>JARHVA010000210.1:6425000-6717643 GCA_037957365.1 Torreya grandis
ATAAAACATATAGAGGTGGAATGTAAACATGTTGTAATCATTCTAGGCAAGATAGAAGGTCTACGTCATCAACAAAATACTAATTGCACCAAAAAATACACCAAGGGGTAAAAGATAGAATAAATGTGAGACTTATGAAAGTGGTAAAGGTCAAGAACTAAGAGTAATAAACAAGGTCTATGTTTTCCAAGTGTACAAGACTAAGGTACTATATAATATAAAAAGATAATCTACATTCCCCCTCTTTAATCTAGTAATGAAATTAATGGTTTAAAGGAGAAGAAATGTGTAATTGGGTGTGTATAACACACCTTGCCTTTGTTTGAGTCCAAATTGATTTATTTGATGGTGATTGACCTACAACCAATAGCATGTTACAATACATAATGCATATACTCTAAAATTGAAAGTATTAAAAATATCAAAATTTAAAGAGCAAGGTTTAGGAGTACACATGTGTATCAATGTAATCACCTTGTCTATTAATAATTTAATTTCAAAATATATATATCTTTAAGGCTCTAAAATTGTGATTAATAAAAATATATATAAATATTGAAAGTGCATACATCTAAGGAAATAGAGAGAAAGAGAGATTGGAAGGTACATGCTCCCAACATTGGTTAAAAGGTGAGTTACCACTTGACAATTGAGATTAGCTCAACCATGCAACCTAATCACACTTATAACCTAGTGAGCATGAGTAAACAACATCAATTTATACTATCAAACTGGTGAGGCTAGAAGATATAATCAAATCTAACCTAAAAATTTTGGCAAGATTGAGTGATTTAATCACCTTAACTATACAAAAATGAACCAATTCCTGTAGTAGATTGGCTCAATACAATCATAAAATTCCATCCTAGTGGGTGATGATAGTCCCTAAGAGTGTTTTAAAATATAAAACTAATTTATATTTTATAATATCAGGTTCACATTGCATAGCATATGCACCTTAGACATGTTTATTTCACTGAAATTTTGCTTTTTCCTTGTTAAAGAAAGATGTAAAACTTGATAGAAGGGTGAGGTTGGTAGAACTTGATGTGTTGTGCACAAGTGAATCTAGATGATTACTAATAATCTTTTTTATCTATGGATGATGATCTATAGATAAGAAATAACTAAAAGAGAATGGTTGATTAGTTGGATAATAGGGTGGATTGCCTAGCAAGCCAGATCTAATAAGCACAAGCTTCCTTGGAAGCTATCAATTCACCTTTTGATAGGTTAATGTTAAGAAAGTTACTGATAAGAAAGACTACATAACATAAATGAAAGTACTTGATCAAAATAAATAAATGCTTTTTAAAAAATAATATGTTTTAATGAAATAACATTAAAAGAAATGCTAAATTGTCAAGGTATGATTCAGGTGTGGTTAGATTGTTCTCTTAACTCTATGTGATGATAGGGATGAATAAAAAAGGGGTTTTTATTGAGGTTGGAAGGTGTTTTAAGCTTTCTCTTTTGGGTGAAATAATATTACATATTGAACATCGATGATCTGAGTATGACCATTGGTGGTTAGGTGACTGTTAATGGTTATTAACCATCAACAGTTAAGGAAGTCCATCAGAAGTTACTGTGGGATATGGTATGGGAACAAGTGATTTTTTGGGGAGAGACACAAAGAGATTTTAGGTGTGGTCTTTAGGTTAAATTTTGGTCATAAGATAAGAAATAATACCTAGAGGTATTTGGTTTAGGGAT
The DNA here is from genome assembly GCA_037957365.1 of Torreya grandis. Taxonomy (NCBI): domain Eukaryota; kingdom Viridiplantae; phylum Streptophyta; class Pinopsida; order Cupressales; family Taxaceae; genus Torreya; species Torreya grandis. The sequence goes on from JARHVA010000210.1 coordinate 6,426,717, forward strand.
TAGTTATTTAGGTGACTGAGAATTGTTTGTCGATGGGGAGGTTAAATGTCTAGAGTTGTAGAACTCTAACATAGAAAGGTGAGGTGAGAGAAATAAAGGGGAAAGATACAAGTAATGAAACAAATAGAGCTAATTACTATATTTTTATGAAAGAAAACACAAAACTTAACTTTTGGATTTGCCTAGGAGTTAGTACCTCTTGTACTTGATTGATCCTATGATGATTGATGATTTTAACCTTCTCTTCCTCTCTTAATATAGGGGAATGGGAGGTTCCAATCAAAGGGTTTAACAAATGGTTTCATCACATAGTCTAATTTACACATTGATCATACAAATAACCAACTAAATTTAGACAACTTATAATTTAATGACTGAATTATAGTCAAACTATAGTTGACTCCTTTAATCATGCAAGATTTTGAATAACTATCAATGGTTAGGTCAACCATCAATAGTAAAGGGTCAATCATTGGTGGTTGGGCAAACATAGTCAAAATACCTAGTATTAGTCATTTTCACTTATGTTTAGCAGTTAGAAGGATATGGAAATGGTCCAGGATAATATAAGGGGGTCATGGGGTGCTTTAAAAACAAAAACTATATTGTGTGGTTTTTGACTGTATACAATTTGCCCTTTCTTGTTGTGTAGTTTGTATTAGCAAGCTACAAAATAAAAAAAAATAAGGTGGTAGAAGGTTGGATGCCCTGAGTATGTGGGGAAGTGTTCCCTCAAATTGGGAATCAATAAGGTGAAAGAGAGTTGGGTATGGGTTTAATAAAAGGATAAGTTAGGTGATTAAAAAGGTAAAATAGGTTGATTAATTAGGAATTTAATCATGAACAAGCACAGAGAATATGATGAAGTATGATATCATAGATCAAACATAAAATAGGCTACCATAGTTGAGTTAGGGTGTAAAATAAGGTTGGTACCAGAAGGATGAGTGATAGGGTAACCAATTGTAGCAACAATGTGTGTAGATTGGGTTAGTGCCTATAAAATCAAGTCTCCTAATTAAGGTCAATTTATTCCTAGGTATTTGAGGAAGGATGTGATCTTAAGAAAATAAAATAGTTGTAAGTGTTAGGACCGTGAGGGGTCATGCTCTTAAGGCACCTAAATGGTCAGTGCACAAAAGTGAGCAAGTTCATTAAATATGGAAAGGTAATCAATGTAGTCAATATGACCAAGATAAGGTCATCACAAAAAGTTTGAAAGGTGGGTCATAATGACCAAGGTGAGATAATTTCTTTGATTGGTTAGTGGAGAATGATGTGAACTCAAATTGGTGCATGGTTAGGTTGGGTTTCCAATTACTTACCCAATTTGGTGTACTATATGGATTGCTAAAAAGGTTGATCCAATTATTTGGTAAAAGGGTGAAAAATTATTTTATGGGGTGGCAAAATCCTATAGGGGTTGATAGTCGACAGTTATTGTTGAACATCAATGGTCAATAGTGACATCAATGATCAAATGCAAGCCCTAAAAGGGAGAACATTAAAGGTTGAAATGAGCCTTCATTTGCTCATTTATGAAAATATACCCATAATGTTTTTCTTTGTCCTTGGTGAAAATGATAGAGAGTTTACTCCTTGAGTCTCGAGTTTGCTAAGTTCAAGTGAGTTTGACTAAGGTTGGACCAGTCAGTTGGAGTGTTAACTGAGGTGGGATAGAGGTAGAGAAGATATAGTGAGGTAGAGGTAGATCATGGGGCTAAATAGTGGTGGTGGTGGTGCTGAGGGATCCACCATGATGGTGGTCATAAAATGAGGTAGGTGATGTAATTGATTTTGTTGGTATTTGGTTGAATTTGTTATTTTTGGGAGTAGGGGTTTATTGAAAATGGTGGTTTTGATTTTTGTTGAATAGGGTAAGGGGACATGGTTAAAATATAAAAAAATTGTTGTTAAAAATGATGGATGGTAGAATTAGATAGTGTATAGATAAGGAGGGAGGTGTTTGGTGGAGTTTTAAGGTAGGTTAGGTAGGAACTAAGTTTTTTGAGTCAATGGCAGTTACAACATAGTGATCATCGGTGGTTTCTATCAACTATCATTGGTCAATAAGTGACTATCGAATGGTTGATGTGAGTATCATCAATGGTCCACACCTAGAACATCGGTAGTTGATGGTTGATTGGTGACAGTTCTACAGGTACCATTTTCAGTCGACACTCGACCATTTTTGGTCATTATAAGTTTTGAATTGTTGGGTAACTATAAAAATGGGTTAAGGGTTAGGTATGTATAATGATGGGTGAAAGGTAGGGTTAGTGTAAAATAGGTATAATAAGATAGGTTTAATGTAATATTATGTGTAGGTAGGATTAGGTAAATATTGGTTAAATATGATATGGCAAGGCATGGTTAAATAAGGTAAAAATGCATAGTTTATGTGTGAAGGGTAAAGTAAACTAAGGTATATATGTCTAACCTTATAGGTGAGGGAGAAACTATAGATGTAAGACTAAGTACTTCAGCTCTTAGATGAGGTACATCAAGTGATGACAGAGTAGGAGTGGAAGCATATGACTACAGTTGTCTTAAGAGGCATTAGATATTACTAGGACATGAATAGAGACATAGCTATGTTGGTCATCCTCATCAAGAGATGGGACTCAACCACCAACATGTTCTTACTACTGATTAGGGATATCATTATCCTACCATAGGATATTCTCTATATTTTTTGGTTACCACTACAGGGTGAACTGATAGAGCATATCAGCACTGATGAATGAGATGCACTCATGGATCAATTTTTTGGCAAGGACTTTATGCATGCGAGATAACATGTGGGAGACCTCCATTATGTACCCTTATATCACATGGATAGGGGAATGAGATGGCTTCTCCTGATGATGATGATATTTATAACCTGCTATGTACTTTTAAACTCTAATAGTGATAAATTTCCATTTTTATTGCTAGGTGTTCTTGTAGGTATGTTGATAGATTGGATAACATATGCTTTGGCCTTGATTTTACTAGTACAAATCTATTAGGATCTCTAGGTCTATAGGTTACATAGATAATATGGAATTAGTGTTATATTTTTGTTACATTATTAGGTGTATGATCACATCAGGGTACTTTGAACAGGTCGATTGCCATGGTATGCATAGATTCAAATGGACTTCAGAGTTGGCTTCATGAGATGGAGGTATGATTATGTAGTCACACCATCAGGGGAGGAGCATGAGACCTAGAGTGGTATAGGGATAGGATAGAGGCATTGGTTGATGGGGAGGTCATCTAGAGGCCATATAATAGATTCCCAAGATAGACAAGTTATACCAATAAAACCTTATCACTATAGAGATATAGGTGGATATATTATAGATGGGATCATAAGGTAGATTTGATCTCTTTTTACAGGGTGAGGAGGTAGTTAGATCTAGTGAAGGGTATCCCAAGTTCTTTCCTAAGGCATAAGAGGGAAGATGAAGAGTTTCCCCTACCTTCTCTAGAGCTAGATTATGAGTATATCAATCATGAGTTGCTACTAGACCAGTGAGGGCAAAGATATATGATGTGGGTATCACTAAGGACTACATAGTATGGTTCCATGCACACTATGATGTGGTAGTGTTTAGAGTATATGAGGTATAAGTTGGGAAAAAGTTCATGGATGTTGATATGCAGGAGGGAGGTGAGATTAGATGGATATGGATGCCCCTGATAGGTAGGCACTTATCACAAAGAGAGATTAGGCCAAGGTAGCACTAGCAGTAGTACACGTAACTCTAGTAATAGTGACCCTAAAGAGAGATATGAATTAGGACTAGGTGACCACTCTTATGTAGGAGAGGGACTAAGATAGAACCCAACTATCCCTAGTTACATAAAAGAGAGATTCCCTTAGGCAAGTAAGAGGGTAGGCACTAGCACCTGTAGGACCTTTGAGGACCATTCCTTTTGATAGGTATGTGGCCATTATGGAGGAGCTCAAATATTATGAGACATTGGTCTTCAAATATCTTCTTGATGAGCCTTGATATGGTGAGTATAGAGCATTGATTACTAGGGGAGTTAGCAATATGACACTAGGTCAGTGGATCTACAGATAGGATATGGAGATAGGCAAGCTCTAGCGAGTGATAGTGCTCCTCCACCTTAGACTCTAATGAGACTCCCATTTTGATGTAGTATAAGATTTTGATACTAGCCTATGAGCTGATGTAGAAAGATGTACACATTGTTTATGAGATACATGGATATTTATGTTATATATGATTATGAATGATTTATGAGCATATGATGTGATAATGATTTTATGGATGTAGTTTATGGTTGTAATTATTTCTTGTGATGTTATACATGTTCATGATGTGATTATTGTTTTATGGATGTGGTTTATGGTTATGATTACTGATTGTATTTATGGTTAGGATGTGATGATGTTGCTTATGATATGATATGATTAGCATTTAGGAGATATTTGCTTTAATTAGATGGTATAAATGTTTTCAAATGAATGAATCTATGTTTTCCTTTATCTAGATAGACATGTGATGGATTAACAGATGTGATGACTCATTATTTTATGATGTATGATTAAATGGTGATGACGTGATAGGTGGTTAATATATTAAAATATTTTATGAGTTAAAATACTTGAATAAAGGTAAAACCAAAATTACTAAACAAAACATGTAATGATTTATTAAATGTTTTTAATGATTTGCATTTTAATTAGATGAAGGTGAATGGTTCTTGAAACACATAGATTAAGTTTGGATAACAAAACTATATGTGAGAAAAGATAAAATAATCAAAATGCACACATCTAAATGAATGTATCAACAGGTTAGTTTGAGAAATAATAAGAGGACATGATGCTCTTTCGTTGTTGAGGATTAAAACAAAAGTTAGATCAACTTATGAACATAAGCCCTTCACATGCTTTGCATTAGCATTCATTGGTTGGTTAAAAAGGTTCTTGTTTATATAGTGTCAAGTAAGCTCAAAATCCATGTTTTATAGAGGGTATAAATGGGAGATGGATGATAAAAGAGCCCTCGTGTGAGGTTAGCTTTACCTCTTTTGTAGGTTGCCAAAGAGTCAGTATAAACAAATATATGTCATAGATGGTATAGACTGATCGATGCATGAAGTCTACTCATGGAAGCTGATTATGGCTTCCAAATAATAAGTCTTTTGATATTTTATTATTGCTCTGAGAAATTGATCAATGTGAGAATCTTCCAAGAAATTGATTGCTTTTAACAAATGTGTTTACATAGCCATCCTTCAAGGGAGTGGTCTAAGCCTTTTGAGACTTACTTTAGGCTTTGGTATAGTTGTCTTTCAAGGAAGCAATCTACCTTACATTGACAAATTTTGATGTGTTTTGGTAGCAATCCTTCAAGAGAGCAGTCTGTTAATGCTAGAGATGACCCATATGATAGATGGTTATTAATATTTTTACTTTTAATGACATAGATTTTCAAATATAGGCTAAAATACTTACCATTATGAAGGTACAACTAAATCACAAGAAGGTTAAAATAGTGGGTGAGAGGATTCATTGAGGTAAAATGACCATGGGATTCCATCTTATAAGGGATGAAGAGTATCCATGAGAATCATGCCATGGGTAGAACCATGGTACCCATATTTAGGATTAAAGCTATAATTGTGATGAAAAATCACATGATTCTGTGTTGTGATTGATAGTCCTCAAATTGAGGGGGTAAAAGGGAAATCTCATTAAAATAAGGGACAAGCTTAAGTTAGACAAAAGGTGAGTTCAATCCTCTTTAAAAAAAGAAAGGACGTAGATGTGAAGCATTGAGAGGCTCAGGTTCTAGTTTCCCTTCAAGAGAGGATAATTGGTAAGCTCCTAATCCATACTTATGCATTATGGTATAATGTTTTATCTAATTGAAAACAAACTTTCCCCAATTTATTTTCTCCATATTAGTTACATGTTAATTTTCCTTCAAGACAAGGTCTCTGATGTTGAATTTTTGTTCTCTTAGGTGGTTTTTATAGGAATGATTGATTTATTATTGATATAAATGAAGATGGTTAAGTGCAACCAAATTATGCTCACCAAAGAGATAAATTTGGGCTAAACGTTATTGATGATAATCACCTTTAGAAATGATATCCTGTAAGGATATGCCAAGAGAGGCTATTTGGACTTCAAGAGGCAAGACAGGCTCTATACCAAAAATGAGAGAGAAAGGGGTAGCACCCATAGGGGTTTAAATTCTAGTATGATATGCCGATAAGGTGAAGGGGATGTGTAAATGCCAATATTGACCAGATGCATTAACCATTTTAGTTAGCATTTTGTTAAGAGTTTTGTTAGAATCTTCCATTTGTCCATTAGCTTGTGGATGATAAGTTGAAGAGAACTTAAATTAATGTCAAATGTGTCAAAAATATTTGGTACTTTTAGATTCTTAAGATATTTACCATTATCAGTGATTATCTTATGATTAACATTGAATCAAAAGATAATGTGATGGTTGATAAAATCGATAATCTTTTCATTTTTGGTTGAGATTAGAGAAACAACTTCTACCCATTTGGTGAAATATTTTGTCATGGTGATGATAAAATGATGTCACTATGAAGAGTGGGGATTAATTTCACCAATGAGTTCTAGTCCCCATTGCGAAAAGGGCCATAAATCATTGGATACCTGGAGGTTATGACCAGGTGTGTGATATAAATTGACATGTTATTGACATTTAACACACTTATTCACATAATCACAATAATCCTAGTTAAGGGTGGGAAAATAGTATCCAAGATGAAGGATACATTTAGTGACATCTAGGCCACTAAAGTATCCCCCAAAAATTCCATCATGTATTTCCTTGATAGAATGAAAGATATCATGACTACATAGGTAGTGGAGAAGGAGACATTCAAATATATGCTTGTAAATAATTCCCCCTAGTATGTTATAATGAGTGGTACTTTGAATAAACCCTCACCGTCTATACCTAGAAAGATTAGAGGTAACAATGCCTAGGTTGAGATAGTCAAAGATGTACTTCTACCAAAGGTTAGGTTGGGTCTCCTCCACACTAAAGATGGGAGGAGGGTTTGAGTTGGTGTAAGAAGATTTGGTAAGATGATGGATAGAGATAAATAGCTTAGATTCAGAAGGTGAAAATGGGATTTGGGAAGCAAAGGAAGCTATTATGTCGGTAAACTTGTTCATAGATTGGATAATGATTTAGATATGGTAATGTTCAAATGATATCAAGAATACAATGACTAGTTATTTTTACTATTGAAAAACATCATTCTTACATTGATAAGAGCTATTTATTTGATTAACCACATGTTGGGAGTCACCAAAAACAATGATTATCTTGACTCCCAAGGCTAAATAAGTTTGGAGACCTATCACTAGGGCTTCATACTCAGCCATGTTATTGGTAAAATCAAAGTCAAGTTTGAAGGATAACAAAAGAGATTCAAAATCAATGGTAATAAGGATAATACCACCTCCCCCACCACATTGACATTTTGATCCATCAAAGAACATGGTTATTTGATAGGTGATGTCATCTTGAGAAAGGGTTTCAATGGACTCATAGGGAAACTAAAGAGGAGAAGGTTGGTTATCCTCTAAAGGTGCTTTGACCAATTTGTTAGTGATGACTTGCCCTTTAATTGACTTCTACTAGAGGAACTCAAGGTCAAACTTAGCTAAAATCATGATCCACATAGCCATACATTGGTTTTGTTATGGATTGGAATGCATATACTTGAGTGGGTCGGTGTTGGTTATGACATAGGTCTTGTGGTTGATATGGTAGTGACAGAGATTGGAGTCGACAAAGACTAGTGAAAGGTAAAGTTTTTTGGTATAAGTGTATAGATTCTTGTACTCTATAAGCATATGACTTATGTATTAGACATTTTTCTCCTTATGCTGCTCATCATGATGTGCAATCATTTCCCTTAAGGAGTGGTCAGTGGTGGAAATATAAAGGTAGAAAGGCTGATCCTATTTGGGAGGAATAAAGACGGGTGTAGAAAGAAGGTACTCTTTAAATGAGTCAAAGGCCTTTTAGAAGTCCTTATCCCACTTAAAAGATATATCTTTTTTTTAGAAGGTGGTGAAAAGTTTGGCATCTATCAGATAGTTGAGAGATGAAGTGATGAATTGATTGGAGCTTCCCCTACAAACTATGGATTTACTTGAGGTGGGTGGGAGGAGGCATGTCAAGGATTGCTTTGATTTTGGTGGGATCAACTTTGATTCCTTGAATAGATATGATAAATCCAAGGAGATTTTATGACAAGACCCCAAAAATTCATTTCTTGGAGTTAAGGCAAACATGGTAAAGGATGAGGCATTCAAAAATAACCTTGAGAACTGATAAATGATCTTATGAAATTTATATTTCTAAATAAGGTCATTTACATAATCCTCTATGGTTTTGTGGATAAGGTTATGGAATATATTGGTCATGGCATGTTGGTAGGTTGTACCAGTGTTTTTCAGACCAAAAGTCATGACCCTTTAATAGAAGGTCCCCTATGGGGTGATAAAAGTATTTTTATGTTGATCTTCAAGGGTAATCAGGATTTGATTATAGCCTAAGAAACCATCCATAAGAGAGAGCATCTCATGGCTAACTATGAGATCAATAATCTGATCAATTCTTGGAAAAGGGAAGTCATCATTTAGGTAATCAAGGTTAAGATTGCTGAAATCCACATAAATTCAAATTCACCCTATTGCTTTGGTGATAGGGATGATATTTGAGACCCATTGGGGATAGTCAATGGGTTGGGTGAAATTAACAGACAAGAGGCATTGAAGCTCTTATTTGGAAAGAAGGGCTATGAAAGGGTGTATTTGAAAATACTTCTAATTAACAAGCTTAGCATCATGGGTAGTAACAATATTATGGGTAGTGATGGAAGGGTTAATTCCTGGTATGTCACTATAAGAACACACAAATGATATATTATGGTCTTGTAGGAAGGAAGGAAAATCTTGAAGCTCTAAGGAATCTAAATATTGACCTATTTTGATAATACATGGGTTATCCTGAGTACCCAATTTGACATCCATGGTCAATCCATTCAACATGATTAGAGTCTCAAGAAGGAGGGATTTGTAAATAGAGTAATCTTCTACACCAAGATAGGTGAGAAGGGAATCATCATCTCGATACCAAATGGTATTAATGGTAAGAGATTCATCTTCTACCATCTCAAGGTGAGTTAGAAGAATGGTTACAGTCTCCCCATCCTTTTGGTAAGTCAAGGGTCCAATGATGATCATGTTGAAGAAAAACGTTAGCGGGAAAGGTATCAAAATCCTCAAGTTACAATGGTGAAGGGTTTAGTTAGGATAGGACTTCCTCATCAATGATGGTAATGGGGGTGGATTGGTTGGCTCTTTAGTTGGAGAGAATTCAAGACCAAATCTATCATGAGGATTTTGGGTCTTTCATAGAATTAACTCATGTGGTTCATGCTTGTAACGACCTAGACCAAATCCTTTCCAATCACACATATGGAGCTATATCTTGGCAAAATCTAATTTATCCAAATAGGAGAAATTGGAGGTGAATAGTTGAGGAGAAGAGGAGGTAGAGGAGGTGGAAAGTGATTGATCAAGTCTTCCATAGATAAGATTCATTTGGAGATTAGGAGGCTCGAAAGGAATATTGGTTCTGATATTGGGATCATAACTAGGGTTGTGGTTAAGGTTATCATATTCTTAGGGAGTAGGGAAGGCATCCAAGGTCAAGAGGGGATCCTCTCCAAGTGAGATATGTTATAATTTTTATTCCAAGGGGTGTTGTATGGGGATTTGGGTAGAAGGGATGGATGAGCTGGTCGAGGCTTGGTTGGTGGAACAGGTAGGATCATCTTTTGGTTGATGGAAGGAGGAGAACATCATTAAATTGGTATGTCATGTTTCATGATGCGAAAGGACTTGGGTCATCCTATATGGTAACTACTTGACACTCATGCTTAAATTTAACACATTGATGTAGGGTAAATGACACATAATTCATGGAATGGATCCTAGGGCATCCAAATAGAAAATTTTACTAAAACTTTCTTTTTACTACATAGAAGACCTCAAGAAACATGTGAGGTCCTAAATGAATATGTAAGACAATAGTTCCTAGAGTTGTTACCATAGTGTCATTGAAGCAACAAAGCACCATTATGGTTTCCAACATAATGTTCTATGGTAATTTTAATTGGTCATATACGTGGGAGGAGATAATGTTGATTTTAGCTCCTCCATCAATCATAACCCTTTTGATGTGGGTTTGGTTGATGTATGTGGTAACAAAGAGAGGAAGATTCAGATCTTGGGGATGAATGGAGGGTATTTATGAATCCTTAAAGGTAACAAGGGTGGAAAGCTGAAGGGATCCAATAAAGGCTGCTAGAGTTTGTAGATATTTTGATTGAACCTCTATAGACTACAAAGCCTCTATCATCATCTGGTAGTGATGGGGTGAGGTATTGATTAGTTGATATAAATTCATATTCACTAATTTTTGGTGAATTTGATTTAGAAATAATCTTTGGATTGACTTAGAAGGGTTGGATTGGAAGGCACCCAAGATGGTCACCTTAGCCTTGGGTGAAAGTGAAGGTGTTTGCATTTGCTTGGATGATTGGGATGTAGAGGAAGGGTGTATCCATGGAATAAACATATTTTCCTTCCCTTTATCCTTTTGTTGGGGTTGTGATCATGTGACCACATGGATGGTATATATTTGGGGAAAAGTTGGGATAAAGGACTACTTTAGTTCCTCCTCACTTTTAGATGAGATTATGGGAGTAGGTAGGTTTGGGGTGGTGGCTTGTGGTTCTTGAAGTGGTTGTGAGCTTATGGGAGGTTCTACTAATAATAAGTCATCCTCATTACATATTTCATGGACTAAGACTTGGAGAGATCTATAGTTTTCTATATCATGCCCCCACATATTATGGTATGAGAAAATTAGATTCATTAAACCATGATGGCTTAAGACTATGGGGTTTAAATGGTTTGATGTGAGGCAAAGCCAAGCAAGTATCTTGCAATAATATTTTTAGGATGGTTGAGTAAGATTAAAAATGTAGCAAGGATGCTGGAGTTTTGGCTTTAAATTTTGGAGTGGAAGCCTTCTTAGGAGTAGTCTTGGTGATGGGAGGTTTGGGTCATGGAATTTTCTTGGCAAGGGTTTTAGGAGTAGATTTCTTGGGGGTTAATGGTTTGGAGGTAGAAGATGTAGAGGTATATGTTTTGGAGGTAGAAGACTTGGTAGTAGATGTAGACATCCAATTCCTAACACATGTAATAGACCCATGAGACATCTTTGAATCATAAGTCTAGGTTTTATGGAGTGTTCTTGAGACATTAGAGGAGTTTGCCACCTTTGTTGACAAAGACAAGGATGCTTGATCAAGGGAAAACATACTTTTGAGCCACATGGGTATGGTGAATCCATTTGGGAAGGTAATATGATGTTGTTTTCTTTAATTTGTTTCTTGATATACTTTTTAATTTCCATAGGAATAGATAGGCTTAGTTAGTTAGTTCTTTATGAATTTTTCATGATTTATGGACTAATGTTTGACTAGCTTGCTTTCTAATCCTCTCTACATCTTGGTAACATGTTTAAATTACCTTTTAAATGCTTAAAAATGAATTAGGATCATTATTTTGGTGCTTAAAATAACATTTAAGGTTCTTAAGTAAGTATTTTTAGCAACTAAGACCAAGGGGTCAAATGAACACCACCTCATTTTTTGAATTTGGGCTTAAAAATGAACTCACCTTTCCAAGTTTTTTACATTTACTTAGTTGTTTAAGTTAGATTTTGTTTGGAAAAAAGAGGGATGTCACATGTATGCTCTTCCATTTGTCTCCTTTAGGGAACCCTTGGAATCAAAAGCACCATTCCTATTGCAAAAAACCTAGTCCAATGCTTAGAGAGAATGTCATCTAAAGCACTCCCCAAAAACTCATTAAAGTTTAGGTGATCTTGAAAATGACCCTAAAGTCTTTTTAGTTTATGTTTTCTTTATTTTTATGCAAACTTGGCTTGTGAGGGGGACATCATTACCTCCTATGAGTTCTTTAGGGAAGTTTTGACCTGGGGTTTCATCTCCCAGTATTGACTTCATGTACTCCTTTTGATTTGCACATGGGACATATCTGCATTTGGACATCGCACTACATTGAGCGAATAATAGGATGTAGTGGTTGTAAAAAGGACTAAACCTTTTTACAACTAGTTAATGCTGTGGTCACCCAATTTTTGTGCTTATCTTTTGCATCATTTGACATGAAAGTCATTATGTACTTGATTCCCCTAGAATGATCGAAAACCAATTAGTTTTAGTCAACCCTATTTTGTCATACCCTTGCTAGGATTTGGATGATTATACTTAGTGTATTTTGGTCATTATTTGCTTGGTATGATTTGAGGCTAAAAATTGTCTTTTTGTTCATAAGCCATGTCAAAATCATGTATTTGAGTCAAGAAGGGTAGTGTTATACTACCCAAATCATGTCAAATCATTTTTGTCTTTGAGTCTTTGAAACATGACAATTGACCACATCATTCGAGCATGCTTACACTGTTAGGCTTCTCAATTTGTTTCAATAACTTGTTTACCATTGTATCAAAAACCATTTGTTTCAAACCATGTCATGTATACCATTTAGACCTTGTTTATGCATCATTATGTTGTCTGCTCTTATCTAGCTTGTTTGGTCTAATCCTAGTCTTCAACATTGCATTTTTAATTAACCTTGTCATGTTTCGATCCAAACATTGATTTATTTTTATTTAGGCCTCAATTCATGAGGTTGGTACATAGATATTTTTCTTTTGGATTGCATAGCTTTAGTTAAATGATTACTGAATTCTGAACACTATTGATTGTTTATTTGTTCGAGTGCCTATCCTCATCATTTTTTGTGACATTGTTTGGGAAAACACAACCTTTCTTCAAAAACATTTTATGTTATACATTTGATTTTAGGTTTTTTTATTCCAAATCTCAGCACAAACTAATTTTGAGATGCAGTTTCACCCTTTCAATCAAGGTTGAACCTTTTGTTTTTTAAACATCACTTTTCAAAGTTTGTAGATTTGGAAGTCTTTCTGTTTTTAGAGCTTTCTTCATTAAATGCAGAAATGTCTAGATACACTTATGGTGTAGTGATGGATAGTCCAACTTATGATAGAATGGCCAAGAAAAATAACTTTTATTAATTTATTCAAGACCCTTATAGTGATAATATGGTTTGTGAGACATATTTCTATCCACCTCACAAAAATTAGTCATGGAAACACATTCAAGATCTAACTTATGATTCAACTCATGATTTGAATGATTGGGTTTATCAGGAAGACTTGGATGCTTTGGATTGTGTAATTAATTAAACTCCATAATGTACCAAGATCACTATTTTAGGACCTACTCCTTTAGTTTCCATGAGAAACCAAACTAAGAAGCATCTAGTCATCACCATTTTAAGATCTCCTCCTTTGGTTTGCATAAGCAACCAAACTAAAAAGTGTTTAGTCATTACCATTTTAGGACCTCCTCATTTGGTTTACACAAGTAACAAAACTAAGAAGCATCTAGTTGTTATCATTCATGGCCCATCACTAGTTTTTGATGAACCTATTGTTGAAGAACCTCCATTTGATGAACCAATTGTTTTTTATCACTTCTTCAATAGTCTAATCTTTGGAGAGTCCATTATTGAACCACAAACCATTTTTATTGCTAAACCAAATGTTTCCCACTTTATAAATTGTATGCCAATCTTTGGGCATAAATAAGAACCAATACCTCTTTAAAATCCATCTTATGAGGATCCAAATGTGTTCAAAATTGATCTTTTATAACCAATTGTGAACCAAAAACAACATGTTATTGTAGAAACACACATTTTTGACAAGATAAACTATGATAAGTTACATATTCATATGTTATCTATTTTTAAAGAGCCTCATCTCCTTGACAAGGCAGTCTTAGTAAAATTATCTATTGATCTTTTCCTAGTCATTGAGGAGTCTCACTTTGATAGACATGATTTTGTCGAGACGTCCCTTGAGTGGTTCCCTCTTTTTGAGGGGCCTCACTTAGATGAGTCAATCTATGTTAAAACCTTCCAAGATCAATCATTTTTTATTGACCCCATTATGCCATCATAGGGCATTACTTGTCAAAAATTTAGCATTCAACAGAACATTATCAAAATAACCATATCAGATGAAGAATTAATATTAAATTCAAGTTCCATTTTAAACCAACATTAGATTTAACATAAAAATATCAACATCAGTTGTGACATTGGATTCAGAGTCCCTTACTTCAGAATCAGAGTCAGAAATAGATTATAGTATTGGTTGTTACAACATTGGTTATAAAACCTTGCAGATCAATTTGAATATATTTGTGATCCTTCTATGGTTTTTGAGGATGATTAATTTAGCATCAACATAAGTTATCCTAGTATCTTCTACGAGGATTTTAATACCTTTCACCATCCCATTATTACCACCTAAAATAGCCATATCATTGACATTCCATCTCCCATAAGTGTCGATTGAGACAGATAGAATCACACTTTATTAAACTGCATCTATGGTGACATATCATTTGAAGAGGAGCAAGGAGGCCAAGACCACATTAATGTAGCATAAGAGCACTCTCTTAGTGAAACCTTTTTGGAGGCACTAGGGGACAATCAAAGTCAGAACTCAACATCTTCTAGTGAAAATTTTTTGGAAGCACTAGAAGACAATCAAAGTCAAAAGTCAACATTCCTTAGTGAAACCTTCACAGAGGCACTACAGGACAATCAAGACAACTTCATTGGTGAAAACATCTTTGAGGCACCAATAGCTGAACACAAAAGTTCTTCACTACTTGATTAAGATAAAATCAAAGATCAAATCAAAATAGCTTCCAATCTACAATGTAATCAGATGGTAGCTACTCTTAAGATAAAACAACATAAAAATTTGGTGGTCCTATTGAGAGAATAATTCTTCGGCCCTATCACAACCAAAATTATGTCCAATATGGTATCAACAACATTACATGTGACTGAACATCCCAATATCCATTTTTTCCATTCATTATACATTCCATTATCACCCACCTATTTATTACCCACTTATCTCATTTATCCTATAATTATCTACCATCACTAGAAACACTTTCCTTTATCAAGGTTATAAGGATATCTTGTCTCAACATTTGAACGAAGTAAAATCAATGATAAATGAAGATCAAGAACACATTATTGAGATCCAAATCAGCAACAAGTTCTTAATAAAGCAGGTGTTTTGAAAGGGTGTTAAACATAAACTTATATAGATGATCATTTTTTTGTCTCACATATTGACTAGGACGTGCATCTCCCTGTCAACAAGAGCAACAAAACCATTTTTTACCTACCATTCACCCATTTTCCATTACCATGCCTTGTCTCTTGGGGACAACCCTGTAGACCCTTTATAGGCCTTAGTATACCATTGAGATCCATGAACCATGTTGTTTGAACTATATTGACTTGAGGTCCTTTGGGACTATGTAGGCAGTGCTCAATTTTTATTGAAGTCAACTCAGTCACCCCTTTCCGATGCTCTCACCATTTTATGAGTATTTTTTAAGTTTGAATGCTCTCACCATTTTATGAGTATTTTTTAAGTTTGAATGCTCTCACCATTTTTTGATCAACCTAAGCCAATGCTCTCACCAGTTTTTGAATAATCTAATCCAGTCATTGCTTGGGGGAAACTTTTTTTCCATTGTATCCAATTTTCTTCTGATCATTTCATTATACTTTTTTTATTATACCATTTCTTACTATTGACCAAGGCTTGTTTTTAGTCATCCTATTTATCCCATTTTGATATTGGTTCCTTTGGTTCATCATGCACCTTTTATGGGGGGATTCTGATCCAAACTCAATAGATTTTGAGTTTAGTGTTGAAGGATAGTTTATGAGCATAGTGTGACATTTGATATGGCAAGTTATCTTTCATCTATAATATTATTTGGTATCATTGATTATAACCACCTATGGGCAAACCAATATTGTTTTGGTATCCATGATTATAACCACCTTTGGTAAAATCAATATTATGACATTATTTCCTAATTATAACTACATATGGGCAAATTAGGTACAATGCCTTTTTATCATACATTACCACATCATCTGGTTATTACTATTATCATTTGTCTTGTCATTCACATTTGTTTATGAACTTGTTGTGACCTAGTTAATTTTTAATCACCTTTTATGTGGAAATAATTACTATGACTTGAGATTATTTTGGGGTTATATAAGCCATGCTCAATTCATGTCAAGGTCAAATCAGTCCCTCTTATCATACTCTCTCATCATATTGTGAGCATTTTAAGTTAGTGCACTCTTATTATTTCATGAGTTGGACCATTTTGTATCTCTTAATCCTCAATCAAGTTGAGATACTTAGAAAATTCCAAAAACTTTCATAAAACCATTCAAAAACTCAAAAATATTTTGTGTTTATTTGATTGTTGTTTGTTGTCTGGTATTTTATTTTCCTATTTGGTCTTGCTTCTTTGTTTTATTTTTCCAAGTACATCTTGATGGTCCACATGGTCTTGATTATTTATATCTTGGTCCCATGTCATTAATATGTTCTTGCCTTTTGTTTTTTAAACATTTTTGTTCCTACTTAAGTCTTGATTGATCATATCTTGATTTTAACTTAGGTTCATTTATGCTTTTTTTTTCTTTGTCTTTGCTTTTTTGTTTAAATGTATATCATTGTAATTATAGTTTTGGTCATTGTCTTACCATTATCTTTAGTTATAGATATTCACATTTGAATTGGCTCAACACAATTGGAATCGTATGTCATTCTAATTTATTTATTCTTATGATGCCTAATTTATTTTGCTATAGCAAGGACTTTGTGCTCAGGTCTCAAAGTCTTAAATGTCAACATCAGCTTTGATGAATGATTCTAAAGAACACTTTGCAAAACCTATCATCATGATATGGAATTAGGCATCTAGGTAACATGGATTATAACACTCAACTCTATGCTTGGATGCACATCTCTTCACATACATTGTGGTTTAATCAATTCTTGGTCATTTTTCGTCATTCCTCATTCCATTCTCTCCCAAACTTGGGTGAACTACATTGGCCTAAAGTTCATGTTGGAACATGAGTCCATGCAACTATGTAGGTAGCACTTAATTTCTATTGAGGTCATCTTGGCTATCTCCATTCTTATTTTCATCTCTCTCATCATTTTTTGCATTCTCATATTCTTGGTTTTATATGGCTTTCTAAGCCATTACCCCATCACATGTACATTTACGCCCACTCACTTTAACTTATCTTTTTAGTTATATCCTTGAGCTATTTTTCTTGCCAATTACCCATGCTGGGGCATGACATCTAAACAATGTTCGAATCAAATCAACTCTATAGGGGAAAATCATTATTTATTCTTTATCAATGATCAAGATTCATCCTACTAGGGAAAAACTATCTTATCATGATCAAATCTGCTCTACTAGAGTACTTAATATATTATCTTTAGAGACCCCATTCTAGTGGTGCTTCCCTTCCTAAAGCAGAACATTCTCCCTTTTCCTCTAATTCCAGGCTATCCACATTAAATCCCATAATGACAAAATTTTAGTGTGCAAATTATATCAAGATTGATCAATGTTGTAATCTTGTAGCTTGTACTCTCAAATTAGGTACATTTAAAGTGTGTCCCTTACATTTATAGATTGTATCTTTCCTATTCCCCTCATTTTTGGGGCCTATTATACTCTTAATTATATTTTTATCATTGATGATAATCACATGAGAAATAATTAGCTCATATGTATGTGATTTATTCCATGGGTTAATCTCTCACTTTCTCTATCTTTTTTAGAATCCATCATTTTCTTTCATCCTAGTATGCCCTCTCGAGGGGGCATCATGGGTCTATTCCAATTTCTTCTTGACAAATATTTTATTTGAAAAGATTTTTATTCACTTGAATGTCTCAATACACTTTCTCAAATAATGGAAAAATGAGACATCCAATTCCTAACACCATTTGTGTTAAAATTGTCAATCTTACTCGAATTACACTCAAATGCACATTTTAGGTCAAAAGCCATAAAACACCCTAAATGGTTTAAATTTGTCACTTACAAGTGCTAGTTTAGGTCAAATTATCCCTAAATAGGTCAATTCATCTTATGGGCCAACTAAATTTGATTAGATCATTTCAAGTTAAAATGATAAATTCACCATTTATTGCTCTGGATCACTCCTTTCTTCTAAATCATTGGTACATGTCATGTACCTTTGTTATTTGGTGTTAGCAACATCCTAAATAGGAATACAACTTCAATGCATCTAACATCACCTTCTAATTCCTCTCCAGTTAAATTATGATCCAATAATATGACTTTTTTGACCATTTTGATTGATTGTGCATAAATTTCCAAAGAATTGCACTAAACTTGATTAAACTTATTTAAGCTAATTAATCCAATTTAAGAGCTTAAGTAATAATTCCATATATCTTTTTGAATATCTCATTATTGGAAATTGATTTTAAATATCTAAATCACCTGGTGACATCATCTATGGGGTGGAATCCATCAAGCCATAAGTGCATAAAATATCAAGATTATGGGTCACCCATGCCTAGTTAATGCCTTCCATGCCTCTTTAATGCTTATTTATATTGAGGATATTTATGAGTTTAATTCTAAATATTAAGATTATCCATGGGTACACATCTTAATCTTGATATGTATGGTCATGGTTGATCCTAACCAATCTCAAAAATATATAAATAGAGAGGCCATAGACATGAATTTAAATTTTGATTTATGCAAAGTTATCATGCAGAATTGTCTCCACAATCCTTTACAATAGACCATTAAAATTAGTTACAAGCTTCATTGATAAGTTAGTTTAGTGATTAGGAATCATGAGCCTAGGTTTTATGGAGTGTTCTTGAGACATTGGAGGAGTTCACTACCTTTGTTGACAAAGACAAGGATGCTTGAACAAGGGAAAACATGCTTTTGAGCCACATGGGGATTAACCATGTTGTTTATTTCTTTCATTTGTTTCTTGCTATCCTTTGTAATTCCTATAGGAATAGATATGCTTATTTAGATAGTTATTTATGTATTTTTCATGATTTATGGACTAATGATTGACTAACTTGCTATGTAATCCTCTCTATAGTAGATGGTTTAGAGGTAAAAGGATTAGAAATAAAAGGTTTGTTAGTGGATTGTTTTGAGGTAGGAGATGTGGAAATGATAGATAGAGATATATCTAAAAGAGGAGGTTAGTTTTGGGTTATCTTTATGAGACTTTTTATCCTAATGGAAAGATAAGTTCCTAGGATGGAAGAAGGATGCGGTCCTAGAATAGAAGGTAAGGTAGAAATGGGTGGAAAGGTTTTGGTTTTTGGGATCTTAGGTGGCTCTAATTTCTTGGTTGGATTGACTTGGGGTTTATTTGGTAGGATATATGTTGTTAAATCTAAATTTAATGGAGGGTGAGCAAGGCTATGAGTAGGGAGCATGCCTAGGTTTTTTATGGGCTTTGTTGGGATGGTGGAAAGTACTTATGTTACTTTGGGTGGAGTTGGCTTGGTTGGTTCAATTGTGGTTTGAGACTTATAGGTTTATAATGGTTTGGTTGGGATGATTTTGGGTTCACTAGTGGAAGTGGAAGGTTGGGTTTAAAATGGTGTGGTTGAGGGTTATTACTTGGTTAGGTAAGGAAGCCTGAAATGGTGCCAAAATGTGGCTAGATCCATGTTGGGTTGGGATAGGTACTCCAAGTTTTGAACTAGTCAAGAGAAAGGATTATAGATGGGTTTGGTTCCTTCGATATTGGTCTCAAAGGATAAACCCATTCATTGAGAGAGGGGAGTGATTTTCCTATCCTTTTCCTCAATCACAAGATCCAAGGTTTGGGAAGATGGTTCTTCCATAAGAGGAGTAGGTAAAGTGACTTATTCATTAGGAATGCTTTCCAAAGGAAGAATGGATTACTCTATGATGGAAGAGAAAGGTGTGATGGTAATGGTTATCTCCTTTGTTATGTCCTCCAAAGGATAGGTTGGTAACTCCATTTCATCAATAAATAGAGAAAGGGGAATATAATATGACTCCACTATCTGAACAAGTGGAGGGGGAGTAGTTGTTTCCTTTATTTTGGTTTTCAAAAGAGTATAAGGTGAATCCACTACCTAAATAAGTGGAGGGGAATAAGAAGTGGTTTGGGCAATGGTTTCCTTAACAATAAACTCATTAAGGAACACACTGATAGCATGGACCTCCTAGATGTGAGAGGATTCTGCTCTATTATTTTCATTGTTCATGGAAGGGGCATGGTTGAGAAATGGTTGTCTAAATATGTCAAGTGACTAATTTGGGGGTGCATTGGGGTTATCCAACATAATTTCCCCCTTATCAATAAACCCTATGATAATTCTTTTGAAATTATTGTATCCAATAACATCATGTCCAATGACACAGTGGAAGGCACATAATTCATTTTCCTTATACCAACTAGGTGTAGGGTGAGAGGAATTGAATTGTTATGGGGGTTTGATTAGAGGAAGTTATATGATATTGCTTTCAAAAAAAATTCCAAAATAGAATCATATGACTCCCCTAGTGGAGTATATTGATTTTGGTTGTTACGATGTTGGTTTCAGGTATTATGGTTGGAATAATTAGAAGAGTTGGGTTGGTTAACAATTAGAGGAGGGGTGGTTTTAAGGATAACTACATACATGGCTCCCTTGATTTTGGTGTTAGTGTTGGTGTTGCAGTGGTTGGTGGTTTTAGAGGAGGAAGATTCATTTTATTTAAAACTACAGTTCTTTTTTCTAAACTCATCAATGTCTCTAATCTCCAATTTCCATGCCATGGCAAAAACCTCATCAAATTTTTTGAAATTCTGAAACTATAAGGTGGTGGAAATGTGTTTGGCACAAGCCTGAGAGAAATGCTTAATTATCTCAGGTTGAAGTGAAGAGAAAGATAACTAGTTTATCAAACCTCTCTAATGAGCTATAAAATCAATAATCAACTCATCTTCAAATTTTTGAATGGAGTAGAGGTCGTTAATGGAAAATTTCTTAGATATATTTATGTAAAAATGATCTAAGAAGGTTTGATCTAATTGGGAAAATAATGAGAGAATCATCATGAGAAATCAAATAGAAAGAGTGTCTAAATTCTCTAAGATGTTTCCAAAGATTTCCCTTGCTCTAGAATGTTGAAAATTTTGGAATTTCCCATTGGGGAGGATAAGGTTGGATTGGGATGGATGGATGAATCGGTTCATTGAAAATATTATTGTATGATAAGTTATGGTCATTGAAAATAGATAACTCCAAATTGGTCATCTTATCCACTAAAATATTAAACAACTCAGTTTACGGTTATGCACCCCCATAGTTATATTGTAAATTATGTTGGGGTTGGGTAGGTGCAACATAAAGGTAGTTAATGGAAGGTTGAGAGGTTGTCACATATTGGTATGTTGACATGGGTGGTTGAAAGGATGCAATGTATGGGTAATTGGATACAAGAGGTTGGGTAGAAGATGGATACATATACCCCTGTGGGTTTAGAATATAGCTTGGGTTGGGTGCAACAAGAATTTATTAAGGAATTGATATGGGTTGGTTTGGATGTATGATTGGGTAGATATTTTGAGGATGGTTGGAAGGGTAGAAGTTATGGAAACCACCAAGCTTTGGAATGGAGTGGAAGTTAGTGGGTTGGAAATAAGAGGAAGGGTGGAAACAATAGTAGAGGGTATTCCAATGGCAAGTGGGGTATGGGTGGATAAAGGTTGGGTTGTTCTTATACTAGAAGAGTTGTTGGTTGGGGTGGATGGTATTTGGATGTTGGGTAGTTGGATGGGTTGGTTTTGGATGGTGGTATTGAAGGGAATGTTGTTAGAAGAAGATGTTTGGGTGACTAATAGTTGGGTGGAAATGGTATTAGTATAGTTGTTACCCATAAGATGGGATGACATACCATAGGGTGGATCAATAAGTGGAACTGAAGCAGGGGTATGGTGGGATATGGTGTTAAGGTAATGTTGGAGGGCTATGGGGTTGTTATCCAGAAAGGTGGTAAAATTTGTATCACCTTGGCCAACCATTTGAGGCATACTAGGACTTCCCAAAGGATGGAAAGAGCCTTATACATCTAGGACCTACTCTATGGATGAAGAAGAAGAGGAAGATAGGTGGTTGGGAGGTAGATCCTGATTTGCTTAGTTTCTTAGTTATTGTCTAGTGAGAACCATGCAAGGAAGGGAAAAAGGAAAATACAAATGATCTCACAACTCAAAAAAGAAGCAGTCAAAATAAAAATATTTTAAGGAAAACAATGCATATACTAAAGTTTGTTAGAATCCTAGGATACTTTATTATCTCTATTTAGGCTTATTCCTCAATTTTAAAGAAGTTATGAAGGACCAAATTGGGTTTGTAGAATAAGTACTAGAATAAGATGTCTAAAGATGGTTTTAAGTAGTTAAAGGATCTCAATATCTATAATAGAACTCAGTACATGGATTTATTTGGGGCCTACCTCCTCACTTCACACACTGCATCTATAAGGGTGTCAAGTGCTTAGCCAAAATATAAAGTTTAATAAATGCTTTAACAAATAGTTTAACAAACAATATGACTTGCATTGATCATATAAATAATAGGATAAAATTAGATAGATGGTGATCAATAATTGAGTTTTTGTTAAGCTATATGCACTCCTGAGGTAGATTTTTTGGATGTGTTAAGTAACCACTAACAATCAGGGTCAATCATTGGTGGTTAAGGGATGACTGTCACTAGTTGAGGAGACATAATCAAAATAGTCTAATCCACTAATGACTAGTGGTTAATATCTTGGGAAATGGTTCAAGGTTAATAATGGGAGAATTGATAAATAATATAACCCAAAGGGGGCCAAGGGGTAGTTTAAAGCTTAATGTGACATTTAGAGCCATAGTGTATGGATTTTTACCTTACATACTTCACACTATAAATATGTATACTACAGATTTATATGTCATATTAACCTTTACACCACCCCTCAGCCCCCTTTGGGTTAGATTATTTACCAATTCTCCCATTATTAACCTCAGACCAGTTCCTAGGAATTAATCACTAGTCATTAATGGATTAACCTATTTTTGATTGTCTCCTCGATTGTCGATGATTGACCCTAACTATTAGTGGTTACTTAATGCAACCAAAAACTCCACATTAAGAGTGCATACAACTTAACTGCAACTCACTCATTGATCACTATCTATCTAATTTTAGCCTACTATTTTCATTGTCAGTGCATGTTAGACTGTTTGCTAAACTGTTTGAGGATGGGTGGTAACTTTGGTACTAATGGGTGGAGGGGTAGAAGGTATGGGAACCACCAAGATTTATAATAGAGTGAAGGTTAGTGGGTTAGAAATAAGAATAAGGGTGGTAACACTAGCAGAAGGTATTCCAATGGAAGTTGGGGTATGGGTGGCCAAAGGTTGGGTTATTCCTATATTAGAAGAGTTGTTGGTTGAGGTAGATGGTGTTTGGATGTTAGGTGGTTGGATGGGTTGGTTTGGATGGTGATATTAAAGGGATTTTTGTTAGAATAAGATGATTGGGTGACTAAGGGTTTGGTGTAAATGGTGGTAGTAGAGGTGTTACCCATATGTTAGGATGGCATACCATAAGGTGGATCAATAGGTGGAACCAAAGTATGGGTATGGTGGGATATGGTGTTAAGGTAATTTTGGAGGGCTATGGGGTTGTTATCTAGAAAGGTGGAAAAATACATATCACCTTGGGAAATTATTTGAGGGATACTAGGACTTCCCAAAGGATGGGGAGAACCTTCTACATCTAAGATGTACTCCATGGATGAAGAAGATGAAGAAGATGGGTGGTTGGGAGGTGGATCTTGATTCGCTTGGTTTCTTAGTTGTTGTCTAGGGAGAACCATGCAAGGAAGGGAAAAAGGATGATACAATTGATCTCACAACTCAAAAGAGAAGAAATCAAAATAAAAATATCTCAAGGAAAATAATGCATACACTAAAGTTCATTTAAATCCTAGGATAATTTATTATCTCTCTTTAGGCTTATGCCTCAATTTTCAATAAGTTATGAAGGACCAACTTGGGTTTGTAGAATGGGTACTAGAAGAAGATGTCTAAGGATGGTTTAAGGTAGTTAAAGACTATCAAGATCTATACTATAACTTGGTACATGGCTTGATATTGTGGCCTACCCCCTCACTTCACACACTATTTTGATAAGGGTGTCAGGTGTTTAGCCAAAATTTATCGAGTTGCTAGAGATTATACTCAGCTAGCGTACTAAGTTCATTCCCCCCTTGGTGGTGAAATCCAAGTAGGATAGCCGAGGAAAGGTGACCTCTAAGTGATGAAATCCCAATCAGATCTTATGTCAATTTATTGATGTTTAATTGAATGTGTGGTTTTCTCATGTGTGTAGAGAGAAGTGAGACTATGATTAATTTACTTGGTTAAATTAAGCTATGTGAGCTAATCAAGACAAATAAATAATGGATGCAAATATAATTTTAATCTAAAAGAAAATTTTATTGTCTTTTCAAAAGAATAAAAAAATAACTAATATGGACCTAAATTATGATGTAAATCCTAAGCTTAGAATGAGTACTTTTGATTTTCAGAAATGAAATCAAAAATGTCAATTTTTTACTTTTTTCCTTAACAAATGAAAACAAACTAGAACTTGCATTTTAGAAAGATTGAGAGGAAATAAGTAATGTTTAATTTTCATAAAATAATGCAATGGAAAACTCTTCTCTAATGAAAATAAATTTCCTATATCTATGAACCCAATAAAATTCTCAGGGGTCTCACCAGGCATTCTAGAATGTTTCACTAGAAGTTTGTTTTTTTATTGTTGAAGAAAGATGTAAAAATTGAAAGAATGATGATTTTATTAGAACATGATGTGTTATATGTGTGTGAATCTAGATAATTATTGATACTCCTCTTTGTTTGGGGAGGATACCCTGTAGATAAGAAAACACTAAAAGAGAATGGTTGATTAGTGAGATAATAGGGTGGATTACCTAACAAGCTAGATCCAAGAAGTGTAAACTTATTTGGAGGCTATCAATCTAAATTTTAAAAATTTAATGTTAATAAATTTGTTGATAAGAAATAATACATAACATAAATTAAAGTACTTAATCAAAAAAAAAAACTTTTCAAGAAATAATGCATTTTAATGAAATAACATTAAAATAAATGTTGAACTGTCAAGGTATGATAGGGATCGTTAGGTTATTGCTTTTAACTCTTTGTGATGATAGGGATGAATAAATAAGGTTTTTGGTTGAGGTTTAATGTTGTGATTTAAGCTTGTTATTTTGGGTGAAATAAGATTACATAGTCATTGTCAATGATCGGAATATGACCGTCGGTGGTTAGGTGACCGCCAATGGTTAAAGAAGTAAAAATATGGTTATATAAGACTATTGGTAGTTACTATGGGATCTAGTCTCGGAAAATTGATCTATTGAGGAGAGCTACATAGAGGTTCTGGGTGTGGTGTCTAGGTTAAATGTTGGTTGTGGGACAAGAAATAATACCCAGAGGTATCTAGTTCAAGGATTGGGTATTCGGGTGAGTGAGAATGGTTTGTGGATAGGGAGGGTAAATATTTGAAGTTTTATAAATCCAAAAAATAAATATGAGGTGAGATAGAAATAAAGGGGAGAGATACAAGTAATGAAACAAATAGAGCTAATTACTAGATTTTAATGAAAGAAAACATAGAACTTAGATTTTGGATTCACCTGGGAATCAAAATGTGTTGCACCTGCTTGATTGATCCTGATGATTATTTATGATTTCAATATTCTCTTCCTCTCTTAATTTAGGGGAAAGGGAGGTTCCAATCAAAGGGTTTAACAAATGATTCATCACACAGTTTAATTTATGCATTTTTCATGTAAACAACTAGCTAAATTTAGACATTTAGTAATCAATGAGTGAATTACGGTCAAACTATAGTTGAATCCTTTGATCATCCAAGATTTTAAATAACTGTTGATGGTTAGATCAACCATTAATGGTCAAGGGTCAACTATCGGTAGTTGGGGAAACATAGTCAAAATAGCTAGGATTAGTCATTTTCACTTATGTTTGGTGGTTAGAAAAGTATGGAAGTGGTCCAAGATAATAGAAGGGGGGTCATGGGATGCTTCTACAACTAGAAATTCATTTCACATTTTTTTAGTGTCTACAATGTCTCGTGATAAAATATTGTATAATAATGATACCAATATATGGAATTATACCACAACTATGACTCTAAACTATATAACTATGTGTTTTAACCAATTAAAAAATTGTGTAAGTGTGGATAACATACTTCCAAAGCATGCCCACATTATATATGGAGAAATCTAAAAATTGAAATAAGTTCTAATGCAGAGAACATATTTCTAAAATATTCCCCCACTCTAATTTGGAGATGTTGAATACTAAATAAGTGTGGATAACATGCTTCCAAATCATGCCCCCAATAAATATGGAACTAAGCTAAATGTGAAGAATATGCCTCTATGACATGCCCCAACTAATATGTCCCCACTTTGAGGTGATGGAATAATAGAAACTACTTGTTACCTCACCTCAAAAGGATAAGACAATTGTATAATCTGTGAATGAAGCCATGTAGAATATAAAAAAACATATTAAATTAAATGTAGCATTGAAGTGCATAGAACAATGTGATCATATGAAGGTCTAATATGCATGATAAATATCATGGTAATATCTAAATAGCAATTGTATAAGATCAATAAGTAAATTAAGCACACAAATAAGAGCACTAAAAAATAAGTCAACATACAATGGTTCTAGGAAACCACAAACAAGGGGCATGTTCAAATACCATAAAATCAAAGGGACATGACTTAGTCAAATATCCACAAAATTAAGAAGGACATATTAAAATGTGCATAAAACAAACAATGAAATAATTCCAAGATACCCCACATGCTTTCATTACATCTACTTCCAATCCAAAATCATTTTGAGAGGCATCAAACACTCCTGAGTGGGATATTTATATAGAAGAGGAGTATAGTTCCTTGTAGAGGAACAACACTTGGGCTTTAGTCTAACTTCCTAAAAGAAGAAAACTTGTTCAATGTAGGTGGATCTACCAAACAAATTTTATATCAGATGGGTTAGTAGACAAGTTTAAATCATGTTTGGTATGAAAGGGTTTTTATCAGGTGCCTCGCATTGATTACACTAAGATGTTTTCTCTAGTTACCTAAATGAACTCAATCCAACTCACTCTCATCATTATTGTAAAACATTAT
The DNA here is from genome assembly GCA_037957365.1 of Torreya grandis. NCBI lineage: Eukaryota > Viridiplantae > Streptophyta > Pinopsida > Cupressales > Taxaceae > Torreya > Torreya grandis. The sequence continues at coordinate 6,454,149 of JARHVA010000210.1, forward strand.
TGGGATATTTATCAGATGGATGTGAAAACTGCCTTTCTTCATAGTGAACTCGAAGAGGAAATATATGTGGAGTAACCACAAGTATTTGTGTAAGATTCTTCCTTAGTTTAAACACTTTAGAATTCTATCTATGGCCTCAAATAGGCTCCTCGATCTTGGTATTCCAAAATGGACTCATTTATTCTTTAAAATGGCTTTACTATATTCCATTCAGATCTGAATGTCTACATTTTATGAGAGGATGATTCATTGTTGATTTTGGTTTTTTACATAGATGAACTATTGACCATAGGGAGTTATTTATCCATCATCATAGTAGTAAAAGTTTCTTTGTCTGATAGGTTCTCGATGACTGAATTAAGCTTATTGCATCACTTTCTCAGGATTAAAATTACTCAATCAGACTTTGGGATCACTATTACAAAATACAAGTGTGCTCTTTAATTATTTACATAGTTTAGCATGGATAACTATAAGCTATCTCTGACTCTTTTTCTATCTAGTGTGAATCTTGAGTCTGATTTTCCATGTCCATTGGTTGTTGTTACCTCATATTAACAATTTTTTGGTAGTTTCATCTCCCTTACACACACTAGACTTAAAATTTTATATGCAGTGGGCATGGTCTCGATATTTATGCATGAACCACATGAGTTGCACTATAAATTATATGTAATGGGAAATGCAACTGATCTATAAATCAATCCTATATTGAAGAAGATAAACTCTACTTACACTTCTAATTGTTGATACATTAGATATTCAAGGTCATGACAAAGATAGATCTATTAAACCTAGCCAAAGGATCTCTTACCACAATAAAATCACTATATAATAACCCTAACTATTTTCTATGTTTTCATATTCACTAGTAACTAAATGATAAAATAAAAAGTAAAGTCATATTTAGTGCTTAATAAATCTTGTGGCACAAAGTGGGGATAATTAAACATAAAAAATAAATATGCATAAGAGAATCCTATTTAATCTATGTATATGTAAGATCTTATGCATGGAGAGAGCAATATATTCAAAATCCATTACTTATGCTACTTCTTTTTATTAAAGAGAGGAAAAAAGTTAGAGATACTTACCTTGAAGATGAACCCATCAAGACTCAATCTATCCCTTGGCCAAAGGTGATTTATAAGAGGTTGCTTTGGTTCATAAGGATTAGTAAGAAAGACTAAAGCATCCAAGACTTTTCTACAAGATAAGATTCTTCTCCAAGTAGAAACCCTAAGCTAAGACTCCTCAAGTAGAATGATGAAAGAGTAGATTTTAAATAAGCTCAACCAAATAATTAATTTCTTATCATCTCTAAGAAATGATGAAATGAATGTGTTTATATAGCTGAATCTAACCTTAGTCCTTTTCAAAATTTTAGACGACATGGTTGGCCCAATTGACTTTATATCATTGTTGATAAAATTAAATTAGGTTCTAGTCTAGTTTGAACAAGGGCTAACCTAGACTCTAAATTAGTTTTGAAAATTAGATTATAGGGTCGATGGGTTCTACTATTTATTTTAAACCATCAAAATAGGATTTTAGGCTAGGGAAGGGCTAATGAAGGCAAAAAATAACAAGAGGAGGGTGAAAAATAGGAGGAAAAGCTTAGGGGAGTGTTTTTATAAGATATTTAGAATGATAACAAGTGGTAGTAAAGGGACAACAATCCTGCAAAGCACCAATGGTCTACCCACCCCTTTCCCAGAGCACCCCTTAAGGCATGCACTTAAAGAGATTGAGACTCTATAGGTTTTAATAAGAGAGAAAGCATCAATAATTGATAAAGTTTGAAAATATTGTGTATACATATACCCCACTTGAAGATCATCATGTGTCACTCAAGTGTAATAGGGGATGGTGATTCAAGAAAAGAACATAGCAACACATAACACTGAAGCTAAAAAATTACATTATTTTAAAACATAAAATAATTGAAAGTAAATGATTAAAATGAGAAATTACTGAAAAATTAAATATAATGTATGCATACCTTGAATTACCTTTATTTCTAGATGGTTGTTTGTTATTTTTGTAGTTTTGATCATGGAGGGCACGAAAACTACTTTTCACAAACCCAAAGATACAAAACTAAAGTAAAAAAACAAACAAATGCAGGAAAGTCAAGATAATTAATGCTATGTGGATGGGACATATATAAAATTTAGTAAGCAGAGATGATAAATTCTATGTTATACAAAATGACTAAGCTAAAATTGAGAGTAAATTGGGTATCCAAAAATCCAAGGCTACTAAAGACCAAAAAACTCAAATGAGTAAACCTTAAGTAATAAAAGCAAACTCACCAAGTCAAACCAAGGATACAAGTCAAAAATGTTAATCAAAGATCAATGTGAAAGTAATAACAATCCTTAAACAAAGATGAGAAAGTAAAAGGTAAAACAACATTAATGAGTGAGCAATAACAATCCTTATTCAATCATGAATGAAAAAAGTGCATAAAAGGGAAAACAACATTGGTGAGTGAGAAGTAACAAGCCAACTTAACTCAACTATGGAAAAATTAAATGAAAGTATAAATACACTTAGTGGTCTAAAAAAAGGGGTAGTACGACATTAAATAAATTTAAAAGAAAGCAAAGCGATGTTGGGATGTAAAGAAAGTAAACCATAGTTGCTTAAGCATATTGTTTTGTTCTAAGGATAGATAGAATTGAAACAAAGTGGTTCTATCATGTTTTAAGATGTGAAGAAAAGAGAATATAAAAGAGGGGAAATAGGTTTATAATCACACATGCCTATCAGGGGGAGAAATGAAATGGGTGAAGGGGAAAATGAAGGGAAAACCAAGGTAGAGGAACTCTTTATCAAAGTTAAGACACTCCAATTAAGTTTGTCAAAATAAGAGGAATTTTGACATTAAGGACACTAAAGAATTTATCCTAGCCACACAATGCTTAGGTCAATAGATGAATTATGTAGATCATCCCATAAATGCTATATGCATGAAAATTAATATGGGCCTACCTTCCCAGAACATGTTCCCCATTCCTTAGGACCCCTTATAGAGTCATTGGTCTACCGTGAAGATTGGTTACTTGCATAAAAAAGTAGGTAGCACCATAGATTTTTTTGAATTATCCTATTCCAATCTATTGGACTACCACACCCCAATGGACCTTGGCTTTATCATGAGGCCAACTGTGGAGTTTGAGCTTCGATTAGAGATAGGAGATGTGCTTTGAATCACATCTTTTGGTGTGATTTTGACATTTTGACTTTTTGAATGTTGTTTTTGTATCATTTCCTTTTATTTCAAATGATTTGGATTTTAACTTTCATGATGGATTTTTATGTTCCTCTTCTATACAAATTTGAAAAACCAAAAATGGGTACTAAAGATGACTCTCATTTGAATAATTTAGATTTGGTTGATAAAAGAGAACTTAGATATCATGGTGTCTAAGAGTTTCATTAATTTATATTTAGAAAGAGTTTTATCTTGACTTCAACCTTGGTTTATCCAATATGGAGTGACAGGAAAGGAAATCAAGAGGAATGAGAACATGAATTAATTTGAATTACTTCAAATTGTAAAAATTGTGACAAAGGGTGAAAAAGAGATACAAAGATATTAAAGTGTGATTCCTTATCATAAGAATGGGGGAAGTGTAGGAAAACATGCTAATACTTTATTGTTATGCAAATTTTATCTACAAAAAAAGCAAAAGCTAAAGCTGAGAACAAAGGTCAAAAACTTGTAACCAGTGCAAAATATTCTTGAGAAGGAACATTGAATCTAAAGATGGTCATTTTATGAGGAAGGCCTGGCCCTATCCATGGTATTACACTGCAAATCGTAAAATAAAAACCCATGAGGGTGCACAAAGCATGTAGAAAAAAGTAAATGGGATAAAGATGGTATTTGTGAGGAAGGCTATGTCTTATCCATGATATTACACTACAACTCATAAAATGAAAAAACAAAAAACCCAAGGGGTGTCAGAAAGTATTGAAAAGCAAGGAAATAAGGAGAACAAAAAAAAATCATGATGAATATCAGGTCTTATCTATAGTTTTACAATGTAACTCATGAGAAAAGAAAAACTAAAGGACCAGAAGGAGGGACTAAGGTTTGTGAAAAGAGGGACTACTAAAAAGGGTGAGACCCATGTAAGTATCCTACAAAAAATGTTAAAAGGATAGAAGATAGAAATCATGATAAGAGGGGAAGGATTTACGCAAAATACTTATTTAAAAATTATGCATTGGTGGGCTCTTTGAAAATATGGCCTTCATTAGTTAGAAGGTGATAGGTGCTTAGACCAAGGATGTCTTTGACTAAATAAAGGCCCCAAAATTTTTGGGAGTATTTACCTTATTTGTCATGAATATATTATAGATTAAGTAAAAGATCACCAACATTAAAAGTATGGACTTTAACTCTTTTGTTATATTATTTGGAAATACAGGCCTTGTATTGGTGATTGTGTTGTAGGGCAAAAAGATGGTGCTTGTCAAGAAGATCAATAACATGAAGGCAAGATTCACGTAATTATTCATCAAGTATGATACCATGAAGAGATATATGGAGAGAGGGAAGCTCAACTTCTAATGGGAAGATTGATTCAGAACCATAAACTAGTGAAAATGGTGTTGCCCTAGTAGTAGTGCATATGATAGTGTGATAGGCCCAAAGAGCAAGATACAAATGAAGATACTAATCCATGTGGGTTTCATGGATTGTATTTTGGATAATTTTATTAAGAATTTTGTTGGTGGCCTCAACTTTGCCATTACATTGGGGATGGTAGTGTGTGTAAAATTTGTGATTGATTTTGAATTTAGCATAGAGTCATTTGATGTCTTTATTTTTAAAATTACCACCATTATCTTAAATGAGAGTATGAGGAATGCCAAAGTAGAAAATGATTTGATCGAGGATAACTATGGAAATAGTGGTACCAGTGACATTGATGAGGGGTATAACCTTGACCCATTTATTAAAATACTTTGTGGTTATGATAATAAAGACATGCTTGTCCTGAGATCTAGGTAATTTGACTATGAGATCTAAGTGCCACATTAAGAATGGCTAGGGAGACTCCATAGTGTGAAGCTCATCTGGAGGTGAATAGATTAGATCATCATGAATTTGACATAAATTACATTTTTAGATAATTCAATGGCATCCTTTTTAAGAGTAGGATAAAAGTATCCCATACATAATCATTTATGGGTTGTTACATGTCCACTACATTGGCTACCACTAATTCCCCCATATGCTTGTTTAATAAGAGAAGGAAATTCTTCTTTCATAACATATCAGAGAAAGGTACCTTCAGCATTGCAATAATAAAAGATGTTATATCAAAATACATACTCGAAATCTTATTTGTGAATTCAAGTCTTTTAATAAGAATCAATGTTTAGAGGATAGGATTGGTGTTCAATAAATTGAATGATGTCTTTGAACCACATGATTTATTGAATGGTGACAGCCTCAATGTGGTAGATAAGTGAATCTTGTGGTTGAATGGAAGATGGATAATTTCTTATTTGGATAAGAAAAAGGGAATCGATAAGAACTTGGTGTGGATGAAAAAGAGATGCCAAAGACATAAGTGAATTAACAATAGAATTTTGATCTTGAGGGATAGGTTCAATGTTAAAATAAATGAATTATTTGGCAAGGGTAGTGGATATTTTATGATAAGAGATGAGATTTTCACTTTTGAATTGATAATTACCATTAACCTAGTGGTAGAAGAGTTGGAAGTCACAGAAATCATGTAGATGTGTGATTTCTAAATTAAGGGCTACTCTCATGCTTAAGATTAAGGATTCATATTATGCTATGTTATTAGTGACATTTAATGTAAGGCCAAATTCCAAAGGGATAATTTTACCAAGAGGACTAGTGAGGATACAACCTGCCCTAACTCCTTGAAGGCATTTGGTACCATCAAAATGAAGGGTCCAAATATCTTTGTGTAGATTGACATTAATTTCAAGAAATTATTTAATGACTACTTTTGGTTTAGTAGTATTGGGGAGGATAGAGGACTCTTCAAGATTACTTGCTTCAAGATCAACAATAAAATTATGGAAGCAATCTTTAGGAGATATGTCTTGATTAAGACCTTCAATATAGAGAATATTATCATCAAAAAGACTATCTTAAAGGTGGTTGGTATCTAGTACATGACCTACCATGAGTTGATCAAAAATGATTTGTCATTTGATATATTTTTATGTAATAATTTGAATATCAAATTCCATGAGAAGGATCAATTCTATCTCTAGGAAGAAAGGCTTTGGAGAAGAAGTGATGGAGTGGATCTAAATGAACAATAATGCAAGTGGTTTGATAAAGCATATAATGTCAAAGATTTTCAATGACAAAATATATGGTGAGGCAATCATGTTTTACTTTTGTATAACATTTATCATAGTTGATGAAGCCTCAACTAATATAATACATGGCATATTCCCTTCTAGTATCATCATGTTAAGAAAGCATTGCCCCGATTGCTACGAGTGTGGAAGAAGTATATAAGATTAAAGGATGATCATTAGAAGGTGGACGAAGAGTGGGTGGGTGAATCAAAGACTCTTTCATATTTTAAAATGTTTTTTGACAAGTATCCAACCATTCTAGGGCATTATATTTATTGAGAAGAGAATAAATAGAATAGATATGGCAAGCCATTTGGGGGACAACTGTCTAATTAACCAAAGTTTACCAAGGTAAGTGTAAATATATGGAATGGAATGAGGGAGAGGCATGTTTACAATAGAGTTGATATTGGAAAGATTGAAATCAATACTGCAAAGAGAGACTAAGAACACTAACAATTTGCCAAATGTGACACCAAAAACACATTTGTATGGATTTAGTCTAACTTTATATTTAATGAGGCAATAAAAAATGATGGTAAAATTAGAGAACTGAGTTTTGAAGCTTATAGACTTGGAAATGAGGTCATCCACATAGGTTTCTACAATCTTATGGATAAGATCATACAAAATGTGGGTAATTGCATGTTGATAGGTAGCTCCAACATTTTTGAGGCCAAAGGGCATTTTAATGTAATAATAGGTGCCCCATTCCATGATGTAATTTGTCTTATGTTGATCTTTGGAGACAATGTGAATTTGATTATAACTCAAGAAACCATCCATAAGGGACAACATTTTATAACCAAAAATGGAATTGATGATGAAATCTATAAAAGGTAAAGGGAAGTTATCCTTGGCGTAAGCAAGATTGAGATTATGAAAATCAATGCAAATGTGAATGACCAAGGTGACTTTCTTACGTACAAGGAAAATGTTGGAGAATCATTCTGAATAGTCAAAAGGCTTGATAAACCTGGCATCGAGAAGCGCAATGTTTTCTTTATGGCATAAATGGGAAAATTTTGTGGAAATTTTTGTTACTTTTGTTGCATGGGTTTAGCATCAGGATAGGTGATGATATTATACATTATGATTCTACAGTTAATATTGGGCATGTCCTCATAGGACCAAGAAAAATCATCATGATATTTATTGAAGGATAATCTAAAATTATCATGTTTAGTTGGTGTAAGTTCATGAGAGACTGTAACTGGTTGAGGGTATGATGGGATAACAAATTTGATTCTAGTAGTTTCCTCGATATGCATAGCATTTCGATCTTGGAAATGATATGGTGCATTAGATAGAGAAGGAATGGGATTTGATTTAGGATCAATTGCAGTGATGAAGTTGTTGAAGCGAGGGGATTTTTTCTTAAAACTTCCAAGTTTGTGATGATGTTGAGGTGGTTGAGGTTCTTAGGCATGAAGCAATTAAAGAATGGCTTCATCATTAGGAAAAGTGAGAAGAGGACCATAATACTTGACATATACTTCAATATCAATAATTTTGTTACTATGGCTATGATATTTAGAGTGTACTTGATGTATATTTATGGTCTTGGCATCTAGTGTAATCTCAGGAGTAGGGGAAGAAACTTGAGTGGATTCGATTGGGTTATCATTAACATCATTAATGGGGGAGAATTAGATGTAATGATTAGTTTTGTAGGTGGTATAGAAGATGTACTAATTTCTAAAGGTTTGGAAGGTAATATTTGTTTGATCACCCAAGGAGTATCAAGGAGTGGATAATTAGTAAGAGGTATGAGACCTTTAGGTGTTAACTCAAATTTAGTGGAAAGGGTATCAACATCATGATTGAAAGCATGTATTTGAGATAAATTTTTCTGATGATGTTGAACATCCAAGTCTCGTGTTTGAGCTTGGGACATGATGTAATTATCATCATAGGTTAGATAAATAGTAAATGATTGAGATTTAGGAGGAATTTTGGAAGGGGAATTGCCTAAATCATTGAATTTACATGGAAACATGATTCAAGTATCTTGAAATAATTTGGCCACTCCATAATCATTGCATGTGAAAGCATCTTCTATGTAAGAGGCTTCTTGAGCATTGCATGGAGGGCAGAAATCAGGGATCTCATAAATGAGGGGGGTGATGCAATCACGAGGAAATAAATAAGGTGGAAGCCACTCTGATATGTAAGGAGGTATCTAAGAAGTGTTGTAAGTATTTTCCAAGTCAGTGGGTTCATTGTCATCTGAATCAACAATAGTGACATGTAACTACATATTCATGTTGACAAATTTGAGTAAGGGAGCACTATTGATTATTGGAATGATAGGAATGTGATATTAAGATTTGGGATTTGGAAGTTGAATACTTGAAGGGTTAATATCAGCCTCATGTTTATACATTTTTCCATTATAAAGGAAATTAATACATCAGCTACTGGAAGAGGTGATAACCCTCCTTCTATGAGTCTATGGTCATCCTAGGAGTATATTGTAAGATAGGGATAAATTGAGGACCATAAGCTTAGTTCAAATAGTCTTAGGTTAGATTGTAAGAGGGAGCCAAATACAACCAAGAAGATTTTGATTAGTTTTGTTAAATCCATGACATGTTGGGCATGTTTTCATGAGATGATCTTTATTATAGCCAAGTTTTTGCATGAGCCACAAATATGTCACATTAATATTAGACCCTTCATCTACTAACAATTTATGAATGAGGGTGGTATTAATGGTTATTTTAATGAATATGGGTGGATCATCAGCATGAAATAAGATCTCATTGTTAATCATGTCTTCTTTGAAGAATTTTATGGAGGGTTTAAAATAAGGACAAATGGATTCAATGGTATGAACTTTAGTTGGTTGAGGCTCATGAGAGGGTGTTTCTTCTTCTACAAAAGATGGTTCTTCAATTTATTAAAATTTTTGTATGAGTAACTTGAAATGATAAGAGGAGGTATGAACTAACTCAAAAAGAGGTATTTTGCAAGGCATGGAGTTGAGCTCTTCAAAGAAGTTCCAATGCATTTTGGAAGAAAAACCAGCATGAGGTTAAGAAGGTAAGATATATTTTGGAGGAATAGAAGTTGTTGGTAGTTCAAAATAAGGAGATGGTTCCTCATTAGTTTTTGAAGCTAGGTGAGTGGTTTTAGTATCTTTGAGGAGGTTCTCTTCCAAATATGGTTTCTTAGGTTTGGTAATGGGATATTTTTGAGCCAGTTTACGAAGATTATTTACCTTAGACACATTAACATATTGATATTTATTGAAATATTGGTCATAGTTGACATCAATGGCATAAACATCTTTGTTAGATTATTGAGTGTTAGATGTAGAAAATGATTTCTAGTTATTATAAGAAGAAGCTTTGGGAGCTCATCTTTTTTGAGAATTGGTGTTGTAATATTGATGATGAAGTTGAATCATGGCTTCATGATTGAATAAATCACCAATCATATATGAGACAACAAATTTGGTAATTCCTCTACAACTTTCATGGGAGTGACCAATGTCGATATGGAACCAAAAAAATTGATTAGGGTCATACCATTTAGGATGATTATTGGGTTAAATAAATGATTTAGAGGGTGCTAAAAATTATTTCATTTATTGCATAGTTAAAGTTATGTGAGAAGATGGGGAGAAGTCAGCGTTGGAAATTCCTAGATTGGTTTGAGGAATATTTTCAGTGATTTCATTAGTGGAATGTTGAAAAGACCCTTTAAGTAATTTGGTATTAGGTTCAAACTATTTCATTAATAAGTCTTGACACTTGGCCTGGTCAAGATCTTCATTGAGCATTTGAGGGGAAAAAGTTTGAAGTTATACTAAAGAGAAGGAGTTAAGGTGGTTATAAAGATTTTAAATAGATTATCATGAGTCATGTTATGATTGACATTGTGGGCCAAATATTTCCATTGATTGATAAAATCATGAGTTGATTCAATGAGAGATTTCTTAGAATTGATGAGATGGCTAAGGTAATTTTCAAGAAGATCATTGTGTTAAAATTATTTAAATATAGGATTGACTAAATCCTCTAGTTTTCATATGGAATGTTGGGGAGGTTGGTTCTACCATTCCAATACATCACTAGTGAAAGTTTTAACTAAGAGTTTAGTTATAGCAAAAGTATTAGTTTGGATCCACTCCTTATAAATATTTTTGAATACTTTGAGGAAAGATGTAGGGTATTTAGTCCCATCATACATAAAAGTTGGAGATATGTTACCAATATCAATGGAAATAATGAAAGGTGATAAATGCTCATTTTGAATGTTTTGAAGCTTCTTGTTGTTTATGATAAGTTGGGACATTACATTCCCTGTCACATCTCTAAAAGGTGGAGGAAGAAAGTTTTGGTTATTTTAAGGGAGGAAGATAGGAGGTTGATTAGCCATATTAATTAAATGATGTTGTAGTTACATCATTTGGGAGGAATTAGATGTTTGCATTATGCTCATTTGTTACACTATCTATGAAAGAATTTGTGTTGTATCAATTGGTGGGTTGGTGTTTATAGGGAGACTCACTAAATGGGTATTAGGGGGATGATTAGGAAGTGGATTATCAATGGGGTTTTTATATAGACTTGTGTCAATCACCCATGCATTGTGATGAGATGCTTGAAGATGGGAATTATCTTGATAGGTACAAAAAGGATCTGATCCACCTACCTCATCTTGGGGCATGATTTTAATTATGCTATAATCCAAAGATGAGGGAGAGGAGTAAGTAATCTAGGAGTGAGTATTCTCTTGAAAGGTAAATAAAGGAAGGAAGGAGCACCCCATATAGTGTCTAAATAGACTCAGGTTATTCAAGAAGATTGTGATAGAGGATTTCATGATGTTTGATGAAGGAAAGAAAATTTTCAGGAAAGAAAAAGGAGAATCGATGATATAGTTGACCAAATAGATAATAGAGTCGACTAGACAAAGAATAGGGTCAACCAATAAGGGACAGGGTTAGCCTACAGGTACCGAATTGATTGGGTCAATAGATTACTGTTAAAACACATGCTAAGAAGAGTATATAGTTGTATGGGTCAAATGTGTACTTCTAAAAAGGGGGAAAAATAGAGAGAAAATAATACATAATCATTTGGGTCAACCATGTAATATAGACAGGAGGGTGAAAAACACAGTTTGTAAGAGATTGTAGCGATCAAGACAACACTATTCTAAATCAGGGGAAAAGTTTTGCTAGATAGTTTGAATTAAGAATGAAAGCAAAAAAATAAACAATTAGATCAATGTAATTAATCCAATTGTTGCACATAGCATAAACCTTGTATTTTTTGAAATAAATATCATTGATGTTAAAGGAATTGTAATGGATATGAATGGAAATGTCAAACATAATTGTTTCCAAAAGTAAATGAAATTGTTCAGAAGTGAACGGAATCATTATTGGAATTGTATAGAATTGTTGTCAGAAGTGAATGGAAGTGTTGTTGGAAGTGAATGGAATTTTTGTCAGAAGTGAATGGAAATGTTGATGGAAATGTTAATGGAATTGTTGACAAAAATGTTGATGTAAATGTCAACGGTCACATATTTTGGTGAATAGGTATCTCTTAGATGGGACACATCCTTTAAAGTTTATATAAGGGAGAAGAGATGTGGAAGTATAACATGCATTTGATTTGAATGAAGATCATATAAGTGTGAGAGAGAAGGAAGAGTAGAAAATGAAATAGAATATCTCTTAAGAAAAGAAGTATGAAGGGTAGATTGATTTTAATGAAGAATATTCTTTGATAATTATGAAACAGAGGAGAGTAGAAAGTATATAATAAAATTAATGAGAGAGAAAGTGTAATAGAAGCAAAGTCATCATTTGATTAAAGAAGCAATCACAGATGATGGAATCAATTTGGCTTGGGGTCGGTGCCTCATAGTCTAGGGGTTAGTGCTCCTATGGGTTGGTGCTCACAAATTGGCCAAGTTGGTGCTTGGTGAAGGGGATCGATGTCTCTAGTGGGTTGGTGCTCAAAAATTGACCAATTTGGTGCTTGGTTTGGGGATTGGTGTCTCCAATAGGTTGGTACATGTAAACATTATAAAAGAGTTATATATATGAAAGGAATATTTCTCTATGGTTTTCTCTTGAAAGAGTTTCTACATAAATCTGCGTCTATTTGCATTATGTGGTTTTGTATTATATTCTTTGATTGATTTGAATATATTAATTGTGGAGTAATTTGAGGTTTTGGATTTAAGATTAATAGTTGAAAACAAAAAATATATCTTATACTGATTCACCCCCCCTCTCAGTATAAGTTTGTGCATAACAATTGGTATCAGAGTTGGTTCCTTCTATGTTAGCACAACTACTAGAAGGTAGATCTTGGAAATCACATATGGAAGGATCTCAAGTGATAGATGGTTTCTACACTAACAATGCTCCTTTGTTTGATGGAATGAATTACGCATTTTTTAGCATAAGGATGAAGACTTGATGGTCCTAAGTTTTGATATTTGGCAAGCAGTGGTAATAGGATACAAAACACCACAAATTTCACCAATGGATGCCACCAAAAAAAGGGCCAATGAGAATAATGCAAAAGTTATGAATGCAATCTTATGCAGGCTTTCAAAAAATGAGTTTGTTAAGGTTATGCATTGTGAATCTGCAAAAGAGATTTGGGATAAACTCAACACTATTTATGAAGGTGATAGTAAGGTGAGAAAAGAAAAAATACAAACCCACCAGAGGCAGTTTGAAATTTTAGAAATGAAGAATGATGAAAACATTGATGGGTATCTTCTTCATGCTGATGAGATTGTTAATTTCATTTGAGGACTTAGAGAGAAAATTGAAGAATCTATAATCATTCAAAAAGTCTTGAGATCCCTACCTTTGAGATTTGATGCGAAGGTCTCCATCATTAAAGAAATGAAGGATTTAGACATGATGAAAATGGATGATCTCCATATAATTCTTATGGCATACAAAATGAGAACTGAATCTAAGAGATAGTCAAAAAAGGAAGCATCATTCAAGGTCTCGAAGAAAGAGAAGATCAAAGAACCAAAATCAAGTGAAAATTCAAGTAGTGAAGAAGATGAAAATGAAGCTCAATTCATTCAGAAGATAAAGAAAGGATCAGGCAAATATAAAGGAAAGTTACCATTTATATGCTTTAATTGTGGTAAAATTGGGCATTTTGTAGCCAAATGTCAAAATAAAGGAAATAGCGATGATGAGGGAAACAAACCAAAGTACAAAAGGGGATTCAAGTTGAGTAAACACAAACAAAGATTTGAGAAACAAAAGAAAATTCTATACTCCAAGAGGTATAGCAGTTCATCCAAAGAAAACAAAGAAAGTAATGTTGAGAGTGATAATGAAGAGATTTTGTTCATGGCTACTAAAGAAAATGCCACCACCAGCAAAGATATTTTGGAGGAAGATGAAGACATTGAAGAAGAACTTATTTGTGCATTGGAAGAAATGAAATAATTTAAGAAGAAGAATCAAAAACTAAAGTTATAGCTCCAAAAATATGAAGAAGAGAAATGACACTTCAAAGTGAAGACATCATAAGTCCTTGAGGAATCAAACAAGGTAATCATTGATCTAAAAAATCAAATCAAAAAGGTTACACAAGTTGAGGAAGATTTGAGAAGTCAGCTTCAAATGAAATAAGAAGAGTGTAATCAGTTGAAGACTGAGTTAGGTTCTTTGAAAGATAAACATGAGAGGCTCATAGTGAATGTTGAGAAAGATAATGAGATATCAGTCCAAGGTGGGAATAATGCAAGTTTTAAGGCCAATTTGAAGAAGCCAATCACGTAGCCCAATGCTTTCAAGTTTTCTAATTCTTTTCATGGCCATTATTTTATTTTTCATCATGTTGGACATAGGGAAAGAGACTATTTGATGAGAAGTAATCTATCATAGAGAGATCTCAGTCACCTTCAAGAAAAAAGGTATGAGAAATGTTGCTTGATTTTAGTGTCATAAGGTTGGCCATATTACTAAATTATGTCCAAGTGGAGTAAAGAGATCCTCAAGGTATGTCAAATGCTATGAAGCCATAGAAGATATGAGAAGGGAAAAACTCAGGTTTGGAGACCTAAGACAGTAAAGGTTGATCAAATTGATTCTAAGAGTGAGAGTGGATTACTTTCTATAGTAGAGAAAGAATCAGATATGGACTGTGTGAAACTCTTTTTATCAGGAGTTATAGAAAAGATAGTGAATACTAGTCCTAAGTAACCTATATATCAAAGAGAATATCTTGTTACAATTGAGCATGAGCCTTGTCAAGATTTCCTATTATTAGTTTCTAATGATAGTGCATTGGAAGGTAAGATAGTTGCAAGAGTTGAGAAAATGAAAAACATCATGGATTTTGAGGTTAGTGAGTAAAAGAAGTTAGACATGCCTAAATGGATTCTAAGAGAAAGAAATTAGTCTCATGGATGTAAGAGGATCAAGGAAGTAACAGGGGAATTTTTGTCATCTCATGGGTTCACTTTGTTATAGGACCCTTTGTGTGGGGTGTCTCTTCTAGGCTTCAAGGAGACACTTTACAAAAAATGGAAGCATGGTGGATGCATGTTGGGTCTTGGCTATGTTGAATGAAAAGAAAGTCATGAAGGGAATCATCAAGGTTAGGTCAAAGGATCAAGTGAAAAGGTATGAATGGGTTCAAGTAAGATCAAGACCTGATGGAGATCTCTAGAGTCATGTGTCAAGCTAATCAGAAACAGGTCAAGTTAAAAATAAAATGCCTAAGGTTAGATCATGGAGGTGAGTTTATTTCAAATGAATTCATTGAGTATTGTTAAGATCATGGAATTAAGATATATCAGATTTATTTCTAGAATACAGATAATGCAAGTGCAATGGAGACATGATCACACGATATGAAGTAAGTGCACACCACATAGATGCTAAAACAATTTGAAAATTACACAAGAAGATAAATTGCACAAGACAAAATAGAGAAAACAAAAATCTGATTAACATGAGATGGTCAAAGTGAGGAATACATATAGGAGAGCACGTAAGTAACTCCTTCATAAAAGGTGGTCAAGGCACCCCAAGAATAGACTGCAAAACCTCCATGAAAGGTGGTGACAAGGTGCTAAGAATAGAGAAGTAATTCCCATCAAGGGAGTTACTTATGACATTCTTATGACACCTATGACACATCTATGACACACACCTCCACATAAGCTAGCCTATCCCAAAAATGTAGGAAAACTCAAAGTATGCACAAATATAATTTCCCTAATTAAAAAATAGGGAAAAATAAAAACCTACACTAATACCCCCTAGAAGCGTAGCTTAGGTGGACAGTGTGGAAATATAAAATGGGTATTGGCAACTAGGCCTGATGAGGTACCCATGTACAAATACAATCTCCCATAAGATAGAGAAAAGGAGAAAACCCATAGGAAAAAAATCCCCCCAAAAGAGAGACATAAAAGAAATGAAGAGGCTAGAAGGCCCCCCCTAAAGATGATGTTGCTGCAGATGTAGACCGCACCCCAAGAAGAGCTTGTACATGAATGAACTTGCTCTTGGTGAAAGGTCTGGTGAAGATGTCTGCAACCTTCTCTAAAGACTAGCAAAATATCAAGTCAATGATCTGACTATGAATAAGCTCCTGAGTGAAATGCATGTGAATCTCTATGTGTTTGGTCCACTAGTGCTGAACTGAATTCTTGCAAATCTGATTGGTACTCTAGTTGTCATAATAAATGATGGTGGGCTGCCTGATAGGAATGCTAAACTCATAAACTATCCCTAGAAGCCAAATAGCCTCAGTAGCTACATTAATAGCTCCCATGTACTCTGCCTCTATGGATGATATAGCAATATCATTCTGCTTCTTTCTAGACCAACTGATAAGACCTGAACCTAGAGAGAAACTGTAACCAAAAGTGGACTTGTGAGTCTATGAATTGCTAGCCTAGTCTGAATTTGTATATCCAACCAAGTCAACCTCTATGCCAAATCTATAATGAATCTCGTATCTATGTGAACCCTGTATGTAATGTAAGATCCTCTTAGCTGCTTTCCAATGTAGCTCATGAGGTTCTTGCATGAATTTTGAGACAAGTCCCACTTTATATGATATGCCAGGCCTAGTGTGAGTGAAGTAGATGAGTCTACCAACAAGTTGTTGATACTGAGTGGCATCAACCAATGGTGAAGAATAATCAGCTTTAAGCTTGACTCCTGATAGAAAGGAAGTCAGAGATGGCTTGCAATTAGCCATGTGAAACTGAGCTAATAAGTTAAGAGCATACTTAGGCTGTGCAAGAGAAATCCCTAAATCTAACTATGAGATCTCGATGCCAAGGAAGTAGTGCAACAAACCCAAGTTTGTCATGTCAAATCTATCCTAAAGATATGCCTTCACCACTATAATAGCTGATGAAGAACTCCTGGTGATCAAAAGGTCATCAACATATAGAACCAAAATCAGGAGCAAATCATCCTGCCATAAGAAGTAGGCATTAGGATCAGAATGGCACCTAGTAAAACCCACTATAAGAAGGAAGGAATCCATCTTGGCATACCAAGCTTGAGGGGCCTATTTGAGGCCATAGATAGATTTCTTAAGTCTACATACTAAGGAAGAATCCTGAACAAATCTTGGCGGCTTCTCCATGTAGATCTCCTCCTCTAGGTCTCCATGAAGAAAGGCATTCTTCACATCCATCTGGTGCACATCCCAACCATGTGCTACAATAATAGCTAAGGTGAGTCAAATAGAAGTCATCTTTGCAATGGGTGCAAAGGTCTCTAAGTAGTCAATGCCTACCACCTATGAGAAACCTTTGGCAACCAATCATGCCTTGTACTTATCAACTGACCCATCTGCTACAAACTTGGTCCAATATATCCACCTAGATCGAACCATATTTCTTCCCTTAGGAAGTGAAGTCAAATCCCAAGTGTGATTTTTTATTAAGAAAGAATATTCTTCTTCCATAGTACTATCCCACTCAGGTACCCCAGATGCCTCTTGAAAAGTCTGTGGATCCAAAATTGAAGCAAAGAAGGCATGTGGCTCTCTCTGAAAATCCCCCTAGTACATCTATCATATGTGGGATCTCCTGCCCAAGTGCTAGCACTCTCAAGTGTCTGTCTAGCCCAAAGTGGCCCAAAAATGGGTGAGTCAAGTGCTAACTCATCATCCTCTGACTAACTAGAGGTGGATGACCCTGCATCACTATCCTCGCTGTCTAAACTCGAAGAAGAAGAAGATGTTTCTAGCTCAAGAACCTACTATGGTTGATCTGAATCTGATGAGGAATCATCATGAAGAAGTAGATCCGATGAGGGAGAAGAAGTGTCAAGTATTGAGTCTCTAGGACTCTCCTAAAAATGGACACTTCTCTCAATGAACAACTCATGAGCGACTAGATCTAGAAGGTGATAACCCTTAATACCATCTGAATATCCTACAAATATGTAAGGCTTGGACTGACATTTCATAGCTTTGCATTTCTTATTCAGAATGTAGGCCATGGCTGGGGATCCAAAAACCCTAAGGTGCTCAACATCAGGTTTCCTTTTATGCCAAGCTTTAAAGGGTGTTATCCCTTTCAAAGCTTTATGAGGAACCCTATTTTTAATGTAGCAAGCACAATTGATGGCTTCGGCCTAGTACTATGGTGCTAAGGATTTGGAGTGAATCATATAGCTACCCATCTCTTTCAATAACCTATTTTTACTTTCAGCAACCCCATTTTGTGAAGGACTGTAAGTGACTATGTGCTACAAATCAATCCCCTTTGTGGTGCAAAAATGCTCAAACTTGATGCTGACATACTCCCCTCTATTATCAGTTTGAAGAACCTTGATGGATTTCTCACTTTATTTCTCAACAAGAGCCTTGAAGTGTAGAAAAAATTCAAACACTTCAGACTTTTGTTTGAGAAAATATATCTAAGTGTACCTAGAGAAATCATCAATGAAAGTGAGAATGTACTTGGCCCATGTGAAATATGGTTTGGGAAAGGGTCCCGATACATCACTATGGACTAACTCCAAAGGTTGTGAAGCACTCAAAGCTTTGCCTTTGTCAAATTTTGCTTTAGGATGCTTCCCAAGGGAGCACCCCTCACAAAGTCTTTTTGAGAATTGGACATGAGGCAAGCCAATGACCATGTCATGTTTGCAAAGTTGCTCAAGGTAGCGGTAGTTAAGGTGGCCAAACCGCTCATGCCATAATTTGCTAACTTCATCTGAATGAGTCAAAAATGCTGTTGGAGAAGAATCTGGTGAAAAATGTGAGAAGGTGTATAACCTTTCTTGGTGATCTTCCCTACCCACTGCCACTATAGTATCACTATGCAACTCCCTGATAGCCACAAAATATGGTAAAAACTCAACTCTCATGCCCTGACCAATGTGAGTGATTTGGTACACTGATAGGAGATTGGTTGAAAGAGAAGGAACACTTAGAACGTTATTGAATGTTCTTCCTTCCATTTAAATTGACCCTCTTCCTACAATGAAAACTGATGTGTCATCACCCAAACTAATTAAAGTCATGCTACATGGTTCTAAAGATGAAAACTCAACTAGGGAAGAGCCCATGTGGTGAGAAGCACCCGAGTCAATGACCCATGAAGATGTAGAAGTTGTATCTACAAGGGCCTTGCCCTTTTCTTTCTCCTTGCCCTTGCCTTTTGCCTTAGTAGAATCTTGGGTAGATGAATTTTGCTTGATGGACTCATGAACACCTATGTTGTGCTTCTCTAGAAGATGAGTTAGGTGATCTATTTGTTTCTTCATGCATTTGTGTTCATCATGCCCTATCTTTTTACAATAGGCACACTTAACCTTCTCCTTCTTAGTTTTAGCATTGGAGGAGGAAGACTCAGTGTTGTTTTTGGCAGGATTGTTGTTTTCTTTCTTCTCCTGGTCCTTGTTCTTTATCTTCTTCTCCTTTGTTGAAGTCTTATCCTTACCATTTCCAGATATCAAAGCTTGGGGTTGAGTAGAATTCATTGTGTCCATTTGAATTAGCTTATCTTTCTCCCTAGTCAAGTCAGCAATGAATGAATCCAAGAAGGCATTTTCCATGTAATGCCAAGGGCATTTTTTGTGGCATGGAAAGTGCAGACAAAGACTGAATAGCTTGGACCTAACTTTATGAGAATAGAAAGGATGAGTTGATCATCTTTCTTCTCTATCCTTCATTCTTTCAATAACAATCTAAGGGCCTTAAACTTAGTGAAAAAGTCCTGTAGGGTGTCAAATTTGCTAGGACTTAGACTTATGAGTTTGTTTTCGAGCTCATGACCTCTCATCTCATCAAGCTTCCCAAATAAGTTTTCTAAGGTGTCCCATATTTATTTGGGAGTTTTAGAGTTTTCTAAATGGAAGAGAAGTTCTGGAGACATGGATAAGCTTAGTAATTCATAGGCTTCATCACTACAGTTGTACCACTTGACCTTTTCAGCATCAGTGTTGGGTTCTACTTTAGTACCTATGGTGATCCAATACAACCCTTTGCTTCTAAGAATGATTGAAATTTTAACCTTCCATTCATGATAGTTGAAGGGTGTTAGGGGTTTAAGTTGAAAAGAATCTATTTTAAGCTGAATTTAGGTGAAGTTGTGTTGATTGCAAGTTGTAAAATTATGCAGAAATGAGAATGAAAGCAAAGATTTGCAAGTTGTGAAAAGCAATCACACCCCCCCAAAATATTTAGCCCCCCCATATATGAAATTGCATGCTCAAAATATGTCAGGCTTCGCTGATAATGCATCTTAGAGCAATCAGTGCAAGACTTAAGCAAATGGGACGTTGGACTCAGCTGAAAATGCGTCTCGAGAGACCCAAATTTTAGGCACTTTATAAAATAGTGTATTTTTGACAAATAATAAGCCTAAAATATGGATAATTGAATTACAAACACTTTTGAAAAAAATGGCACCCAAATCTGAGCTACCGTTTGCAAGATATTAAAGATTCAATTTTTCTGTAAACTAGTGTTTTTGCAAAAAAAACACTAAAACATTAAAAAATGCCTATTTTGAGAGAGAAAGTGGCCTTCCAACCACTCATTGGATTCGAAACAAATGAGGAATCCAAAGGAGGTTTGTGTGAAGTGTAATTGACCTCCTGCCAACTCGGGCCTCACCCTTCATCTTTGTAGGTTGAAGATACAAGTTTTAAATGTAAACCCCCAAATTATCAAACTGTCTAAAAAACTTAATATTTAGTCAAATTGACTGATTTTTTTTAACAATTCAATTTTAAATAAAAAAAATTAAAGTTGAAGATAGAATTAACTGAATGGCAAAGTATCTAAGGGTCCACATGGGACGCCAAGCAAGAAAAAAGTGCCATTTTTAAGAAAACAGCTAGCAAAATTCTCTCACCAAGAAAAATCATGCAGTTCTGATTTGTTAGGCAAGGAAAGGTGATTTAATATAAAAAATTGAATGCATAATAGGTTTGGGTGGAAAAAGACCAAAAAAATGCACCATTTTTAGAAAAAGACAGTCCTAATTTTACTGGACACCGTACGGCTGCTTGGCACCTTGCTGTAGAGAAGACCTTTACTACTTGGAGCCGCTGATGCTACTCCTCCCTCTGCTCCCTACACACAACAATGGCACCTGAGCTGAAGCAAAACCAGCACCTGAAGTTGTTGTTGTACTTGTAAATACTGAAGAGAAGACAACCAAGACACCCAAAGGCCAAGGATCCCAAGGAAAAAATACCAGAAATGATATTGAAAGTTTTTTTTTTTAAATTTTAGATCAGATCTAGAAATTAAAAAAATAAAGAGAAATCCACTCATCTTGATTTCAAAATAAACTAATAGAATAACTAGACACATGATTACTGGGTTTGCTCTGATACCATATCGAAGTTGTTGCCAAAATCTGGATAATGCGAGTGTAATGGAAATGTGATCACACAAGATGAAGCAAGTTCACACCACATAGATGCTAAAACAATTTAAAAATTACACAAGAAGATAAATTGCACAAGACAAAATGGATAAAACCAAAATTTTATTAACATGAGATGGCCAAAGTGAGGAATACATATAAGAGAGCACATAAGTAACTCCTCCATAAAAGGTGGTCAAGGCACCCCAAGAATAGACTGTAACTCCTCCATGAAAGGTGGTGACAAGGTGCTATGAATAGAGAATTAATTCCCATCGAGGGAGTTACTTATGACACCTATGACACATCTATGACACACACCTCCACATAAGCTAGCCTATCCCACAAATGTAGAAAAACTCCAAGTATGCACAAATATAATTTCCCTAATTAAAAAATAGGGAAAAATAAAAACCTACACTAATAAGAGACAATACTTAGCTATAAGGAATCCATAATAAAATGGAGTGGTGGAAAGGAAAAATCAAATCATTTAGGAGATTTCAAGAACTATGTTGAATGAATCTAAGCTATCAAATAGATTTTGGAGAGAAGCATTGGTTAAGGGGGAGCTAAATTTTTTTTTTAGCTCCTTGAATGACACTTTGCCATTGATGTCAAAGGGGGAGAATGTTAGTAGAGGGATTTACAACAAGGGGGAGTTGTAGAAAAGAAGATGGGGAGTTGCAGAAAAGTCTTTTTAGAAGGTTGCCATCAATGATAAAGGGGAAGATTGTTGAAATAATTGTCATTAATGTCAAAGGAATTGTAACAGATATGAATGGAAATGTCAAATGGAATTATTACCAAAAGTAAATGGAAGTATTCATAAGTGAGCAAAATTTTTGCCAAAAGTGAATGAAATTATTGTCGAAAGTGAACGAAAGTGTTGCTAGAAGTGAATGGAATTATTGTTGGAAGTGAATGGAAATGTCGATGAAAATGTTAACAAAATTGTCGACAAAATTTTTGACATAAATGTCAACAGTCACATATTTTGGTGAAGATGTGTCTCTTGGATGGGACACATCCTTTAAAGGTTATATAAGGGAGAAGAGATTTGGAAGTATAACAAGCATTTGATTTGAATGAGGATCATATAAGTGTGAGAGAGAAAGAAGAGAAGAGCAAAAAATGAAATAGAATATCTCTTAAGAAAAGAAGTATGAAGGGTAGATTTATTTTAATGAATAATATTCTTTGAGAATTGCGAAAAAGAGGAGAGCATAAACTATATAAAAAAATTAATGAGAGAGAAAGTGCAAGAGAAGCAAAGTCATCATTCAATTGAAAAAGCAATTACAGATGATGGAATTGATTTGGCTTGGGGTCAGTGCCTCATAGTCTAGGGGTTGGTGATCTAATGGGTTGGTGCTCACTAATTGGACAAGTTGGTACTTGGCAAAGGGGATCAGTGTCTCCAGTGGGTGGGTGCTCACAAATTGACTAAGTTGGTGCTTAGTTTGGGGATTTGTGTCTCCAGTAGGTTGGTGCCTACAAAAATTGTAAAAGAGTTATATATATATATATATATATATATATATATATATATATATATATATATATAAAAGGAATATTTCTCCATGGTTTTCTCCTGAAAGGGTTTCCACGCAAATCTATGTCTATTTTCATTATGGGGTTTTGCATTGTACTCATTGATTGATTTAAATATATTAATTATTGAGTAATTTGAGGTTTTGGATTTAAGATTAATAGTCAAAATAAAAATATATATCTTATATTGATGCAACCCCCCCCACTCTCAGTATAAGCTTATGCTTAACAGTATTAATGTTAGCCAATGCAAGTTTTGTAATAAAACACATAATTATCAAAGAGCAAGAAATCAAGTGAAAAGTAAGTGCTAACTAATTAGTCACCCAAGTGTTATTAGGTTATTATAAAGTTTTTATTTTAATGTGATAGGAAAGTTAGCTAAAATAGGGAACTAGAAAGTAGTTTAAAGTTAGTTTCAAGACATTTGGGATGAAAGAGATTTGTATTAAAAATAGTATTGGCTTGGTATTGGGGTATACCCCCTCAATTCACAATCTTATATCAATAAAGGTGTTGGGTGTTTTTCCAATATATAATATTAACCACGTATTTATATTTGGCTAGAAAACCAAGTCGGCTTCCCCCTAGGTGATGAAATCTAAATAGGTAGGCCTTGGGAAGATAGATGTTTAATTTTTTTTTGAATGTTAAGTGATTTGGTAGTGTGTGAATAAAAGTAAAATAGTGTAATTAAAATGGGAATTTTAAAAACCACCTATTTATAATATTTAAGTTACTCTAAGCATGAAAATAACTGAAAAAATAAATATGAATTAATTACTAGTAAATAGATGTTAATTCCTTGATTAAGAATAGTATAGAGCTAGTTCAAGTGAAACTATATGCAAATAATTAAGAATATATTCGAATGAGTTGTTGTTATTCTATAGAAGCAAGGTATTTAAGAATAGAGTTGAATAGGTAAATTATGTCTCTCAAACATAAGACAAACTACATAATTAAGTCGATGAGGTCGACCTAGTTAGCTATAGGTTTGTGATTTTGAAGACTGCTAACTTTTGAAAAATAGAATTGAAGGAAGAAATGAAATGATAGAGAGATGAGAAAGGAACCTTGGTGGGCTTGAAGATGATTTAGATTGAAATTTTTTATGTTGTAGTGCCTAATTGCTACTTTTAAATTTTTCAAAGTGGGTTGACTGATTTGACCAAGTTTTTCACAACCCTGTATGTTGAAAAATAATAACGAATAGAGTTGATCTATTTGAAAGTGTTTGTTGACCTATATTTTGATAGAATAAATTAATAGATGGATTCAAACTATTTTAGAATGTATGCTAATCTAGAACTAAAGAGGAATACTATGTCGAATTACTTGATCTAGTAACCTATAGTTGATGAAGACCTGTATAGACATAACTAAGTCATTTTGAAGTGAATGTGTGTTAAATCTACTCATAGAAAGTTATAACTATATTGAATGGTTTGATAAATTAATGTTAATATAAAAATATATAATAGAATGATAAAAAAATATGGCATGAAAGAAAACATGTAAGGGTAAAATTCATGTCAGGTTCACTAGAATCTATGCAAAGGGAAATACAACTTATCTATAAATCAATCATAGCTCAGAGAATATAAATACTACTTACACTTTTGATTATTGATACATTAGATATTCAAGGTCATGACTAAGATGGATCCGCTATACCTAGCCAAAGGATCTATTACCATAATAAAATCACTAGGGAGGGTTTCAAAGCCTCCAGTCAACTAGAACTATGCAGTAACCCTAACTAGGTCTTATGTTTTCATAGTCACTAAGTAATTGACAAAACCAATGTAAAGTCTAATCTATTTCTCACCAAAGCTTGTGGCACAAAGTGGGGTTAAGTAAACATAAAAAGGTAAACATGTATAAGATAATCATATTTAAGTTATGTATAGGTAAGACCCTAATGCATGGAGATAGAAATGTATTCAAAAGCCATTGATTATGCTACTTCTATCTAATAAAGAGAGGATAAAAGTTAGAGATACTTACCTTGAAGACAAAATCATTAAGACTCAATATCTACCTTGGCCAAAGGTGCTTCAAAAAAGGTTGTTCTGGTTTGTAAGGATCATTAAGAAAGGTCAAAGCATCCAAGACTTTTCCACAAGACAATTCTCAGAGCATAAACCATAAGCTAAGACTCCTCAAGTAAAATGGTTGAAGAGAAGATTTTAAATAAGTGAAAATTAATAATCAACTCCTTTTTATCTCTAAGAAATGATGAAATGAATGTGTTTATATAGCCAGATCTAACCCTAGTCCTTTATGAAAATTTAGCTGAGAGGGTTGGCCCAATCAACTCTATATCATTATTGATAAAATCAAATTAGGTCCTAGTATAGGTTATCCAAGATCCAACCTAGAATATAAATAAGTTTTTTCAATAAGAGTATAGGGTCGATGGGTTCAATAATGTAACGTAAACCATCAAATTAAGATTTTAGGCTAGGTAAGGGCTAATGAAGGTAGAAAATCACTAGAGGATGGTGTAAAAGAGGAGACCAAGCTTAGAGGAAAGTATATATAATATGGTTGGAATGATAACAAGTGGTGGTGAAGGGACAACAATCTCAAAAATCACCTATGGTCTTCCCACCCCTTTCTCGGTGTAACCCTTAAGGCATGAACTTAGAAAGATTGAGTCTTGATAGGTTCCTACAAGAGAGAAAGTGTCAATAATTGATCAAGTTTAAAAATATTTTTTGTATACATAAAGTAGCTAAGTGAAATCTCCACTAAATTCAAGGTACTCATAATTTCAAGATTTATTATGGAGTAGGAATTGACATCAACTAAATTAGTTATACAGGTTCAGATTGGACTAACAACATTTAGAATCACAAGTCTACTTCTGGCTAAAATTTCACCCTTGATTCAGGTCTAATTAGTTGGTCTAAGAAGATTAATAATTCTATTTATTTATTTTCTATAGAGGTAGAATACATAGGAGCTATTAATGCTGCCACTGAGGTTATTTGGCTTTAGGGGATCCTCACTGAGTTTGGAATCTAGTTTTGAAGACCAACAGTCATCTTGTGCGATAACCAAAGTGCAATCTAGATCTGTAATAATCTAGTCCTTCATCAATGGACCAAGAATATCAAGATTCACATGCATTTAATTCAATATTTCATCCACAAAAAAGTCATTTATCTCCACTACATCTAGAAAATAGAGAAAATTGTTTATATATTCACCAATCCTTTTATTGAGAGCAAGTATCTTCATTTGTAGGCTCTTCTCGAGGTTTAGGCAACTCCGTATTCTTCCTCCTCTATGGGATCATATATATGTACTTAGGTACCTCATCAGGCCTCAGTGCTGGGACCTAATTCTTCTACCCACCTAAACTACACTTAAGGGGGTATTGGTGTAGTCTTTTGGCCCACTGGGTTTTGTCTACGTGGTCTTATATAACTTACGTTAATAATAGGTTATTAGAGGAAATGTACTTTAATTCATTTTCTAATTGATATTTCATTTAATTACCTTTTTGTGTGACCTAATTCCTAAGTATATAATGTATCTTCCTATGTAATTTATGTCTAATGCTCATTAATATAGTTTTGAAGACTAGTTTATTCCATTTTGTGAGTTATTCTTCAGGTTTCACTATTATATACATATTCATCTCTATGAATTCAACCCTATCTAGTTGATCCTCATTGCAACCCACTCTGACAATATTATCTCACATCATCAAGTTCCATTATCTCATTAACCAGTTGGCTAGAATAAATGAAAATGATGCAAAGCCATACTACTAAATACCATGCCTAATAGTATGTCCAATATGATGTTTACATTAAGAAAACTAAATCTGAGCAAGTGGAAAACCCTATATCCACATTACTTAATGAATGAAACAAGGTTTCAATAGAATAATAAGAAGTGTTATTCATACAAAATAATCCCAACACTTATTTTAAAAATATAAACACGTGAATAGGTTTCAACATTAAAAAAATAAATACACATATTTTTATTATAAAAATCTAAGACATGTTATTCTCAAACAAAAAAAAGAGTACATGAGCTTCTCAATAGAAATATGCATGACAAGTAATGAGGAAAAAATAAAGTGATCAAGAAGAATATAGCCTCCTTTTTTATGATGAGCCGTTGTCCATCAAAGTGATGAAGAATATTTATATTGATATTTCTATGTCTATTTATTTGTTCTCACCCTATTTCAACACCGAGGGGAGGGGGGGGGGGGATGTTAGGAATTAGTACATATCATAGGTTTATATTAATATTTGAAAAATAATAAAATGAGTTGCATGTCATGGAAAGTTTCTATTTTAGTGAATAAAGGTTATTTTAAAAATCATCCTAGATTAATGAAGAGGGACTAGGAGAGATAAGTGTGAGAGATTTGTGGGCATAAGAGATAGGTAAAGACTCTTTATTTATAGAATATATATATATATATATATATATATATATATATATATATATATATATATATATATATATATATATATATATATAATGAGTCTAATCAATCAATAATGTATTTTTGATAGAAAAAAATCCTAGAGAAAAATCTCAATCAATTCTCAACAAAACCCTTAGATCTCTAATTATAAAACCAAATTTTATTGTATTATAATTGTTTATTTTACAATTTATTTATATTTTATTCTGAATATTTGGTGATTTAGGTATACACACACTTGAAATGTCCCCATTTTATCTATTTATGTTCATTAATCTATGTATGGGTAATTTGTTCAGATCAATAATTATTGGACCATTATGTTGACTTTCGATAGCTTGAACCATCTTTTGTACATCCTTAAGTGATCCCCCATTCTGGTTTATGGTTTCTTAGTGTCATGTCAAGACCATTCATACAATTTTTATCCCAATACTCATTTCTCCCTCTTATTCAAATGTTCCCATTCACCCATTTCTTCTTTTCTCATTTCTATTCATTGGAGGTTGATATGCACATTATTTTACCCAATAAATATATAAGTGAGATGTTTTATTTATAAATTAGAGTAAGGTCACATAATTCACATAGGAACATATTGGATTCATGTGGGGCACATTATATTTGTTTTCTATATTTTACATTTTTTCCATTTTTGTTCCAATTTGAGGGGTCTAATAAATTACTAGATTTTTCTTACACAAATTTCTAAAAATATTAATATTTTGATTAAAAGATTCAATTTATTGTATAAGGACATGAGCTAAAACATGCATCTAAATAAAATGGGAAACAACATACAAGTAAAGGAGAAGATAAAGTTTTGTTTTTACCATAAATTTACTAAGACCATACATATATATCATCAACAATTGTGACGCAGTCATAGTTAGGGGTCTCAATTAAGAGACACCTTCTACCGTGCTACCCAAAGAAATTAACGCAGTAAAATAACAACAACAATAATTTTATATTTATTAATAATAAAATGATAAATTTCATACAATAAAATATGTATTACAAAAAACTATTAGCATAATCATAGGTAGGTGACATTTATTATAATTTGCCATTATGTAAAACTAAGAAAATTAATATATAGGTTTATAGTAGAAGCAAAATTATGTAAAGAGTTGCTTAGAATGGAAACAGTCAAAAGTGGAATTCGAATAGATGTCTTGTTGGATAAACCCAAAAAGGAGTGAATTAATAGAGGATAATATTGTATGATCAGAGAATCATAATCCATGGCATTTTGGCCATAGGGATGAGTGAGAAAAACTTTAATGGATAAATTATCAATTTGTGCAGTTTGTATTTATCGTTATGTTTTAATTTTTATTGTTCACAAGTGATTTAATTTCTATTTACTTTTTGAAATATTTATTGTAAAAATAGTTATAAGTTACAAGATCTGTATTTTTTAATAACTGATTCTCAACATAGCCTATGTACTTTCGGTGATAGGGCTAAGTTATAAAATCTTTAATAGAGAAATTATTAATTTATCAAGTCCCTATTTTTTATCATGTTTTAGTTATTATTAGTCATTAGTGATTCAATGTATATTTACATTCTAAAATATTTATTGTGCAAATAGTTGTTATTGTATAATGTATTATTTTATATCCAATACAAACATACACATAACCCTTAGGGTTATAAACATCAAAATGTTACTCCAAGTTTTTTTAAGGAAATAATTCAATACAAATCCCTTCCCTAAATCTATGCACAAATATCTACTACTACCCCTACTAATAGTTACACTTTAGACATTTACCTCATGCATTTTGAGTGAATGTTGACATGTGTAGGGATCCATTTATATATTCATAATATCCACCTACTTAAATTAATTGTGTTGAACAACCCACTAATGCCAAATATATCAAATGCTCTTAATAAATCGAGATGCAATAAAGTCTAAAAGTATTAAATTCTCCAAGTAGTTCCACTAACACATAATACATCACCATTTAGTGTCATATTAATTTTTTGATTTCTGATGTTAACCATACCCTTAGGTAGATATCATGCTCTTAAAGAAAAGTACCACCAAGCCCTCAAATGACTCATGTTAAACTAAATTACAAGAGGAATCCAAAACAAAGATATACACTCAATGTAGGTTGCCACTATGCCTCTATGGTGAGATGCAAGAAGCATATTTATCCTTATGCAATTGCATAATAGAAAAATAACTTTGGTAAGAAATAATTATAATCTGATTATTGTAAATGCACCACAAAACATATAAACATATAAATGCTTCATCATCATTTATTACTAGTAATATAGTCATGTTTTCGGTTGATGCAATATTATTTGTTCGCATAGATGCTCCTGCAGCACACACACTATAGTTAATAAAAATTTTGAGCATATTGTTACACACTATATCTAGGTGATAGAAACACCCTTTATTCATTTTATAAAGGACTTGGCTTGCTCTTTCACCATGAAGAATAACTATCACATTCTAATGTATAAGGTCAATGAACAAAGTAAAAAACTACCCTCCTAAAAAATCACTTCACTTAATTGTTGTGCTAGCCAACACTTCCATTGGGTCAATCTCCTCTATTTGTGATGTAAAATCCTATTATCATATTGATTTCATCACCACTCACTAAAACCACTCTATAATTATCATGACTCACACCCTCTATTTCCTTCCTATGTGGGGTAACACTTTTCATCTTCACACCATTACTTTTCTTCCTCTTTGTGGTATAGATATTCATCTTTGTGCACACTACCTCTTCATCCCCATGCAAGTCCTCATCATGTATCCATGTGACCAAATGAATTTGGTGAGAAATATATCCATCCTCCTCCTCAAATGAAATAAAAATATGAATTTTCCATCCTTTTCCACTTGTATAGTACTCCTTATCTCATAATACAACATAATGTGATCATACCGACATGGCCTCCCCCAAAAAAATATGCATGTGCCCATCAGTAAGATGTCACATATAACCTTTCCATGTGTGTGAAAATATTCATATCCACTTCACATTTCTCCTACATAATTCTATCATAATCCTCCACTAACCATAACACTTTGTAAGGATTTGGGTGTGTCTAAATGTAGATGATATTTATGAATTACATTATATCTCATTCTTTTACACTTGGCAAACTCAGACCTTGGTTGTTCCTCTCAGTATATACCTTTCCTATTTTTACAAGTCTCGCATATGCTCTCTCTTGTGCCCCTTAGACCACCACTTTTAAGTTTTTTTAATCTAAACTTATTATGAAGAATTACATTCATAAAAGCGTTAGTTATACAAACTTACTATGCATAAATTGCCATTGACAAGCTTCACCTATTCACACAAATTGAAAAATCTTGTGACCCTAAGCCATTAGTGCACTAGGAGATGATGGTGGTGTATGCTACTCTTCATTGATAGACTTGGAATACCAAATATGGGAAAAACCATGCTTCTTGATTTCTTGTGAGGGAGAATAGCTACTTGGAAGATTTGATTGTACTCCTTTCTTAGTTAGCTCTTTAAAGTCATTAATAACGTTCGTTGAGAGAGTAGGCTTAATAATTTAGGTCTTTATGATTATTTTAGATATTTATTTATTAACACATGATCTAACCTTGTATCATAATCCTATTCTATATTTTGGCATGCTTGGTGGGACAACACATCTCACACATCTCTTAATCCTTCTAATCTTGCATTCAGATCCTCTCTTGATGTTGTTTTTCACCTCTTTTATTCTCATTTTACATTTTTTATGACTTCTATGTTGAATGTCAAAATCAACTTTTAAAACAACAAATTCAACCTGAATATCAGTGAGAATGCCCTATAAAGCAGCATAATCGAGCTATGCAAAAGTGAAATTTTCCACATGAATGATGAAATTGATTTTTCTAATTTTTGTCTTTATCTGTGTATTTTATAGAGAATGAAAAAATTAATATGGAGATGGGTGGGTTCAAACTATGGAATGATGAGTTTTCCAACAGATCAACAGGATTGTCCTGGACCAAAAAACTATAGGTAACTACTGTGTTTCTTTTATTTTTATTATTTTTATCATTTTGTTGAGATCACCATACACATTAGTAGAAATGTGATGCTAATAAGCAATATCACTTTTTAATTAGTGGGATCATAAAATAGTGTCCTTTATGTCTTTGTGTTTCAACAAAATCATCCTAACAAATGATGGAATCCAACTATTGAATGGTGAAGATTTACAAAATGACATAATCAACCTGTGTCAAAAAATAGAGAGCAAAAATATCAAGTTGCAAACTTATTTGATTATCATACACACCTATTTTAAATTCCAATATAGTGTTTTGTAGGTGTTAAGACACTTAGTTTCAATTTTATAATAATGAAAGGAAAATTTCACTTCATATCTTATTTGGTGTTATAAAACAAACTCAAACTTTAGTTAAGTGTTCTTAAGAGCTTTTGCTTTTTTTTTTATTATTTTGTGTTTGTTTCATAAAATAAGTGTAGCATGTATGCTCTCCCATTGTCCCCTTTATGTAACTTGGATGATCCAAAAATGCTTCACTTATTGCTTTTGTCACTTTGTTAAAGCGTGGAAGGAAAGTTTCTAAGGCCTTCCCCAAAATTTGAGTGATCCCAAAACAACCCTAAAGTCCAACCATTTTTATTTTTTGCATCTTGAATTGTGGGTGGGATTTCATAGCTTCTCCATATAATTCATCTCTTAACATCATTTCAATCCCACTCCATGGTAGGAGTATATAAATTGAGGTTAACTTGTTAGGATGCTTGTTCAAGTAACTAAATAAGCCCCATTCGTAAGAGACTATCTCAGAATATAGGTCTAACTTGGACAACACAATATACTAAATAATTGATAGATATAATGGTTGTGAAAAGGACAAGAACTTATCACAACAAGTTTATTAAGGCATATCCAAATTATGTGGTGTGCCCTAGTGTTAATCACCCATATGAAACGATTTAGAATGTACAAAAATTGATAGTTTTTAGAACAACTCCACTTGTCATGGAGTACTATTGGTGAAGGGTGAGTAGCCTAAAGTTACAAGCCATTGTATAATCTCTTGAGAGAATAAGAGGCCTAAAACCATACTTTCCATGTACATCTAAATTTATTATATTTATAACTTATTTCCTCTAAATAAAAAGTATATAGATAGAATCCAAGAGTAAGAAACCACCTTGTCAATTTTCTAGGATAAGACGTTGACTTTGATGTTTTTCTCATTCTTGTTTATTTATATAGTATTTTGAGTCTAAAAACTATTTGTGAACTAAAACATGTCAAAATCAAAAACTTGTACACCTATTTATTTTGAACAAAGAGGCATTATGCTAGTCCAATCCAAATCATCTTTTATGCTTTATTCAAAATTTCAAATCTATCATTATGTTTGTATTTCCAAAAAACATTGTTAAGCTGCTTATGTGAGTCCATAACTATTCATCACTTTGTAGATCTAAAGTCTTCTTTTTAATCCAAATTTGAAATATTGTCTTTCTAAGTTATAATCTAAATGTTATTGGTTTACCTTTCACACTTGGTTTGAGTAACTTGGGTGAGATTTTTTGTTGGGATTGAAGGCCACTTTGTTTAGACTCTTTCTCATTCTAGTCTTATTTTGGACTTGTATTATCTTGCATTCACACACGCTCTAAGTTCTTGGACCATTCTACCTTCTTTTCCATGTGGTGTCATTGTGCTACCCATTTAGTCTTGGATTTAAGCTTAGTAGTTCTTGTGTTAAATCACATCTTGAGCTTCTTAATTCCCATTTTATTCTTTTTGATCTAAAAAGTATTATTCTATATTCTCTAGTCATGACTCACCACAATTGTGCTTAGATTTTTATGGTATTGACATAATTTCAACTTAGCTTTTTGTGTGTTAATCTTTCACCTTAACATCCAAGATTATTTTACCCTTATCTAATTTGATGATTTCAACCAATCAAGGTTGAGTAATTCTATAACCTTTTTCTTCTAATTATGTGGCGCTATGCCATTTCCTTTTATTATAGTCTCATTTTACCTTGTCTTTGTTTAATTGAAGAGTCTAAAATACCTTTTGTTAGGAATAAATGAGAGATCTATAAACAAAGATACATAAAGAACTGAAATATAAATTCACAACAAGAAGACAATATTTAACGTGGTTCACCCAATGTACGCTACACCCACCAAGAAACACTTGATCAAATTTTATTACAAGCCAACAAGAGTACAATCCCCTCTTAAATCAGTCTTCTCACAATTACAATGCACAAATAGTTTTTGGAGTTGTGCTCAACAAACTCTCTTGAATTTTCACATAAATTCACATACTTTGTTCTTCCTTCTCAAACTCAGATCTATGTGATGTATTACCTACTGTATCTATATTTATAATACATCAATAGGTAATACATTGTAGTTTTATAAAATAATGGGTACCAAAACCATGGTCCAAGTCAACCCATAATGGTTCCCCACTAAGGGGGGTCCATAAAATGTTTTTGGGGGCTACTACCTATAAACCCCAATTAGAATACATAAAGAGTGTATAGTACATTTTTATGTATAGTATTTGAAATACATTTTAATATGGAAATAGGATCCACCACATATAAATCTCTCACTTGGAGATTGATTTCCTGTGAGCAAGTTTATCAACCCTTCACCATCATCTGTGAAGGCCAACTAAAACTGAACATAGCTTCAGTTTATCTTTTATGACCACCTTGGTCATCATGTCTACAAGATTCTGACTGGTATGAATCTTCTCCAACTTCAACTTCTCTTCTTCCAAATCTATCCTAATGAAATGGTACCTCAACTGTATATACTTCATTCTAGAGTGGAAATAAAAATTATTTTCTAAGTGTATAACACTCTAACTATCACTATATTGCTTCAATTCCTCTTGCTTATACCCCAACTCTTCAAGCAATTGTTATAACCAAATAATCTCTTTTCTTTCCTCTATGGTAGAAACATACTCAACCCCTTTGGTTGACAAAGCCATAAGTTTCTATAGTCATAAAATCCATCTCACCATTATGTCACCTACACTAAATACATATCTTGTAGTGCTCCTCCTTTTGTCTAAATATCTATCCATGTCTGAATCTACATAATGATACAAAGTGGTATCCAATCCACCATAGATTAAAATTGTTCCCATGGTCCCTCCAAGTACTAAATCATCCACTTCACTGCGTGCTAGTGCTCTCTATCTGGATCACTCATGTACCTACTTACTGCTCCCATTGCATGTGCAATATCTAGCCTAGTGGACACCATGGTATACATTAGACTACCAACTATAGATGAGTAAGGTATATATAACATTTGGATTCTCTATTTATCTATCTTGGGACACTACTTCTTTGATAACTTGAAATGACTTTCCAAAGTATTCCCAATCAATTTAACATCGTGCATACTAAACCTCTCCAAGACATTTTTAATGTGCTCTTCTTGAGATAAATTCAACTATCATTCCTTTATATCCTGAGTTATCCTCATACCAAGGATTTGTTTTGCTGCTCCCAAATCTTTCATAGTAAAGGAGTTACTAATTTATTATTTCTTGCATTTTCTTACTTGCAACCAACATGTCATCCACATACAGAAATAGAATAATGTTACTACCATAATCAAACTTTTTGATATGTACGTAATGGTCTAAATGACACCTAGAGTATTCCTATTCCATCATAAAACTATCAAATTTTTTATACCACTATCATGGAGCTTGTTTTTGGCCATACAAGCTCTTCTTTAGTTTGCACACCATGTTCTTCTTCCTTGTGACATCATATCCTTGTGGTTGCTTCATGTATAAGTCCTCCTGCAAATCACCATGAAGGAACGTAGTATTCACATCTAGCTTCTCTAAGTGTAAGTCTTCTATTTCTACTATCCCAAGATCAATCCTAATAGAAGTCATCTTCACCACTAAAACAAATCTCATCAAAATCAATTCCGTTCTTCTATGCAAACCCCTTTACCACTAACTGGGATTTGTACTTGTTCTTGCCTCCATCATCATCTTTTATTCTCTAAACCCACTTGTTATGAAATTCTCTCTTACTTTTAGGTGGGTTTACTAAATCCCAAGTCTGATATTCCATGACAGACTGATGCTCCTCATCCATTGCTTACTTCCACTTCTTCCTAACATTTTCCTACATTGCTTCTTCAAAGAAATCTAGCTCTCCATTGTTAGTGAGTAATAAATAATTATGAGATGGAAAAAAATGTTCAATTTTTATTCTTACCCCAGAAGACCTTCTCACCTTAGGAATTTGAGGTTCTTGTGGAGTAGGTGCCTGAATTAGTTGCTTGGACACTTTATCATTTGCAATGTCCTCCCCAACATTGTGTACTCTTTTTTGAAATCCTATTTTTGATCATAAACCTATTATTTACATATAAATTTTTCATTAAATAAAACATACCTATATCAAAATATTTTATTGCCCTTAAGACTCCAAATATGGAAACCAGAGTCATCCTCAGCATAACCAATAAAGGTGTATTTTTAAGATTTAGCCTCTAAATTGGTCCTATCATCTTTATAAATATTAACAAAAATTTCACATCCATAAATTATAATAAATGAATAATCAACCTTCTTACCAAACCAAGATTCCTCATGTATGCCTCCATACAAAGAAGATGAAGGTCCTCTATTAATCAGATATATAGTCATGTTTACTGCTTCTACCCAAAACTGAAGGGGTAGTCTTGCATGTAACCTAATAATCCTATCACATTCCATGAGAATCATGTTCATCCTTTCTGACACTCTATTCTACTATGGATTTCTTAAAATTTTCCTTTGTCTACAAATTCGATTCCTCGAATAGTAATCAGAAAATTCTTATTGTAATATTCCCCACCATTATTTGATCTAAGATACTTCTCATCTCATTCTCAACCAAAAATTTCCATCTTTTAACTGTATCAAACACATCATATTTTCTCATAATGTCATACACCCAAATTTTCCTAGTTGCATCATCAATAAAAGTAACATAATAAGATGAGCTACTAATATAAGATACCTAAACCAACCCCCATACATCTAAATGAGACAACTCCAACTTATGCACCTTCCTCGTAGTTCCAACCTTGAAAAAATTTATCCTTTTCTATTTTCTATACACACAGTCTTCACAAAAATCTAAATTAGACCCTTTTAATCTAGCAACCTATCCTTCAAAATTTGCATGCCCTTTTGGCTCATGTGACCAAGCCTATTGTGCCACAAATTTGCATCTATAAAAACTAAATTACAATAGTCGGCACTAATTGATAAATAAAAGGTACCAACCTTCTTACCTCTTTCTACCATAAGAGAACCCTTGATCACCTTCTAAGAATCTACTATAAATGTCACCATATAACCTTTACTGCATAGATATCCTATGGATACCAAATGTTGTCTCAACCTGGGCAGATGCTTGGCATACTTTAGTAGCCAAGTGTTCCCATTTTGAAACTTGATCTAAACACTTCCTTTTTATATTGTGTTGTAAGGCTCATCATCACCAAAATAAAGATGTCTAAAATCCTCTTGAACATAATCAATAAAATAATGCATATGTGGTGTAGCATGAAATGAAGCCCCTGAATCTAAAACCCAAAACTCAACAATATTATCTATGGAGATAATTAATGTATCTTGACAAATATTACATATTTTCACATTCACCTCCTTGGTGTCTCCCTAATTTTTATTCTTAATCTGAAGAATCTAAAAATCCATCTTTGCATGTCTAATCTTTCCATAGTGCTAACATACCATCTTGCTCTTTGAATTTGACCTTCCTTGACCATTTGACTTTCCATGGTTTCTTTCTCTAAAATTTTGTCTCCCTCTACTCTCCACCACTAAATCATCACCTGAATTAGAAGTTTTCCCAAAGATTTTCATCACATTTACTCTCTAAGGATTACTCTTATGACATCCTCAAACTTCAAATTGGCATTGTTAGAGACCAAGTTGCTCATAGCCATTACCAGGTTGTTCTAACTCTCTGGTAAGGAACACAAAATAAGTAGAGCCCTAATTTCATCATCAAAGTCAATTTGTACAGAGTTCAACATACTCACAACTATTTTAAATTCATTTAAATGATCAATAATTGAACCATTTTCAGACATCATAACAAATAAATTTTTCATTAAACTTTTTTTAGTAGAAGTAGAGGGTTTCTCATATAACATACTTAATGCTTTCATGATACCTTCTATGGTCTTTTCCTATGATATATTAAATGCAACTGAAGATGCAAGGCATAACCAGATGGCCCCAAGTGTTTTCCTATCAAGTAACTCCCAAGCTTCATCTATTGTACCCACTAGTTTCTTTGCTTTTCCTCCAAGCAGATCATGGAGGTAATTTTGATAGAAGTAATCCTTGATCTACATCTTTTATAGACCAAAGTTATGTCTATTGAAATTTTCAACCTTTGATCTATTATCAACAGCCACATCCCTTGCTTAAAATAATAACCCATCCTATAATTCAACACTTTAGGAAATACAATTTGAGGCTCTGATACCAGTTTTTAGAAATAAATCAAAGATATATAAATAGAGATACATAAAGAATTAAAATAAAAATGCACAACAATAAGACATGATTTAACGTGGTTCACCTAATGTGGGATATATCCACCAAGAAACACTTTCTTAGAATTTATTACAAGCCAACAAAAGTACAATCCACTCTCAGATCAATCTTCTCATAATTACAATGCACAAATATTATTTAGAGTTGTGATCAATAAACTCTCTGATAAGAATACATAAAGAGTGTAGATTAGATTTTAATGTTTAGTTTTTGAAATACATTATAATGTGGAAACAGGCTCCACAACATAACACTTTTTAAATATTTATAAACCACATTCCACATCTAATCAAATGTATAAAATCATTTTCAAGCATGACAGAAAGGTATACTCATAGTGGGGTCTCTTATTTCCCTAGTTATGAAGAAGAGAATTTTTATGATGGAGAAGAACACTCCATTATATTTGATGATATCCCAACAATAATAATATCTTATCAGGGTTATTATAAACACCAATCTTTAGAAGACAAAGATGAATCCCTTTTAAGGTTGATATAATTAGGTGCAAGATTGCCTCCATATTTCCCAATGGAATAATTGCACATGCTTGTCTAAGTAGAGGAACAATAGTTATAGAAACCTCTTACTCATGTCATAAAAACCAACAATGCTTCCTCTACTAATGAAAATAAATAACTTGTAGATTCTACTCAAAGTGATCAAGATCTTGCTACCAAGATTTAGAAAATCAATAAATGGTACACAGATCAATTTATCGTAGACCTAATAGCTTATTTGGTTGTGACTTCAATTGAGAATACCACTTTGAAAGAGTAAGAACAAGTGATTGACCTAATACAACATACCCAAGTTGATCCTATGTTTACAGTAGATCTTCGCTTTTCTCTTGAGTAGAATAAACCTTTAGATACTTCGTAACATGTTTCACCTGATATGGAGCATACCTTTTTCAACCATCATAAGACTCTCACCCCTTTATAACACATAGAGATAAATTCTTGGGACTTTATATCAACAACCTAGGAATCAATGACAAAATTACTCAAATCAAAGAGTAAACCCAAAACAAACTAATGGACATAGAGTTCATATCCCTCCTAGGACTACCTAGGGGCACATTCCACCCTAGCAAAATTATATGCCACCCACCAATGCACCAAACATGCAGGATTGGGATTTGATGAAGGAGATAGTTTCAAGGCTTGGGAAACTAAATCAAGAATTATAAGTATGACAAGATATCTCCATATCCATTTGACCTAAGTGTTATCTGAGTCCCCTTCCCACCTCACTTTGAGGCTCCCAAATTTGATAAATACAAATAGAAGAGTGATCTTCGAGAACACATTCAAGGCTTTTTTGTACTATGCCAAGAGGTAGCCTTATAATTGTTTAGTTTCTTCTCTGGTTTCCACATAATTTGGCTAGACAAACTTTTGATTGTAAAGACCTAAAATTAGCCATAGATAGATTCTTATCAACCATTATAAATTAAGCCTAGGAATCACTTAATGTCCCAAATTTATTTGTGCATCTTTTGTCAAAGCTCATAATCTCATGGAGGCATTCGTAATCGAGGTATCCTTCAATATGAAATCATAACCTCTCACGGATTCATCCCTAATCATCTTGTGGCATCACAATATTGAATTCTCAACCTCGTGTTCTAACTTCCACATCAAATATAATTATTTATCTAGATTGTGATGATAAGAAGTTTATGGCATCCTGCATTTGTAATCTATGTGGGTTGGATTAAATTGTACCATTCGCTCTAATCAATCAAAGACTTTGAATGTATTCTGATTAAATAAACATAAGTTAATATGTATCTTTTAGTCAAATTTTTTTTATAAATATTTAATTAAGTTTAGAATAGATGTAAAATATTAAATTAATTAATATTATTATGAGAGAAATAGAAATATGTAAAAATTAGAGATGGATGTTAAATATCGTGAGATGGAGTGATAGTTGTTAGATTTTAAGAGTGAAAAATAATACTCAATAACATACAAAGATGGCTTTATAAATTAGTGACAATTGAATAAAAATTCTTAAAGCATATGTTTAAAGTGTATATTATTCGAAATATCATGTTTTACTTCATTAAAAAAAACAAGTATATAAAAGTTTACTTTGGCAACTTTATTTCTCATCTAGGTCTCCAAAAATGCTACTGACTTTTTCATATCTCTATTTAGACTATTGGGAAAATTTATTTCTTCTTCTTTCCTGAGTTGGATAGTTATATCTAAAAATTGTAAGAAAATCAACATTTGTATTGGGCCCTACATCATACCAAAAAATAAGTGAGATATCTTCATATTTTTCAATCTCTTCAACCTTGTACAATAACAAAAATAATGTTTTTATAATTGTAATAATTTATCAACTAAGTAAATCACTATAATGCATTGTGTTTTTAACATAAATATATATACTTCAATGAATACTCTAATGATTGCTTGATTTTTTTAAAAACTAGTAAATATTTTATATATTCTTATGAATAAATAATGTTTTAAATTTATTTCTTCTTTAATATCTTTTATAGATGATCAATGTCTCAATACACTAAGATGCAAGTATATTTATAGATGACTTGAATTCAAATTAGGACTATATTAATGTACAAACTAACATCAAACAATCAAAAATTGAAAGACTTGGGATGTATTTTGATTAAATCAACATAAGTTAATATGTATTTTGTAGCCAAAAAAATATTATTATAAATATTTAATTAATTTTAAAATAAATATAAAATATGAAATTAAATAAAATTAATTAATATTATTATGAGATAAATAGATATATGTAAATATTAAAGATATATGTTGAATATCGTGAGATCAAGTGATAATTGTTACATTTTAAGAGTGAAAATTAATGTTTTATGATATCAAAAGATGATTTCAAAAAATTATGACAATTAGATAAAAGTATTTAAAGTGTATGTTTAAATTGTATATTGTTTGGAGCATCATTTTCCACCTTAGAGAAAAAATCAAGTATATGAAATCTACTTTGGCAATTTCATTTCTCAACCAAGTCTCCAAAAACACTACTCACTTTTTCATACCTTCGCTTAAATTATTGAGAAAATGAACTTCTTGTTTCCCTAATTAAATAATTAAATTTAAAAATCTAAGAAAATCAACATATGTTTTGGGCCTTACATCATACCAAAAAATACATGATATATCTTGATATTTTTCAAGCTCCTCAATGTTGTACAATAACGAAAACAACATTTTGATAATTATAATAACTCAACAATTAAGTAAATCATTAAAACACAATGTCCTAGTGACATAAACTTGTATACTTCAATGATTACTTGATTTATATAAATATTTGTAAATGTTCAATATATTTTTATGAATAAATAATGAATATTGTAGCTGTCAAGTTTATTCTTCTCGAATGTCTTATATAAATGATCAATGTCTCAATACAATAAAATGCAAGTATATTTATATATGACTTGAATTAAAGTTAGGACTATTGGTTGAATATTTTGTCTATCATTATACTAATAAAAAAAATAGGTATGATCATCCAAAGTAAGAAGATTAGTCATCCAAATGTGTAGGTTTACCACATCAAAAGGGGATTGATCTCTCCTCTCATCAAGGGGAGGTTCCCTATGGATATGCTATATATATATAAACAAAAAATAATACTCAAGGGTAGGATAAACCATCCGTCTCTCTTTTTTTAGAGATGATGCATGCGGATCAAAGGAAAAAGTCAAGGGAAATGACAGACAACACTCCTCTTCTTTCAAAAGTACTATTCAGCCAACTACAAGAGTACTCTTGGTAGTAACAGCAAAATGTAACCAAGGACGTAGTAACCAGCAAATCGAGATGCAGCACAAAGTCTCCTCTTGAATTTCTCAAGAGTAAGATACGAAGGACAATGAGGGCACAAAGTCATCCCAAAGTCCTTTACACAGAAATAAAAAGAAAACACACTAAAGGCAATTATGGGGGCACAAAGTCTCTCCACAGTTGACTCTTCAGGACACCTTCTTGATGGTTGTCACTAATTCTACTTGTTGAATTAAAAGAACAGAAGATATATTAAGGAAAAAGACAAAAGAATAGTTTCCTCAACAACAAGGATATCAAAGCACAAAGCCTAAAAAATCACTTGCTTTCTTATTCCAATAACAAAATACGATCAACAATCTGAACTCAAAGTCTCAGTAATGCCTTTCAATTTGGGTAGAGTTTCATTCTGATTGTCAAAAAGAGATGCATTTTTACAATAAAAGAGAGTCCCTTATATAGCCTCTTCAAGAAGGACTTGGGAACAGTAACACATCATGTTGCATTGAAAACTGTTAGGAAGATAGGCTGGAAATTAGGGGCATCTACCCATTTGTTTTTCTCAATGTAGAGAAACAAGTCACGCTATTGAAATTTTGTAACTTTCAATGGCCACCTAGTGATCTGATCCTTCCTTCATTATTCCTCCTTTTTTGGTTAAGTGAATCGAGTCCTGGATTCAATTTGTTGTTCTGTTCCTTCCTCGCTTCCTGCTGGTCTTGGCCTTAAAGCCTATGAATACATTTAGGTCTGTATATTACAAGGATCAATGGCTATTTTATGAGATTTGAAATTGAAGTTTGTGCACCCATCACTACATTTTTAACGGCTAGTTCACTGTCTTGAATTTGATGTCTTCGGGTGCGTGACCCCTTGGTCATTCTTTGGCTTTCCTATTTTGATATTGTGTCTTAATGGATGACACATGGCAACATCTGCTGTGACTTTGATGAAGGACACATGGCAGCATCCATTAAACTTGTAGAATCTTTGGACACCTTTTGAATGCCCTAAAGAAGATGACACGTGACAACTTCCGTCACATTTTAGAAACACTATAGAACTATGCAGAACTTATTTGGATTCATGTAGACAATGCCACTTGGCATGTTTTGCTTAACTTACAAAAGACACATGGTAGCTTCTATGGCTCTTAGAAACAAAATTAAATGAGGCTTGGAAGATGACACTTGGTAATACCTGTGAGATTTTGTCAAGCTTTTGTCTTGGTCTGTTTGTTCACCTTATCCTGAAGGGAAGGTGACCCTTCAATTTTCTTATTTTGCATCCTCCTGAAGGGAAGGTGACCCTTCAGCTTTGGGGGAGTGTCCTTTAAGTGGGAAGTTGAGATTCCCCTATAAGGGAACCTACCCTTCGGGGTCCTTCGGCAGCCTTTTATCTTTGGCAGTCTCTCACAGCTTTCATGTGGACTATTTCTCAGGCTTTCTCCATGGGTATTTTCCCTGAGCTTTCTCTGTGGGCATTTTCCCACAGACAAAAAGTCTGTGAACAATTTCCCATCAAACAAAAGGTATGTGGAATTACTTCTTGTGGACAGAAAGTTTGTAGAATTGATTTGTCTCCTTGGAAATTTCTTTGGGCTTTCTACCTGTAGCTTCTTCGAATTATTTCAGACTTTTTGTCCAAAGGAATTCCTTCGAACAAAAGTTCAAAAGAATTATGCCTTTGTCTACCTTAAACAAAATTTTGAAAGAATTTACCTTAACTGTCTTCTTTGAAAATGACCCTTTTGAAGGGTACTTTTGTCGACCAAGTGCCCTCCGTAAGGGCACTTGTCCTTCGAGAGGCTCTCTTGAACTTTTGCTTTAAACCGCTCCTTTGAACCAAGCTGATGAACCAAGACAATGAACCAACTATTGAGCCATTTGATTAAACCATTTGATTGAACTATTTGATTGAACCAAGTATTTGAACCAAATAAGTGAAACAAAGCATTGAACCACTTGGTTGAACCAAACGTTAAACTAAGCTGATGAACCAAGCTTTAAACCAAAATGGTTTAAGCTGATGATTCAAGCTAATGAACCAATCAAATGAATCGAAGAATTAAACAAAACATTGAACCAAGCTTTGGTTCAATGGTTCAAATGAAGCCTTTGAACCAACTAACAAACCATTTGATTAAACCAAAGGATGAACCAAAGCGTTGAAACAAAGCAGATGAACCAACTGAGTGAAACAAAGCATTGAACTGCTTGGTTGAACCAAGCCATTGAACCATTCCTTTGACTAAACCCATCGTTGAACTGAAAGCATTGAACCTATTGAACTTTGAACTCATTATACCTTTGAACCAAATTGATTCGATGGTTCAACGGTTCAAGCCTTCTTTGCTTAGATGCTTGCCGATGGAGGTTTTTGATTGAACCAAGGCACCAAACCAATCTTGAAAATGACCAA
Source organism: Torreya grandis (assembly GCA_037957365.1). Taxonomy (NCBI): domain Eukaryota; kingdom Viridiplantae; phylum Streptophyta; class Pinopsida; order Cupressales; family Taxaceae; genus Torreya; species Torreya grandis. Next base: position 6,498,273 of record JARHVA010000210.1, read on the forward strand.
GTGTTAAAAACTAATTCTTTTGGTTAAACCCACCTATAGAAGTCTTTGAACCTATAGAAATGAACCTGCCTATAGAGTCTGTAGAAATCAAGTCTGTAGAAATCAACCTATAAAGCCCATTGAACTTGGCCTACATAGTCTGTAGATCTAAGCTTGTAGAGTCCATAGATTCCTAAGAAGTTTGAAAAATGAGGAATTTGAATGCCTAGGACAAATTTTAGAAAGGGAAGAGACAATTTTGGTTTGTAAGACCAAAATAGTTCAAATGTTGTCCCAGAAATGAGTGATATTTTTTGGGGGACAACAGTTGGTTTCAGTTAGGGAACTTTTATCAATTGCAAAAAGAATTGAAGGGAGTAAAATCCAGAATCTCTAGTGTCTTCATGTGTGCCATTGGGTTACAGAGTCATACTACCCAAAAATGGAAGGCATCAAAAATAGAAACAAACAAAACAAAATAGAATTTAAAACTATACAAATATACATATATATAGATGCAATGATCTAATACTTCAAGAGTTGAAGTGTTTCAGATGTTACTTCTTGAGAGATAGTGAAAATAGTGTGCCATCTTGGTAAACTAGCAGGAAAATGTTTTTCCCCCAAAAATGGTGATGGGCAAATGAAGCTCTCCACCAGGAAACTAATTTTTTGCATTTTCCTCTTGGTCTTTTCTTCTTTTTGCTCCATGGTAGGATGTGGCCTTAAAACTAAAAACCATAACTCCTTACTCTCCCTGCAAAGGGTTCCTTTGCTTGATTTTGATTTGCAATAGCATGGTCCACCATCATAACTTGTTGTTTTGCTAGTCCAGTCTAGCACATGCTTTGATTGTCAGCATCAGACCCCTGGCAAACCATGAGCTCAACATCTCCTTTGATGTGGAGTTTGACCTCTTCACCCTGAGCAGTCTTCAATCCAAGCAATAGAGATCTGTATCCAATCGTGAAAGAAATGATTCCATCAGATTCTAAGATCCAACCATCATCAAAAGTTGATCTTCTATTAGATTTCTCTTTATGGGAGATGGAAGATCTTTCTTGATTTGTACTGCACCCTACTAATTTTTTTGATGCCTTTTTTGGATCAAATCTTGGATTTCTAGCTACAGGACGTTCATTAGCTGAGACATGAGAATCATCTATGGTTAAGAAGTAATTACCCCTGCTTGAAGGCTCAAATAGAATTTGAGTTGTAGGGGCTGACATTTGGGTAACCACAATTTTTGCATCAGATAGGTCTGCACCTGCTTCTCCATTAATGTCCAATTGCTCAAGATTGGCTTGTAGGCATTCAAACTCAATCATCTAAATTTTGGATTTCTTGACATGATCAATCATGTCAAATGATTGGAATGGACTTGGAAGAGAGGATGGGAGTTCATCCTTTTGATTTCTAAGAGGGGGAGGACTAGTTTGTGAAGTTGAAGTAGAAGGTGCACAGATGTTTGATGTACTTACTTCTTTGGTAATCATTGGGTCTTTTGATTGAAAAGGAAGAGGGGTTCTCTACTCAGCAATTGAAATTATTGGTTGGGGTTACTCCTCTATCTTCTCTTTATCAGCCTAATGGGTTGACTAATTTTAGGACTGGGTGAATACTGCGTATGATCCTTTGATTGCTTCACCTTCACTTCTAGGTTCATCCTAGTATTTCAAGAAACCAGTGTGGGAGTCGCTAGCTAATTATTATAGATCCTCCCTAAAGAGATCAATGCCATTTTATTGCTCAAACTTAGGTTGGAAAGATAAAGCATGTTCTATTTCCAAATATCCAACTGCTGAGTTAGTTGGAGGAGCTTCAAGGGCAAGTTTCCCTTGTGGGCGAGGAAGACAATTTGGCTGCCCTTGATTCTTGGTAGCATTGCCTTGATATGACTGATTTGGAAATGTCCTTCTTGGCATATCTCTATATGAAGGAGAAAAAGACATTCCTTGTGCCATTTGTCTTTTCAAGGTTAGCACTTCATTTTATAGCTTTTGCACCATTAGATCAGTGGTGCCTGTAGATGAATATTCAGAAGATGATGAAGGTCTATTTTTGTTAGGATCTCCTCTTATCTTCCTTGCTAAGATGAGATCATCTTCTACCTCAGTGGCCAAAAGTTGGGCTGCAGCAAGTTCTATTTGACCAACACGTCTCAAAAGAAAACTTACTTCAAATAACTGAGAATTAATGAAGAAGCATTTGAGATTCTTAGCTATAGGTCAAGCAATTACAGGAATTCTATTCCTCAATTTGTCAAATTTGGCTATGAAATCCCTCATAGGTTCATGAGGCTCTTTCTTCATCTGAGTGAGTTGGGCCAACAAGGCATGCACATCTTTTGTGGGCTTGAATCTTGCTTCAAACTTAGCTTTGAGGGTATTCCAATCAGTTACTGACCCAACTTATAGATGGTATAACTAGTCTGTAGCAGCACCTTGTAGTGTCTCTGCAAAAAGCCTAACTGCCACGTCTTCAAATTACATCCCTATAACACCACAGGCTATGCTAAAGGCTACAATGTGTTCATCAGGGTGAACTATTCCATCACCAAAGAATTTGGGGAAATTCTTTCTTGAACTACGTGGGAGTTCATGCAGAGGTGGAGTCAAGTTGAGTGGGCCAAAAGAGTTACCCCAGGGGCCTCAAACTGCCATGATTTAATTAAGAAAAACAAAGATAACAAATCTAGATGAAGTGACTAGATTACAAAACAAAAATAGAAAAGGACTGGCTCATCTTCAACTTGAGGCTTGAGGTTTCAAACTGTACACTCTTTCCCAGCAGCTCTAGTTTTGTAGACTAGATAAAATAAGGAGGTGGAGGAAGATGGTAAGGCTATAAATGGATAATGGGTAAGACATGAAATGGAGTCACCAGAGTCTGTAATGGATAAGGGTTATAATGATAATGGGTTATATCTAGCTGATGTTTCAATCTAAAACTTGAGGTTTCAAATTGCACAAAATTATGTATATCCCTAGCGGAGTTGCCAAAAACTATTGGTTGAATATTTTGTTGATCAGCGTACTGATAAACAAAATAGATCTGATCAGCCAAAGTAAGAAGATTAGTCATCCAAATGTGTAGGTTTACCACATCAAAAGGGGACTGATCTCTCCTCTCATCAAGGAAAGGTTCCTTATGGATATGATATATATATATATATATATATATATATATATATATAAACAAAAAATAATTATCAAGAGTAGGACAAACCATCCATCTCTCTTTTTTTAGAGATGATGCATGTAGATCAAAGGAAAAACTTAAGGGAAATGACAGACAACACTCCTCTTCTTTTAGAAGTACTATTTAGCCAGCTACAAGAGTCTTCCTGGTAGTAATAGCAAAATGTAACCAACAACGTAGTAACCAACAAATTGAGATGCAACACAAAGTCTCCACCTGAATTGCTCAAGAGTAAGATACGAAGGACAATGAGGGCACAAAGTCATCCCAAAGTCCTTTACATAGAAATGAAAAGAAAACACACTAAGAGGCAATTATGGGGGCACAAAGTCTCTCCATAGTTGACTCTTCAGGACACCTTCCTGACTGCTGTCACTGATTCTACTTGTTGAATTAAAGGAACAAAAGATATATTAAGGAAAAATACATAAGAACAATTTCCTCAAAAACAAAGATATCACAGCACAAAGTCTAAAAAATCACTTGCTTTCTTATTCCAATAACAAAATATGATCAACAATCTAAGCTCAAAGTCTCAGTAATGCCTTTCAATTTGGGTAGAGTTTCATTCTGATTTTCAAAAAGAGATGCATTTTTACAATAAAAGAGAGTCCCTTATATAGCCTCTTTAAGAAGGACTCGAGAAAAGTAACACATCATGTTGCATTGAAAACTGTTAGGAAAATAGGCTGGAAATTAGGGGCATCTACCCATTTTTTTCTCAATACAAAGAAACAAGTCATGCTATTGAAAGTTTGCAACTTTCAATGTCCACCTGGCGATCTAATCCTTCATCATTCTTCCTTTTTTGGTTAAGTGAATCAGGTCCTATATTCAATTTGCTATTATGTTCCTTCCTCGCTTCCTGTTGGTCTTGGCCTTAAAGCCTATGAATTCATTTGGGTCTATAGATTACAAGGATCAATGGCTATTTTATGAGCTTTAAAATTGACATTCACACACCCATCACTACGTTTTCAATGGCTAGTTTTCTGTCTTGAATTTGACGTCTTTAGGCGCGTCACCCCTTGGTCATTCTTTAGCTTTCTTGTTTTGATACTATGTCTCAATGGATGACACGTGGCAACATCCAATGTGACTTTGATGAAGGACACGTGGTAGCATCCATTAAACTTGTAGAAGCTTTGGATGCCTTTTGAATGTCCTACGGAAGATGACACATGATGGCTTCCATCACATTTTACAAACACTATAAAACTATGCAGAACTTATTTGGATTCATGCAGATGATGCCACTTATCATGTTTTGCTTAACTTAAAAAGGACACATGGTGGCTTTCGTGGCTCTTAGAAACAAAATTAAATGAGGCTAATAAGATGACACTTGGCAGCATCCACAGGATTCTATCGGGCTTTTGTCTCAGTCCGTTTGTTTGCCTTCTCCCGAAGGGAAGGTGACCCTTTAGCTTTCCTATTTTGCATCCTCCTGAAGGGAAGGTAACCCTTCAGCTTTGGGGGAGTGTCCTTTAAGTTGGCAGGCAAGAGTCCCTTATAAGGGCACCTACCCTTTGGGGTCCTTTGACGGCCTTTTATCTTCAGCAGTCTCTCACGACTTTCCTATGGACTATTTCTTAATCTTTCTCCTCAGGTATTTTCCCCAGGCTTTCTCTGTGGGCATTTTCTTGTGGACAAAAAGTCTGCAAACAATTTCTCATAGACAAAAAGTCCATAGAATTACTTCCCATAGACATAAAGTCTGCAGAATTGATTTGTCTCCTTGGAAATTTCTTTGGGCTTTTTGCCCGCAGCTTCTCCAAATTCTTTCAGACTTTTTTTCTGAAGGAATTCCTTCAAACAAAATTTTGAAAGAATTATGCCTTTGTCTACCTTAAATAAAATTATGAAAGAATTTACCTTGACTGTCTTCTTTGAAAATGACCCTTCCAAATGGTACTTTTGTCGACCAAGTGCCCTCCGTAAGGGCACTTGTCCTTCGGGAGGCTCTCTTGAACTTTTGCTTTAGACCTATCCTTTAAACCAAGTCGATGAACCAAGGTGATGAACCAACTGTTGAACTGTTTGATTGAACCATTTGATTGAACCAAGTCTTTAAACCAAATGAGTGAAACAAAGTGTTGAACCACTTGGTTGAACCAAATGTTGAACCAAGCCGATGAACCAAGCTTTGAATCAAAATGGTTCAAGCCGATGGTTCAAGCCAATGAACCAATCAAATGAACCGAAGCATTGAACCAAGCTTTGGTTCAACAGTTCAAATGAAGCCTTTGAACCAACTAACAAACCATTTGATTGAAACAAAAGGATGAACCAAAGAAGATGAACCAATTAAGTGAAACAAAGCGTTGAACTACTTGGTTGAACCAAGCCATTGAACTATTCCTTTGATTGAACCCGTTGTTGAACTGAAAGCATTAAACCTATTAAACTTTGAACTTGTTGAACCTTTGACCCAAAGTGATTCGATGGTTCAATAGTTCAAGCCTTCTTTGCTTAGATGCTTGCCGATGGAGATTTTTGATTGAACCAAGGCACTGAACCAATCCCAAAAATGACCAAGTGTTAGAAACTTATTCTTTTGGTTGAACTCACCTATAGAAGTCTTTGAACCTGTAGAAATGAACCTGCCTACAGAGTCTGTAGAAATCAAGTCTGTATAAATCAACCTGTAAAGCCCATTGAACTTGGCCTATAGGGTCTGTAGATTTAAGCCTGTAGAGTCCATAGATTCCTGAGAAGTTTGAAAAATGAGGAATTTGAATGCCCAGGACAAATTTAGAAAGGGAAGAGACAATTTTGGTCTGTCGGACCAAAATAGTTCAAATGTTGTCCCAAAAATGAGTGATATTTTGTGGGGGACAACAAGGACCATATTAATGTACAAACTAACATCAAACAATCAAAAAATGAAAACAATGTGATAAGGGTCATATAAGGTTAAGGAGTGTTATATTCCTAATTGCTACCATATGTATAATTAAGATCTAAGCTACGCTCTTGATCATTACATATTTCTTCAAAACAAATTTGACAAATATAATCATCTTTTTGTGCTCCAAAAACTCTACTTAATTTCTTAAAATTTACTATGTATCACACATAAGCTCTTCACCTATATTAAAACCCTAACCAATTTACATTTTTCATAAAATTTATATTTAATTATATTATTTAAAAAAACCTCTAATACATTTAGACATAAATACAAATGGAAAACCAAAAAATGAACTATAAAATAGATACATTCAATCATTGAATGAATGAGTGAAAAGTATAAGTATATGAAGTATAAATTATGAGGAATTATTGCATTTAGTTGAATAAAAAGTATAAATAGTTTTCATTAATGAATAAAAGATGAAAGAGATTATTAATCTTCAATTGAACTCCATAATGGGTATGAGTAAGAATATTTATTAAATAAAAATTATTTTAAAAAATAAGTAAAAAAGGGGGTATATGAATGAATGATTTTAATTATAATTACGAGACTCGACTATTAACTTTTAAAATTATTAAAAGTTAAAATAATTAAATTGTAGATATGGAACAATCTTGAAAATGTGGATAATAATTTAATTATTTTAATGAATAACGATCTTGAAAATATAAAAAATATATGAAATAAATTAAATTATATTTTAATAATTTCTTTTTAAAATTGTTAGAATTTTTGGAAAGGGAATATTAAGAAAAATAAAATATTGTTGCCTACCACTTATATTCCTTTTTATTTCCAAGAAATATCACTCTCCTCTTAAAAATAAAAGTATTACATAAAAATCTTTACAAAAATTAAACTTAAAATTAGATTTGTCATGTAAAATTTAAATTTTTTAAAAAATAATAAACTATTTAGAGATAATTACTTTTACTATATATAACAATTTACTTTTCTTAATAAATTTTGCATGAAAATTTAGATAAACCTAAAATTTCAAACATATCCTATAAATAATAAAGTCATGATGTTGGATGAGTTTCAACCTATGTTCAAGTTTAGTTATAAAGTTATCTTATTTTTGTTATTTTTAGCATGACTTAAAAAAAATAGAATGCAATGTCAGACTCTTAGATGATATCATATGGCTTTCCAAGAATCTTATAATTATCCCTAACCAATGAATCTAATTGTGACTTAATTATTATTTTATTTATCTTTGTTTGGTACAAATAATAGTTCAATTGAATTAATGAATCAAAGTTATGGCATCTAGAAGTTAGGTTCCCCATCATTCTCTTTTGGTTAAAAACAACTTGGCACCTGCAACTGTCCTAATTATATTCCTACCATTTATAATTTATCAATATTTTTCATATTCCATTCTAAAATCTAAGTTTTGTCTACCTGGTTTAGCCCTTTCCACTATACCAAATACATGTTATAACTTTCTTGTTTTCTATTCACTATCTTCTTATCCAAAACCTATACTATTTTTTCTTTATTCTTCCTTGGTACCTATTGCTTCCAATCCACTTCTTCATCTTATTCCCTTTCACCATATTTTCTATGAAATTCATATAAATTTGAAGCATTAAATATTGGAGAGATATCAAAATTCTGTGGTAAACTCATTTCATAAGTATTGTCATTAGTTTTTTTTATAATTTTGTACGAACCAATTTTCTTGCATTTCAACTTGTTGTAGGTTATTTTTGGAAATACTTATTTTTTTAGATACATCATCACCAAATATCCTTCTTCAAATACCATTGAACTTATATTTCTATTTGTTGTTACTTTATAATTTTCATTACTTTCATGTAACTTTCTTCTAACTTCTTGCAATTATTGTATGTGCTTTGCAAATGTTTTTGCATCATCAATATCTCATTTTGAAATCGGTAACTACACCAAATCTAAAATACCCATAAGATTTATACTATATAAATAATTTGAAATTTTAATTTTCCTATTGATCTATTTACTGAACTATTATATGAAAACTCAACTTGTACTAAAGCCAAGTCCCATTGCTTGGGCTTCTCTCCAATTATGTATCTCAATAAATTTTCCAAGCTCATATTTACTTCTTATTATTGTCCATCTAGTTTTGGGTAGTATGCAATAATAATTTATACTTTGGTTCCTAATTTATTCTGTATATCCATCCAAAAATGACTTGTAAATTTTATGTCCATATCTGATATAATAGTTTTTGGAACACCATCCCACAACATCCTTAAAAAATATTTATGCAATTCTAGTGGAATCATTATAAAATGAACCATCTTAGAAAACTTATCTACAAAAAATAATGAATCATAAACTCTATATGTGTTTATCAACCCCAACACAGATTCTATACTCAAATATGTCAATGGTCCTCTTAGTAATGGTAATGACATGTAAAACCATGTATTTTATACATAGCCTTTATTCACTTAGCATACCCTACATCTTAAAACATACATTTCCACATCTCTCTTCATCTTTGGCCAAAAATATTTATCCTCCACCAAAGCTAGTGTCTTAGTCTTACCAAAATGTCCACTTAAACCGCCACTATACAATTCTAATATAATATTGTCTCTAAGAGACCAAACTAAAATACATAATTATTTTTCCTTGAAGACATAACCATCATGTATAAGGTATTGATCATAAATATTTCTTGTCTCACATGTTAATATATTATTGTATTGCCTTACTATCTTTCACACACACACACACACACACACACACACACACACACACACACCCGCACACACCCGCACACACACACACACACACGCACACGCACACACACACACACACACACACACACACACACACACACACACACACACACACACACACACACACACACACACACACACACACACAAAGTTTATCCATGAAAGAAAGACACCCACTTTTCATGGCTACTATATGACTTATTTTTAGTGTTCACGTACTTGAAATCCTCATAATCCATAAAAAGGATAAAATTATTAATCACCAAATAATACCTCTAATGTATTAATGCTTATAAAATGACATAAAATTCAACATCATATGTAGAATACTTCTTCCTTTACCTCATTCAATTTCTCATTGAAATGTGCTATTGGTATTCCTTCTTGACCCAACACAACACCAATTCTCACATGTGAAGCACCACAATCTATCTAAAACATTTTTTTAAAATAAGGCAATGCTAAAATAGGTTTTCTTGTAATCTTATTCAATAATTAAAAACTTTATGTTGTTTCCCCTATCCACATAAATTATTTTCCTCTCATGCAATTTATTATTGGTTTAACAATACTACTAAAAGCATTATTTAACTTTCTATAAAAAGTTGATAAACTATGGAAACTTCTTACATTTGTGATGTTGTTTGAAATATGCCACTCAATAATTAAATTTACCTTATCTTCATACATTCTTACATCATCTTTTGAAACTACAAGTTGTTTAACCTTAAAAATCTAGATTGGGGTTATCTAGGGTTAAAGGGGGTAGAGAAAGTCCAAGGTAAAAGGGTGATAAACTATCTCTATAGAAAGATAATTAGATGCTAAACTCAAATATAATATATTTTTAATTCATTAAATTGAGATAGGCTAAAAATAGTAACTAAAACTATACTAGATATCAAAATGATAAAGAAGTAATATACTTAGCTAGTTCTAATACTAATAGAGTTCTGGATTTAGAACAGGAAAGAAACAAACCATATGAGGGTTCTTGAATAGTCACCAAATTTTAGATTGAGTGTTTTTAAATATATGGACACTAATGTTAGTCATAGATGGTTGCATCGATGTTATTATCTATAATTGAGGTAGATGCCCTATAAAAAATACTTACTAAAAAATGATACAGCCACATAGATACTTGTGGGTTTATCTTCACCTTAGCTCTAATGCATTTAGATATAGGTCATGGATTATTACTCCTCATGAAATTGTAAAACCCTAATTATTCATCTTCATAATGACCTTGGGGAAAATGGGTTAGTGGGCATATAGTGTTTATCTAACCCTAAAGACTCCTCTCTCAATTATCACTGCCTAGATAGGTAATACTCTGAAGAGGGACTCAAATTGATGTAGTTCTGCCATATGTGTTGGATTATGTGTGAGTCATGTAATATGTGGAAAGAAGGAACAAAAACATGACCTACCCTATAACTTGAAAAATTAGGTTCTTGGAATACTCCTTCAATATTTTAGACCTATGTATGTGATATCCCTATGATTGATATGAAAATAAGAGAAAATAGGGAAGCTTTGATTTACTGAGTGCTTGATTGAATGATTTGATAAGTTGTCTTAGGCCTTTTTAATGTGTATTCTAGGTGATGAATGAATGAGAGTTGATCTTGTATTTATATCAATCCCTTTATAGAGGTAAATCACATTAAAACACTTAGGCCTACCAATAGGATATGTTTCATTTGTAAATTAGATGACTTTATGACACTAGACACTTGTATCAGAGTAGGACACGTCGATGCATGTGTCTATTCTAGACACTAGTGTTCATGGAATAGGAAAGTAGGTACAGACTCAAAACTTATAGATGTGGAATGTAAACATATTGTAAGCATTATAGGCAAGATAGAAGGTCTACATCATCAAGATAAGACTAATTAGACCAAAAAATACACCAAGGGGTCAAATATAAGACAAATGTGAGACTTCTGAAAGTAGTAAAGGTCAAGAACTTAGAGTAATAACCAAGGTCTAAGTTTTCCAAGTGTACAAGACTAAGGTGCTATATAATATAAAAATATCATCTACATTCCCCCCCTTTAATCTAGTAATCAAATTAATGGTTTAAAGGAGAAAAAATGTGTACCTAGGTGTGTATAACACACCTTGCCTTTATTTGAGTCCAACTTGAGTGCTTCAATGGTGATTGACCTATAAAAATTAGCATGTTACAATACATAATGCATATAATCTAAAATTTAAAGTATTGAAAATATCAAAATTTAAAGAGCAAGGTTTAGGAGTACACATGTATATCAATGTAATCACCTTGCCTATTGACAAGTTAATTTGAAAATATATATCATTGTAAGGCTCTAAAATTGAGATTAATAGAAATATCTATAAATATGGAAATTGCATACATATAAAGAAATGGAGAGAAAGAGATATTGGAAGCTACATGCTCCCAACCTTGGTTAAAAGGTGAGTTACCACTTGACAATTGAGATTAGCTCAACCATGTAACCTAATAAGACTTATAACCTGGTGAGTATGAGTAAACAATGTCAACTCATACTATCAAACTGGTGAGGCTAGATGATATAATCAAATCCAACATAAAAATTTGGTGAACCTGAGTGATTTAATCACCTTAATTATACAAAAAATGAACCAATTACTTTGGTAGATTGGCTCAATACAATCCATAAAAGTCCATCCTAGTGGGTGATGATAGTCCCTAAGAGTGTTTTAAAATCTAAAACTAATTTAGATTTTATAATATTAGGTTCACAGTGCATATCATATGCACCTTAGACATGTCTATTTCACTAAATTTTGGTTTTTTTCTTGTTAAAGAAAGATGTAAAACTAGAAAGAAGGTGAGGTTGGTATAACTTGATGTGTTGTGCATGTGTGAATCTAGATGATTGCTAATACTCTTTTTTGTCTAAGTATGATGATTTGTAGATAAGAAATAACTAAAATAGAATGGTTGATTAGTGAGATAATAAGGTGGATTGCCTAGCAAGCTAGATCTAAGAAGCACTATCTTTCCTGGAGGTTGTCAATCCACCTTTTGACAAGTTAATGTTAAGAAAGTTGTTGATAAGAAAGACTGCATGACATAAATGAAAGTACTCAATAAAAATAAATATATACCTTTCAAAAAATAATATGTTTTAATGAAATAACATTAAAATAAATGCTAAATTATCAACGTATGATTTAGGTGTGGTTAGATTGTTATTCTTAAATCTATGTGATGATAGGGATGAATAAATAGGTTTTTGATTGAGGTTGGAAGGTGTTTTAAGCTTGCTCTTTTGGGTGAAATAAGATTAAATATTGACCATCGGTGATCTGAGTATGACTATATAGGGTTAGGTGACTATTAATGGTTATTAACTATCAATAGTTAAGGAAGTCCATCAGTGGTTACTATGGGATATGGTATGGGAAAAGTGATTTGTTGGGGAAAGCTACAAAGAGGTTCTAGGTGTGGTGTTTAGGTTAAATGCTGGTCATAGGATAAGAAATAATACCCATAGGTATTTGGTTCAAGGATTGGGTATTTAGGTGAGTGAGAATGGTTTGTGGATGGGGAGGTTAAATGTCTAGAGTTATAGAACTCCAACATAGAAAGGTGAGGTGAGAGAAATAAAGGGGAAAGATACAAACAATGAAACAAATAGAGCTAATTACTAGATTTTGATGAAAGAAAACACAAAACTTAACTTTTGGATTGGCCTAGGAGTCATTACCTCTTGCACTTGATTAATCCTGATGATGATTGATGATATTAACCTTCTCTTACTCTCTTAATATAGGGGAAAGGGAGGTTCCAATCAAAGGATTTAACAAATGGTTCATCACATAGTCTAATTTATACATTGATCATGCAAAAAACTAGCTAAATTTAGATAACTTGTAATCAATGAGTGAATTATAGTCAAACTATAGTTGACTCCTTTGATCATTGAAGATTTCAAGTTAGGTCAACCATCAATAGTCAAGGTTCAATCATCGGTGGTTGGGGAAACATAGTCAAAATACCTAGGATTAGTCATTTTCCCTTATCTTTGGTAATTATAAGGGTATGAAAATGGTCCAAGATAATAGAAGGGGGATCATGGGGTGCTTTAAAAACTGAAATTGCATTGTGCAGTTTTTAAGTGTCTACATTTTACCCTTTTTGTTGTGTAGTTTGTATCATCAAACTACAAAACAAAAAATAAGAAGTTGGTAGAAGGTTGGATGCCCTGAGTATGGGGGGAAGTGTTCCCCCTAAAATTTTAAATTAATGAAGTGAAAGAGTGTTGGGTACGGGTTTAATAAGAGGATAAGTTAGGTGATAAAAAAGGTAAAATAGGTTGATTAATTAGGCATTTAAGCATGAAAAAACACAGAGAATATGATAAAGTATGATATCATAGATCACACATAAAATAGGCCTCTATAATTGAGTTAGGGTGTAAAATAAGGTTGGTACCAGAAGGATGAGTGATAGGGTAACCAATTGTAGCAACAATGTTTGTGTGTTGGGTTAGTGCCTATAAAATCAAGTCTCCTAGTTAAGGTTGATGTATTCATAAGTATCTAAGGTATGTTGTGATCTTAAGAAAAGAAAATGGTTTTAAGTGTTAGGACCATGAGGGGTCATTCTCTAAGGCAAATAAATGGTTAGTACACAAAAGAGGACAAGTTCATCAAATATGGAAAGGTAATCAATGCAGTTAAAATGACCAAGGTAAGGTCATTGCAAAAAGTTTGAAAGGTGGGTCATAATGACCAAGGTGAGATAATTTGGTTGATTGGTTGGTGGAGAATGATGTGAACTCAAATTGGTACATGGTTAGGTTGGGTTCCAATTAGTTACCAAATTTAGTGCATTATATGGATTGTTAAAAATGTTGACCCAATTATTTGGTAAAAGGGTGCAAAGTTAGTTTATGGGGTGCAAAATCTTGTAGGGGTCTACTGTCGATGGTCATTATTGACCATCAATGGTCAATAGTGACATCAATGATCAAACATAGGCCCTAAAAGGGAGACCATTAAAGTTTGAAATGATCCTTCATTTGTTCATTTATGAAAATATACCCATAATCTTTTTCTATCCTTAGTGAAAATGATAGAGAGTTTACTCCTTGAGTCTCAAGTTTGCTAAGTTGAGGTGAGTTTGACTGAGGTTGGACTAGTGAGTTAGAGTGCTAAATGAGGTGGGATAGAGGTAGAGAATATACAGTGAGGTAGAGGTATATCATGGGACCAAGTAGTGCTGGTGGTGCTGATGGCTCCACCATGATGGTTGTCATAAAATGAGGTAGGTGATGTAATTGATTTTATTTGTATTTGGTTTAATTTGTTGTTCTTTGGGGTAGGGGTTTATTGAAAATGGTGGTTTTTATTTTTGTTGACTAGGGTAAGGGGAAATGGGTAAAATATAAAAATTTTGTTGTCAAAAATGATGGAGGGTAGAATTAGATAGTGTATAGATAAGGAGGGAGGTGCTCGATTGAGTTTTAGTGTAGGGTGGGTAGGAACTAGGTTTTTTGAGTCAGTGGTGATTACCACATAGTGACCATCGATGGTTGTTATTGATTTTTACTAGTCAATAAGTGACTATCGAATGGTCTACGTGAGGACCATCAATGGTCCAGACCTAGAACATTATCAGTTCACAATTGATTGGTGATAGTTCTACAAGGAACCATTTTTAGTCAATACTCGACCATTGTTTGTTGTTACAAGTTTTGAATTATTCGGTAGATATAAAAATGGGTTAAGGGTTAGGTATGTATAATGATGGGTGAAAGGTAGTGTTAGTGTAAAATAGGTACAATAAGATAGGCTTAATGGAATATTATGTGTAGGTAGGATTAGGTAAATGGTTGTTAAATAGGATAGGCTAAGGCATGGTTAAATAGGGTAAAAATGCATAATTTATGTGTGAAGGGTAAATCAAACTAAGGTATATATGTCTAACCTTGTAGGTGAGGGAGCAGCTATAGATGCAAGACTAAGTACTTTAGCTCTTGGATGAGGTACATCAGGTGATGATAGTGTAAGAGTGGGAGCATATGACTGTAGTTGTCCTAGAAGGCATTAGATATTACCAAGACATGCCTAGAGACATAACTATGTTAGTTTCCCTCATCAAGAGATGGGACTCAACCACCAACATTTTCTTTCTACCGATCAGGGAGATCACTATCCTACCATAGGATATTCTCTATATTTTTTGGCTATCACTATATGGTGAGCTAATAGAGCATATTAGCACTAATGAATGAGATGCACACATGGATCAGTTGTCTAGTAAAGACTTTGTGCATGTGAGGTAGCATGTGGGAGACCTTCATTATGCACCCCTATATCACATGGATAGGGGAATAAGATGGCTTGTCTCGATGATGATGTTAGCTATGACCTACTATGCACTTCCAAACTCTAGTAGTGGTAAATTTCCATTTTTACCACTAAGTGTTCTTGTATGTATGTTGATGGATTGGAAAATAATGCTTGGGCCTTGATTTTACTAGTGCAAATCTATTAGGAGCTCTTGTTCTATAGGTTACATAGATAATATAGAATTAGTGTTATATTTTTGTTACATTACTTGGCATATGATCATATCATGGTGCTTCGACCAGGTCGATTGCCATGGTATGCATGGATTTAGATAGACTTCAGAGTTGGCTTCATGAGATGGAGGTATGATTATGCACTCACACCACCATAGGGAGGAGCACGAGACCTAGAGTGGTATAGGGATAGGATAGAGGCATTGGTTAATGGGGAGGTCATCTAGAGGCCATATACCAATTTCCCAAGATAGACAGGTTATACCAGGTGAACCTTATCACTAAAGAGCTATAGGTGGATATATGATAGATGGGATCATGAGGTAGATTTGATCCCTTTTGATAAGGTGAGGAGGTAGTTCAAGCTAGTTAAGGGTATCCCGAGTTCTTTATTGAGGCATAAGAGGGAGGATGTAGAGTTTCCCTTTCCTTTTCTAGAGCTAGATGATGATTATATCAATCATGAGTTGATACCAAACCAATGAGGGTAGACATAGATGATGTGGGTATCACTAAGGACTACATAGTATGGTTCCATGCACACTATGATGTGGTAGTGTTCAGAGTATATGAGGGACAAGTTGAGTAGAAGGCCATATATGTTGATATGGAGGATGAAGGTGGGATCAAATGGATGTGGATTCCCCTCATAGGTAGACACTTATCATAGAGAGAGATCAAGCCAGGGTATCACTAGCAATAGTATAGGCAAATCTAGTAATAGTGACTCTAGAGAGAGATATGACTTAAGACTAGGTATCCACTCTTATGTAGGAGAGGGACCAAGATAAATCCCAACTAGCCCTAGTTATATAGGAGAGAGATGACCTTAGTCAGATAGGAAGGTAGGGAGTAACACCTATAGGACCTTTGAGGACCATTCCTTTTGAGAGGTATGTGGCATTTGTGGAGGAGCTTAGATATTATGAGACATTGGTCTTCAAACATCTTCTTGATGAGCCTCAATATGGTGACTATAGAGCATTAATTACTGGGGGAGTTAGCAGTATGACACTAGGTCAATGGATAGCATCGGTGGGTGTACATATAGCTTATGGAGATAGGTAGGCTCCAGGGAGAAATAGTGCTCTTCCACCTTAGACTCCTATGAGACTCCCATTTTGATGGAGTATATGATTTTGATACTAGCCTGTGAGCTGATGTAGCAAGATGTACACATTTTTTATGAGAGACATGGATATTGATGTTATATATATGATTATGAATTATTTATGAGCACATGATGTGATTATGATTTTATGGATGTAGTTTAAAGTTGTAATTATTTCTTGTGATGTTATACATGTTCATGATGTGATTATTGTTTTATGGATGTGGTTTATGATTATGATTATTGATTATATTTATGGTTAGGATGTGATGATGTTGCTTATGATATTATGTTGTGATTAGCATTTAGGAGATATATGCTTTAAGTAGATGGTAGAAATGTTTTCAAATGAAGGAATCTATGTTCTCCTTTATCTAGATAGACATGTGATGGATTAACAGATGTGATGACTCATTATTCTATGATGTATGATTAAATGGTGATGGTGTGATAGGTGGTTAAGTTATTAAAATGTTTTATGAGTTAAAACACTTAAATAAAGGTAAAACTAAAATCACTAAACAAAACATGTAATGATTTATTAAATGTTTTTAATGATTTGCATTTTAATTAGATGAAGGTGAATGGTTCTTGAAACACATAGATTAAGTCTGGATAACAAAACTATATGTGAGAAAGGATAAGACTTTATTTAGGCTTTGTTATAGTTATCTTTCAAGGAAGTAGTCTACCTTACATTGAGAAATTTTGATGTGTTTTGGTAGTTGTCCTTCAAGGGAGCAGTTTGTTAATGCTATAGATACCCATATGCTAGATGGTTGTTAATATTTTTGATTTTAATGACATAGATTTTAAAATATAGGCTAAAAGGCTTACCATTATGAAGGCAAAACTAAATCACAAGAAGGTTAAAATAGTTGGTGACAGGATTCATTGAGGGAAAATGACCATGGGATTCCATCCTATAAGGGATGAAAAGTATCCATGAGAATCATGCCATGGGTAGAACTATGGTACCCATATTTAGGATTAAGGCTAAAATTGTGATGAAAAATCACATGATTCTATGTTGTGATCGATAGTCCTCAGATTGAGGGGGTAAAAGGGAAAATATTTTTAAAATAAGGGATGAGCTTAAGTTAGACAAAAGGTAAGTTTAATCCTATTTAAAAAAAGAAAGGATGTAGATGCAAAGCATTGAGACGCTCAAGTTCTAGTTTGCCTTCAAGAGAGGATAATTGGTAAGCTCCTAATCCATACTTATGCATTATGGTATAAGGTCCAATATAATTGAATACAAACTTGCCCTGCTTGTTTTTCTCCATATTAGTTACATGCTAATTTTCCTTTAAGACAAGGTCTCTGATGTTGAATTTTTGTTCTCTTGGTGCTTTTTATAGGAATGCTTGATTTATTCTTGATAGAAACGAAGATGGTTAAGTATGAACAAATGATGCTCATAAAATATATCAATTTGGGCTAAATTTTCTTAATGGTAATCACCTTTCGAAATGATATCCTACAGGGATATGAAAAGAGCGGCTATTTGGACTTCGAGAGGCAAGACAACCTCTATACCAAAAATGAGATAGAAAGGGGTAACACCCATAGGGGTTTAAATTCTAGTATGATATGCCCATAGGGTGAAAGGGATGTATAAATGCCAATCTCAACCAGATGCATTAACCATTTTAGTTAGCATTTTTTAAAGATTTTTGTTAGAATCTTCTATCTATCCATTAGCTTGTGGATGATAAGGCGAAGAGAAATTTAAATTAATGCCAAATGTGTCACAAAGTTTTTTTACTTTTCAATTCTTAAAATATTTACCATTATCAGTGATTATCTTATGAGTAACACTAAATTAGTAGATAATGTGATGGTTGATAAAATTGACAATATTTTCAATTTTGGTTGAGATAAGAGGAACAACTTCTACACATTTGGTGAAATATTTTGTCACAATAATGACAAAATGATGTCACTATGAAGAGTGGGGATTAATTTCACCAATTAGGTCCAATCCCCATTGTGAAAATTGCCATAAATCCTTGGATACTTGGAGGCTATGACTAGGTGTGTGATACAAATTGACATGTTATTGACATTTAACACAATTATTCACATAATCAAAACAATCCTAGTTAAGGGTGGGCTAATAGTAGCCAAGATGAAGGATACATTTAGTGACATCTAGGCCACTAAAGTATCCCCCACAAATTCCATCATGTGTTTCCTTGATAGCATGAGAGATCTTATGACTACATAGGTAGTGGAGAAGGAAACCTTCTAATCTAAGCTTGTAAATAATTCCCCTTAGTATGGTATAATGAGAGGTACTCTAAATAAATGCTCAATGTCTATACCTAGAAAGATTAGAGGTAACAATGCCTTGGTTGAGATAGTCAAAGATGTATTTATACCAAAGGTCAGGTTCGGTCTCCTCCACACTAAAGATGGGAGGAGGGTTTGTGTTAGTGTAAGAAGATTTGGTAACATGATGGATAGAGACAAATAGGTTAGAGTTAGAAGGTGCAAATGGGATCTGGGAAGCAAAGGAAGTTATTATGTTGGCAAACTTATTTGTAGATTGCATAATGGTTTAGATATGGTAATGTTAAAATGATATCAAGAATGCATCGACTAGTTATTTTTAGTGTTGAAAAACATAATTCTTACATTGATAAGAGCTATTGATTTGATTAACCACATGTTGGGAGTCACCAAAAACATTTATTATCTTGACTCCCAAGGCTAAATAAGTTTGGAGACCTATCACTAGGGCTTCATACTCAGCCATGTTATTGGTACAATCAAAGTCAAGTTTGAAGGATAATAGAAGAGTTTCAACATCTATGGTAATAAGGATGACACCAACTCCCCCACCACATTGGCATTTTAATCCATCAAAGAACATGGTCATTTGATAGGTGATGTCATCTTGAGAAAGGCTTGCAATGGACTCATAGGGAAACTAAAGAGGAGAAGGTTAGTTTTCCTCTAAAGGTGCTTCGACTAATTAGTCAGTGATGACTTGCCCTTTAATTGACTTTCACTAGAGGAAATCAAGGTCAAACTCAGCTAAAATCATGAGCCACTTAGCCATACGTTGGTTTTGTTATGGCTTGGAATGCATATACTTGAGTGGGTCAGTGTTGGTTATGACATAGGTCTTGTGGTTGAGAAGGTAGTGGCAGAGTTTGGAGTCCATGAAGACTAATGTAAGGTAAAGTTTTTTAGTATGGGTGTATTAAGTCTCATACTCTATAAGCGTATAACCTATGTACTAGACATCTTTCTCTTTATGTTTCTCATTGTGATGTGCAAGCATTGCCCCTAAGGAGTGGTTGGTGGTGGAAATATAAAGGTAGAAAGGTTGATCCTATTTGGGAGGAATAAAGATGGGTGGAGAAACAAGGTACTCTTTAAGTGAGTTAAAGGCCTTTTAATATTCCTTATCCCACTTAAAAGATATATCTTTTTTTAGAAGGTGGTGAAAAGGTTAGCATCTATCAGATAGCTGAGAGATCAAGTGATGAATGGATTGGAGCTTCCCCTACAAACTATGGAGTTACTTGAGGTGGGTAGGAGGAGGCATGTCAAGGATTTATTTTATTTTGGTGATATCAACTTTGATTCATCAAATAGAGAAGATAAAGCCAAGTATATTTTTTGACAAGACCCCAAAAATGCATTTCTTGGAGTTAAGGAAAACATGGTAAAGGATGAGGCATTCAAAAATTACCTTGAGAATTGATAAATGATATTTATGACATTTAGATTTCCAAAGAAGTTCATCTACGTAATCCTCTATGGTTTTGTGGATAAGGTTATAGAAGATATAGGTCATGGCATGTTGGTAGGTTGCATCAGTGGTTTTCAGACCAAAAGGCATGACCCCATAATAGAAGGTCACCTATGGGGTGATAAAATAAGTTTTATGTTGATCTTCAAGGGTAATCAGGATTTGATTATATCCTGAGAAACCATCCATAAGAGAGAGCATCTCATGGCCGACTATGAGATCAATAATTTGGTCAATTCTTGGCAAAGGGAAATCAGCCTTTGGGCAATCAAGGTTAAGATTACTGAAATCCATGTAAATACAAATTCCCCCTATTACTTTGGTGACAAGGATGATATTTGAGACCCATTGGGGATAGTCAATGGGTTGGGTGAAAATTACAAACAAGAGCCATTGAATCTCTTCTTTGACAAGAAGGGCTATGCAAGGGTGTATTTGACAAAGATTTTGCATAACAAGCTATACATCATGGGTAATAACAATATTATGGGTAGCGATGGAAGGGTCAATTCCTAGTATGTCACTATAAGACCACACAAATGATATGATATGGTCTCACATGAAGGAAAATCTTGAAGCTCTAAGGAATCTAGAGATTGACCTATTTTGGTAATACGTGGGTTATCTTAAGCACCTAAGTTGACTTCCATGGTCAATTAATTCAACATGGTTGGAGTCTTTGGAAGGGGGGATTGTGGATAGAAGAATCTTCTACACCAAGATAGGCAAGAAAGGAATCATCATCTTGATACCAAATGGTAATAATGTTAGGAGAGTCATCTTCTACCATCTAAAGGTGAGTCAGAGGAATGGTTACAGTCTCCCCATCCTTTTGGTAAGTCAAAGGTTCAAGGTTGATCATGTTGAATAAAAAAAGTTAAGGGGAATGGTATCAAAATCCTTAGTTTCTAATGGTGAAGGGTTCAGTGAGGATGGGACTTACTCATCAATGATAATGGGGGGTGGGTTGGTTGGCTCTTCAGGTTGAGTGAATTCGAGACCAAATATCTCATGAGGCTTTTGGGTCTTGTATGGAATCAACTCATGTGGTCCATTCTTGTAACGTCATAAACTGGACCATTTCCAATCACACATATGGAGGTATGTCTTGGAAAACTCTAATCTATCCAAATAGGAGAAATCAGAGGTAAACGGTCAAGGAGAAGACAAGGTAGAGGAGGTAGAGAGTGATTGATCAAGTCCACCATAGATAAGATTCATTTAGAGATGAGAAGTCCCAAAATGAATATTGGTTCTAATATTGGGATCATAACTAGGGTTTTAGTTAAGGTTATCATATTCTTAGGGAGTAGGGAAGGCATCCAAGGTCAAGAGGGGATACTCTCCAAGTGAGAGATGTTAGAATGTTGATTCCAAGGGGTGCTCTATGGGGATTTGGGTAGAAGGGATGGATAAGTTGGTTGAGGCTTGATTTGTGGAAGAGGTAGAGTCATCTTTTTGTTGATGGAAGGAGGAGAACATCATTTGATTGGTACGTCATGTTGTATGATGTGAAAGGACTTGGGTCAGCCTGTATGGTACCTACTTTAACCTCATGCTCAAATTTAACACACTGATGTAGGGTAGATGACACATAATTCATGAAATGGATCCTAGGGCATCCAAGCAACATTTTATTGAAACTTTCCTTCTACTACATAGAAGAGCTCAGGAAGCATGCGAGGTTCTAAATGAATATGTAAGACAATATTTCCTCAAGTTGTTACCATAGTGTCATTGAAGGAAATAAGCACCATTATGGTGTCCGACATAATGTTCTATGGAAATTTTAGTTGGTCATATGTGTGGGAGGAGATAATGTTGATGTTAGCTCCTCCATCAATCATAACCCTTTTGATGTGGGTTTGGTTGATGTATGTGGTAATAAAGAGAGGAAGATTCAGATCTTGGGGATGAATGGAGGGTATTTATGAATCATTAAAGGTAACAAGGGTGGAAAGCTGAAGGGCTCTAATAAAGGATGCTAGAGTTTTTAGATATTTTGATTGAACCTCTATAGACTATAAAGCCTCTATCATCATCTAGCAGTGATAGGGTGAGGTATTGATTAGTTCATATAAATTCATATTCACTAATTTTTGGTGAAGTTGCTTTAGAACTACTCTTTGGATTGACTTAGAAGGGTTGGATTAGAAGGAAATCAAGATGGTCACCTTGGCCTTGGGTGAAGGTGAAGGTGCTTGGGTTTGGTTGGGTGATTGGGAAGTGGAGGAAGGGTGTGTCCATGGAATGAACATCTTTACCTTCCCTTTTATCCTTTTGTTGGTCTTGTGATTGTGTGACCACATGGATGGTATAGATTTGGGGAAAAGTTGGGTTAGAGGACTACTTTAGTTCCTCCTCACTTTTAGATGAGTGTCGGAGTAGGTAGGTTTGGGGTGATGGTTTCTAGTTCTTGGAGTGGTTGTGGGCTTATGGGAGGTTCTACTAATAATAAGTCATCTTCATATCACATAGTTGGTGGACTAATACTTAGAGATATTTATAGTTCTCTGTATCATGTCCTAATGTCCTATGGTATGAGAAAATTAGATTCATTAAACCAGGATGGATTAGGACTATGGGGTTTAAATGGTTTAATGTGAGGCAAATCCAAGAAAGAAGCTCGCAATAATATTTGTAGGATGGTTGAGTAAGACTACAAAGGTATCAATGATGTTGGAGTTTTGGCTTTGAATTTTGGATTGGAAGCCTTCTTAGGATTAGGCTTGGTGATGGGAGGTTTGGGTGGTGTAATTTTCTTGGCATGGGTTTTTGGAGTATATTTTTTGGGGGTTAATGGTTTAGAGGCAAAAGATGTAGAGGTAGATATTTTGGAGTTAAAATACTTGGTAGTATATGTAGACATCTAATTCCTAACACCATGGAACAAACCCATGAGACATCTTGGAATCATGAGCCTAAGTTCTATGGAGTGTTCTTGAGACATTGGAGGAGTTTACCACCTTTGTTGATAAAGACAAGGATGCTTGATCAAGGGAGAACATGATTTTGAGCCACATGGGTATGGTGAATCCATTTGGGATGGTAATATGATGTTGCTTTATTTCATTTGTTTCTTGATATCCTTTGTAATTCCCATAGGAATAGATAGGCTTAGTTATTTAGTTATTTATGCATTTTTCATGATTTATGGACTAATGCTTGACTAACTTGCTTTGTAATCCTCTCTATAGTAGATGGTTTGGAGGTAGAAGGCTTAGAAATAGAAGGCTTGGTAGTGGATTGTTTTGAAGTAGGTGTGGAAATTAGAGGTAGAGGTGTATCTAAAAGAGGAGGTTGGGTTTGGGTTATATTTGAGAGAATTTTTCTCCTAATGGAAGGATAAGGTCCTAGGATGGAAGAAGGATGAGGTCCTAGGATGGAAGAAGGATGCAGTCCTAGAATAGAAGGCAATTTAGAAATGGGTGGCAAGGTTTTGGTTTTTGGGATCCTAGGTAGCTCTAATTTATTGGTTGGCTTGACTTTTGGTTTATTTGATAGAATAGATACTGATAAATCCAAATTTAATGGAGGGTGTGCAAGGATATGAGCAGGGAGCATGCCTAGGTTTTTTATGGGCTTTGTTGGGATGGTGGAAAGTACTTATGCTACTTTGGGTGGAGTTGGTTTGGTTGGTTCAACTGTGGTTTTGGAGTTAGAGGTTTTTAATGGTTTGGTAGGGATGATGGTTAGTTCATTAGTGGAATTGGAAGGTTAGGTTGGCAATGGTGTGGTTGAGGGTTCTTACTTGGTTGGGTAAGTAATCTCGAAATGATGCCAAAATGTGGCCCGATCCATGTTGGGTTGGGATAGGTACTCTAAGTTTTAAACCAGTCAAGAGAAAGGCTTATAGATGGGTTTGGTTACATTGATATTGGTCTCAAAGGATAAACCCATTCATTGAGAGAGCGGATCCATTTTCCAATCCTTTTCCTCAATCAAAGGCTCCAAGGTTTGGGAAGATGGTTCTTCTATGGGAGGAGTAGGTAAAGTGACTTATTCCTTAGGAATGCTTTCAAAAGGAAGAATAGATTACTATATGATGGAAGAGAAAGGTGTGATGGTAATAGTTATCTCCTTTGGTATGTCCTCCAAAGGAGAGGTTGGTAACTCCATTTCATCAATAAATGGAGAAAGGGGAATAGAATATGACTCCACTATCTCAACAAGTGGAGGAGGGGGAGTAGTTATTTCCTTTGTTTTGGTTTCAAAAGGAGTATAAGGTGACTCCACTACCTCAATAAGTGGAAGGGAATAATAATTGGTTTGGGTAATGGTTTCCTTAACAATAAAATCATTAAGGACCACACTAATAGCATGGACCTCCCAAATGTGAGAGGATTTTGCTCTATTATTTTCATTGTTCGTGGAAGGGGTATGGTTGGGAAATGGTTGTCTAAATATGTCAAGTGACTAATTTGGGGGTGCATTGGGGTTATCCAGCATAAGTTTGCCCTTATCAATCAATGCTAAGACACTGCTTTTGAAAGTATTGCATCTACTGACATCATGTCCAATGACATAGTGGAAGGCACACTATTCATTTTTCTTATACCAACCAGGTGTACGGTGAGAGGAATAAAATTGTTATGGGAGTTTGATTGGAGGAAATTATATGATGTTTGATTTCAAAAAAAAATCTAAAATAGAAGTATACGACTCCCCTAGTGGATTATATTACTTTTAGTTGTTACGATTTAGGTTTTAGGTATTCTAGTTGGAATAATTGGAAGAGTTGGGTTGGTTAAAAATTAGAGGAGGGTGGTTTTAAGGATAACTACATTCACTATTCCCTTGGTTTTGGTGTTGGTTTTGGAGTGATTGGTGGTTTTAGAGGAGGAAGTTTCATTTTATTTAAAAATAGAGTTCTTGTTTCATAGTTTTAGCTTCCCCTCATCAATGTCTCTAATCTCCAATTTCCATGCCATGATAAAAGCCTCATCAAAAGTTTTGAAAGTTTGAACCTATAAGGTGGAGGAAATGTATTTGGCACAAGCCTGAGAGAAATACTCAATCAACTCAGGTTGAGGTAAAGATAAATATAACTAGTTTATCAAACCTCTCCAACGAGCCAAAAAATTAGTAATCAACTCATATTCAAATTATTGAATGCAGTAGAGGTCGGTAATAGAAACTTTCTTAGATATATTTATGGAAAAATGATCTAAAAAGGTTTGAGCTAATTTGGCAAAATAAAAGAGGGAGTACCTATTAATAGCATTGTACCAATTTAATTTCAGACCAGATAAGGAATGGGAAAGGTGCGGAGAATGAGAGCATCATCATAAGCAATCATATACTAAGAGTGTCTAAATGCTCTAAGATGTTGCTAAATATTTTCCTTGCTCTAAAATTTTGAAAATTTTGGAAGTTCCCATTGGGGAGAATAAGGTTGGATTGGAATGGATGGATGAATTGGTTCACTAAAATTTTTATCATATTATAAGTTATGGGCACCAAAAATAGATGACTCCAAATTGGTCATCTTATCCATTAACATATTAAATAATTCATTTTATGATTATGCACCCCCATAGTTATAGGGTAAATTATGTTGGGGTTGGGCAGGTGAAACATAAAGGTAGCTAATGGAAGATTGAGAGGTTGCAACATATTAGTATGTTGATATGGGTGTTTGAGAGGATGGAATGTATGGGTAATTAGATACAAGGGGTTAGGTAGAAGATGGAGACATATACCCCTATGGGTTCATAATATAGATTGGGTTAGGTGCAATAGTAATTTATTAAGGAATTGACATGGATTGGTTTGGATGTATGATTGGGTTGCTAGTTTGAGGATGGGTGGTAACCTTGGTACTAATGGGTGGAAGGGGAGAAGTTATGGAAACTGCCAAGCTTTAGACTGGAGTGGAGGTTGGTGGGTTGGAAATAAGAGGAAGGGTGGAAACACTAGTAAAGGGTATTCCAATGGTAAGTGGGGTATGGGTGGCTAAAGGTTGGGTTATTCCTATATTAGAAGAGTTATTGGTTGGGGTGGATGGTATTTGGATGTTGGGTGGATGGATGGGTTGGTTTTGGATGGTGGTATTAAATGGATTGTTGTTAGAATAAGATGCTTGGATGACTAATTGTTGGGTGGAGATGGTATTAGTAGAGGTATTACCCATAAGGTGGTATGACATACCATAGGTGGATCAATAGGTGGAACTAAAGTAGGGGTATGGTGGGATATGGTGTTAAGGTAATGTTGGAGGGTTATGGGGTTGTTATCTAGAAAGGTGGCAAAATTTGTATCACCTTGGGAAACCATTTGAGGGATACTGGGACTTCCCAAAGGATGGAAAGAGCCTTGTACATCTAAGACATATTCCATGGATGAAAATGAAGAGAAAGATGGGTGGTTGGGAGGTAGATCCTGATTTGCTTAGTTTATTAGTTGTTGTCTAGTGAGAACCATGCAAGAAAGGGAAAAAGGAAGATACAAGTGATATCACAACTCAAAAGAGAATTAATAAAAATAAAAATATATTAAGTAAATCAATGCATACACTAAAGTGTGTTCAAATCTTAGGATACTTTATTATCTCTCATTAAGCTTATTCCTCAATTTTAAAGAAGTTATGAAGGACCAACTTGGTTTTGTAGAACATGTACTAGAATAAGATGTCTAAGGATGATTTTAGGTAGTTGAAGGGTCTCAAGATCTATACTAGAACTTGGTACATGTCTTGATATTTGGGCCTACCCCCTTCACACACTGCATCGATAAGGGTGTTGAGTGCTTAGCTAAAATATAAGAGTTTAATAAAGGGTTTAACAAATAGTATGACATGCATTGATCATATGAATATTAAGATAAAATTAGATAGTTGGTGATCAAAAAATAAGTACAATTAAGTTGCATGCACTCTTGAGGCATATTTTTTGGATGTGTTAAGTAACCGCCAATGGTCAGGGTCAACCATTAGCGGTCAAGGGATGACTGTCATTAGTTGAGGAGACATAATCAAAATAATCTAATATACCAATGACTGGTGGTTAATATCTTAGGAAATGGTTCAAGGCTAATAATGGGATAATTATTAAATAATCTAACCCAAAGGGGACCAAGGGGTGGTTTAAAGGTTAATGTGACATCTAGAGCCATAGTGTAAGGATTTTTACCTTAAAAACTTCACACTATAAATATGTATACTACAGCTTTATATGTCACATAAATATTTAAACCATCCCTTGGCCCCCTTTGGGTTAGATTATTTATTAATTATCCCATTATTAACCTCAAACTACTTCCTAGGAATTAATCACTAGTCATTAGTGGATTGACCTATTTTCGACTATGTACCCTCGACTATCAATGGTTGACCCTGAATATCAATGGTTACTTAACATAACCAAAACTCCACCTCAGGAGTGTATACAACTTAATTGCAACTCACTCATTGATCACTAGCTATCTAATTTTAACCTACGATTTGCATGATCAATGCATGTTAGACTATCTGTTAAACTATTTGAGGATGGGTGGTAACCTTAGTACTAATGGGTAGAAGGGTAAAAGGTATGGGAACCACCAAGCTTTATAATAGAGTGAAAGTTGGTGGGTTGGAAATAAGAGTAAGGGTGGAAACACTAGTAGAGGGTATTCTAATGGTAAGTGAGGTATGGGTGGCCAATGGTTGGTTTGTTCCTATATTAGAAGAGTTGTTGGTTGAGGTGGATGGTGTTTGGATATTGGGTTGTTGGATGGGTTAGTTTTGGATGGTGGTATTAGAGGGATTTTTATTATAATAAGATTCTTGGGTGACTAAGGGTTGGTTGGAAATGGTGGTAGTAGAGGTGTTACCCATAAGGTAGGATGGCATACCATAGGGTGGATCAATAGGTGGAACCGAAGCAGTGGTATGGTGGGATATGGTGTTAAGGTAATGTTGGAGGGCTATGGGGTTGTTATCCAAAAAGGTGGAAAAATCCATATCACCTTGGGCAACTATTAGAGGGATACTAGGACTTCCCAAAGGATGGGGAGAGGCTTCTACGTCTAAGACATACTCCCTAGATGAAGAAGAAGAGGAAGATGGGTGGTTGGGAGGTGGATCCTGATTCGTTTGGTTTTTTAGTTGTTGTCTAGGGAGAACCATGTAAGGAAGAGAAAAAGTATGATATAATATATCTCACAACTCCAAAGAGAAGAAATCAAAATAAAAATATCTCAAGTAAAAAAATGCATACACTAAAGTTTGTTAAAATCCTAGGATACTTTATTATCTCTCTTTAGGTTTATGCATCAATTTTAAAGAAGTTATGAAGGACCAACTTGGGTTTGAAGAACGGGTACTAGAAGAAGATATCTAAGGATGGTTTAAGGTAGTTAAAGACTCTCAAGATCTATACTAGAACCTGGTATGTGGCTTGATATTGTGTCCTACCCCCTCACTTCACACACTGTAGTGATAAGGGTGTCAGGTGCTTAACCAAAATATATTGAGTTGCTAGAGATTATACTTAGCCAACATACTGAGTTCATTCTCCCCTTGGTGGTGAAATCCAAGTAGGATAGCTCAAGAAAGGTCACATCTAGGTGATTAAATCCTAGTTGTATCTTATGTCAATTTTTTCATGTTTAATTTAATGTGTGGTTTGGTCTTGTGTGTGTAGAGAGAAGTGAGACTATGATTAATTTACTTAGTTAAATTAAGCTACGTGAGCTAATCAAGACAAAAAAATAATGGATGCAAAGCTAATTTTAATCTAAAAGAAAATCTTTGTGTCTTTTCAAATGAATACAAAATAACTAATATGCACCTAAATTATGATGCAAAGCCTAGGCCTAGAATGAGTACTTTTGATTCTCAGAAACGAAATCAAAAATGTCAATTTTTTACTTTTTTCCTTAAGAAATCAAAAGAAACTAGAACTTGCATTTCAAAAAGGTTGAAAGGAAATAAGTAATGTTTAATTTTCATAAAATAATGTAATTGATGAATCTTCTCTAATGCAAATAAATATCCTATAGTTATGAACCCAATAAAATGCTCAAGGGTCTCACTGGGCATGCTAGAATGTTTCACTAAAAGTTTGTTTTTTTTCTTGTTGAAGAAAGATGTAAAACTTGAAAGAATGATGAGGTTAGTAGAACCTAATGTGTTATGCACATGTGAATCCAAAAAATTATTGATAATCCTCTTTGTTTAGGGAGGATGACTTGTAGATAATAAAACACTAAAAGAGAATGGTTGATTAGTGAGATAATAGGGTGGATTACCTAGCAAGCTAGATCCAATAAGCATAAGCTTCCTTAGAAGTTGTCAATACACATTTTGACAAGTTAATATTAATAAATATGTTGATAATAAAGACTCCATAACATTAATTAAAGTACTCAATCAAAATAAATAAATACTTTTCAAGAAATAATGCATTTTAATGAAATAACATTAAAAGAAATGCTAAATTGTCAAGGTATGGTTCAGGGGCCGTTAGGTTGTTTTTATTAACTCTATGTGATGATAGGGATGAATAAATAACATTTTTAGTTGAGGTTGTAAGGTTTTTTAAGCTTTTTGTTTTGGGTGAAATAAGATTACATAGTGATCGTTGATGATCTGAGTTTAACCATCGGTGGTTAGGTGACCGTCAATGATTATTAATTGTCAGCGGTTAAGGAAGTCCATCGATGGTTATATAATATTATTGGAAGTTACTATGGGATCTAGTCTGGGAAAATTGATCTATTGGGGAGAGCTACATAGAGGTTCTGGGTGTGGTGTTTAGCTTAAATGTTGGTCATGGGACAAGAAATAATACCCAGAGGTATCTAGTTTAAGGATTGGGTATTCAGGTGACTGAGAATGGTTTGTGGATGGGGAGCTTAAATATTTTGAGTTGCATAGCTCCAAAAAATAAAGGTGAGGTGAGATATAAATAAAGTGGAAAGATACAATAAATGAAATAAATAGAGCTAATTACTAGATTTTAATGAAAGAAAACATAGAACTTAGATTTTGCATTCACCTAGGAGTCAAAACCTATTACACATAATTGATTGATATTGATGATTATTGATGATTTAAATATTATATTCCTCTCTTAATATAGGGGAAAGGGAGGTTCCAATCAAAGGGTTTAACAAATGGTTAATCACACAGTCTAATTTATGCATTGATCATGTGAATAACTAGGTAAATTTAGACATCTAGTAAAAGAGGAGTGAATTACAGTCCAACAATAGTTGACTCCTTTTATCATCCAATATTTCAAGTAATTATCGATGGTTAGGTCAACCATTGACGATCAAGGGTCAACTATTAGTAGTTGGGAAAACATAGTCAAAATAACTAAGATTAGTCATTTTCACTTATGTTTGGTGGTTAGCAAGGTATGGAAGTGGTTCAAGATAGTAGAAGGGGGGTCATGGGATGCTTTGAAAACTAGAAACACATTGCATAATTTTTTAATGTCTACAATGTCTCATGCTAAAACATTGCATAATAATGATACCAATGTATGGAATTCTACCACAATTATGACTCTAAATTATATAACTATGTGTTTTGGCCAATTAATAAATTGTGTAAGTATGGAGAACATAATTATAAAGCATGCCCACATTCTATATGAAGAAATCTAAAAATTGAAATAAGTTCCAATGTAGAGAACATATTTCTAAAACATGCCCCCATTATAATTTGGAGATGTTGAATACTAAATAAGTGTGGATAACATGATTCTAAATCATAACCCCAATAAATATGAAACTAGGCTAAATGTGAAGAATATGCCTCTATGACATTCCCCCACTAATATGTCCCCACTTTGAAGTGATGGAATAATAGAAAATAGTTTTTACCTCACCTCAAAAGGATAATACAATTGTATAATCTGTGAATGAAACCATGTAGCATATTAAAAAACATGTTAAATTAAATGTAGCATTGAAGTGCATAGAACAATGTGATCACATGAAGGTCTAATATACATTATAAATATCATGGTAATGTATAAATAGTAACTGTATAAGATCAACAAGTAAATTAAGCACACAAATAAGAGCACTAAAAAAATTCAACATACAATGGTTCTAGAAGACCACAAAAAAGTGGCATGTTCAAATACCATAAAATCAAAGGGACATGACTTAGTCAAATATACATAAAATTAAGGACATTAAAATGTGCATACAATAAACAATGACATGTTCAAATGTCAAAGAAAACACACATAGGCACAGGGGATGTAAACAAATGAGCATATTCAAATGCTCGAATAAGCAATACAATAACAAGGTAAGACACTCAAAGAAGTGCATAAAGGAAATAATAAATATATCATAGTATCCCATCAAATTTGTTTGTAAAAAAATTAAAGTGCATAGCATATCAAGTACCTTGTATAAGATATCATCCAATGCATATTATATCAAGTACTAACATCTAGGATATACAATAGTGTTGAAGCTACTATCCTGTCCCAACACTACTATCTAGTGCCCTAAAGTCATCTAATTTACAAATGAAACTATCATAATGGCCATCCTAAGTGATTTAATGTGATTTATTATTCCAAATGGAGTGATATAAATACAAGATCAACCCTCATTCATTCTTCACCTATAAAACATAGTATTCAAATAAAAGAACATTCAATTGAATAAAGCTTCCATATTTATTCCTATTTCCATACCAGTTACAGGGAATAAAAATATATAGGTCTAAAGTACTAAAGGATCATCTCATGAACCTATTTTTTTAAGTTACTAACTAGTTCATTTTTGTATTTGCTTTTCATATATTTTATGATTCACACACAAGCCAACATGTATGTGAGAACTACATGAGTCTAAGGCCTCTTATGAAGTATTGGCTATGTAGTCAAGACCCTATGATAGTGTATTCTTTGTGGTTAGCTTGACACCATGTGCCCACTGACTGATTTTCTCCAAGGTCACTATGGAGATGGAGAACTAGGGTTTTACTATTTCACAAGGAGTGATAGTTCATGAACCAAATTTGAATGTACCAAAGCAAAGGAAAAGTCAAACCTAGAAGCATCCAAGTGGTCACATCCTATTTTAGTATATATTTAGTATAGGACACTTAATTTAAACACAGATAGTAACATTGATGTGATATTCCCACACTGACGTTACTATCCAAAGCACTAGAAGCATCAAGTCAAAATCTAATGATTGTTCTAGAATCTCCTTCCATCCCAATTTTTTCTTGTTCTAGATCCAAAACTGCATTAGCATCAAAACAAGCTAAGTACATCACTCCTTTATTATTTATATATCTAGCATAGTTTTACTTTCCATATTCAAACTATCTCAACATAATAAATTTAGTGTATTATTATATCTGAGTTAAACATCTAATTGGCATGTTATAGATCTGATTATTACCCTTGTTCCATTTCATTTTTATATACCTCTTTGATTCAAATATAGGATTAATGATAATATTACCTTATATCAATATTTTAGGATTGAACAAGACTAAATACCCCACTACTTTTCTTAAATATTTTGGTAATCTCTATAAGAAATGGGTCCAAACTAATACCTTTGTTACCACCAAGATCCTAGCCAAAACCTTTGTTGATGATGCACTTGAATGGTGTAATAAGCTTCTTAGACAATTCCATTACACAACTATAGAATCTAGTCAGTGCTCTAGTGAAAGAATTCCAACATGATGACCTTCATAAAAATTACCTCGGCCATTTCATCAATGCTAAACAACTTCCTAAATAATTTTCTCACACTTTCATAAAATGGTAGAAGTCTATAGATAACAAAGTGAACTATAACATGAGTGATGATTATATTTTAACAATATTTTTTATTTCTCTTTAGGCTCCTCTCCAATATAAATTATAAATTTTTTCCCATAATACTTTAGAAGAAGCCATATATCAAGAAAAAAGGCAAGGCTTTCTTATGACTCGATTTGAATCACCTCAAGCAACTACTAAGGAGACTTTACAATCTTGTTATCATAACATTAATTCATCTAAGCCTCCCCAACTTCAAAAGGGAGCATCCAATTCAATTAATTTTAACCCAACCCACCCTCCCTTGAGTCTAGAATAACTAAATAATAAATATCCTCCCTTAGACTAATGAGCTTTGATCCTTCCAAACCTCCTCAACACTAGTATATTCTTGATAAATTTTATTGGTGGCATGCTAAAATAATTCATTATCATGAGAATTTTAGTGATATTAATTTATTCCTCCTTACCTTATTGTTTGGTCCACATTTCAATCTTGATACTCTTACACAATAATGTTATCAAGACTATCTTAAAACCTCTCAAACCCAATCTAAATAATCACAATCACATCAACATCTCTTACCTAATGATCAACAACAATTAATCCATACCTCCGCCTCATCCACTAATTTTATCTAAACCATAATTGATACTTCTTCCTATACCAATAATAAAATCAATAACATGAACAACTTCAAACAAGTGGTTATATCCATCAAACATGAACCTCTTAAGTCACACCAACCCAAGGAACACCTAGTTCACATGCCTGCTCTAAAACACATTATAAATGGTACTCTTTTAGCTTATATACCTATTCATACCTCTCCTACACATCATATGTCAATTTTAAATTCCTTAAAATATAACATATCAACACAATTACCTATAGCCAACTACATCAGAAAGCTAAATATAGCTCATTCTATTTTATCCACTTCACCTCCTTCCATATCACATGTTGGGGCATCTTATGATGCCCACCCATGTATCACTTTAGAATTTTGGGAATCTTTCAATGCCAATCCCTACATCCAAATACCATTTTGGGCATCCTATGATGCCTAATCTTATTATACATTACATAATAACAAAAAAAATCAAGTTCAAGAAACCTTCCAAGACACATAAGAATATATTTCTCACGCTCATTTTTGATATAGATGTTAGAGTAGATTTTTTTCATTATTTTTGTCTCAAGTTTCTTTGTTTTTGTGTATTTGATTTCATTTAGTTTCATTTTACTTACATCATTGTTTCCTTTGGGTTTTTTAGTTTTATTTCATTTTACGTACACCATTATTTCCTTTGGATCCTTTGGTTTTATTTCACTTTCTTTACACCATTTTTTCCTTAAGGTTCTTTGGTTTTGTTTCATTTTTAACACAATTTTGTTTACTTTTTTATTTATTGGTTTTATTTTAGAATTTTTTTTCCCTTGTGGTTATTAGGTATCAATTTAATTTTTATCATTTATTAAATCTTTACCATTTTTGCCTTGGATTTATATGTTTATTTGATCCTTATTTACTTCCCCCTTTCTTGGGATGACCATTTATTTTCTCTTTTTTGGGGATGACCATTTACTTTCCCCATTTCTTGGTGTGACCATTTACCTCTCCCCTCTTTTGAGATGAATACTAATTTCATTGGTGATTTGCTAGATCTCTCGTAGGTTAGTACAACTTCCCTAGTGACATGACTCTTATAACATAGTCATGTCCAATTTTGAGTATTCATTACTTTCTTTGTGATCAGCTATGACCATATTCATCATTGAATCACTTATTACATGGATGGATCTCTCATTATCCTCATATTTCCCTTATTCCCTTTTATTAGAGGCACACGTAGGTTAGTTTTGAGATTGCACAGTTACTTGTGGGCAAGTCTAGGAGTATTTAGACACCATGGTATTTAGGTCTTTTTCTCTAATGACCAAGTGTAAGACCTTTTGTGTTCATCACATATTTCAATCATGATTGGTTCTTCAAATTCATATGGAGGAGGGATAGAAAAATCCAAAAAAATTAAAAACCAAATCATTAAAACAAAAGGCAATGGTCAAAAGGTAATTATAAATTCAAAAATCAAAATCACACCAAAATATATGATTCTTCTTTGGCACATATCCTATTCTATTTGAATCTCAAAATCCATAATTGGCCTCATGATAGCATCGAAGTCTATTGGGGTGTGGTAGTCCAAAATACTAGGGTAGGGGGTCTAATTATATCATATATTTATAGTGCCACCTACTTTCTCATGCAAGTACACAATATTTTTAGAAGATCAATAACTCAGTAAGGGGTCTTGAGGAATGGGGAACATGTTATGGGAAGGTAGGATCTATTATACTGTATATAACCTTCATGGGATGATCTATGTACTTCACTTGTTATCCCAAACTGTGCATTCACTAGTTAGAGTGTCCTACGTCCTTAACATTGATATTTTATAGTCTTGCTTACTATCCTAGTGTGTCTCATTTCTACTAAGGATGTTAACATCACCCATGTGGTACCTCACCTTCCTTATTTACATCATATTTTCTTGATATTCCCCTTGTTGTATAATGATTCTAGCTGATCACATCCTTGGTCGTATTTTCCTTATTACACATCTTTGGATTAGTTTGTGATTTTCATTATAATACCTCAGATAGGACTAAGAATTCCTCACAAAGGCCCTTACATAATATACCTTCCACACCATCTCATTTTCATATTATACATGTCACTAGGTGGTTGTGATTCCTTACATTGCATTTTAGAACAAGCACTAAGTTTGACTCATCATTCCTTAAAGCTTTTGTATTTTCAATTATCAATCATGTTCATGTGTGATTTTTGTAGACTTCATTTATCTTATATTGAAAATTTGACATACTTACATGTTTGTCTTACATTTTAATTTACATTTTCACTTTTAGTCATTTATGTTTTCTTTGTGTTTGATTATCATGCTTATTTGACATGAGTTTATATTTCATTTACTTACATATCTTTATTTGATCACATTGATATTTCATTTAATCATAATGTTTTACATGCTTCCCAATGTGATTTTATGTTTTATATTCCTTATTTTTGTCATTCATATTTTACATGCTTTACAATGTGATTTAGTGTGTTCTACATTACATTTTGTCATTCATGTTTTAAATATTTCTCAATGTGATTTAGTGTGTTCTACATTCATTTTTTTCATTCATGTTTGGAGTTTTGATTCTAACCTAGCCTTTATGATCCCAACTTACCAATCTTCCTAGTGATTTAATCTATTTTAAGAGTTTTTACTTTCTACTTTTGCCATCCTATATATGCACACTTTACTTATATTTTTACCCTTGTATCCCTAGGGTTTGTCAATTATAGGAATTATGCCCCCCATGATCATGACTGTGATATTTGAAAGTAGTCATTCAATGGAAACATAAGTCAAGGTATGTATATGGTACTTTCAGCTATTTCACTTTCAAAATTTATTTTTTTATTCATTTGTTAGCTCAATTTAGTACATTGATATGTTCTTTCTTGAAGTACCATCCCATGTTACACTTTCATGATACATGATGAGATTCAAGTCGAGCATATGTATACACATAATATTTTTAAACTTTATCATTTACTAACACTTACTCTCTTGTAGGCACCTATCGAGTTTCAATCTCTCTATGTGCATGCCTTAAAGGGTACATCAGGAGAGGGGTGGGTAGACCTTTGATACTTTGTAAGATCATTAGTCCATAAACCATTACCTAAAACCACCATAAGTTATTTTTATCTAATTCCATAAGCAATTAAAATCCACTTATACACTCCTTTAAGCAATCCACTTTCCAAAATAACCCCTAACTAAGCATACACCCATTTTTATTCATTTTCCTACTATGACAGCCTGATTGACCTTGTTAGGGATTGAGCGCACATTACAAAACTTTATCGGCCCAGTTGACCTAGTTCAAGGCCAAATGACTTTTTTTCTTTTCGAACAAGGTTGACCTCACCAACCTTGTTGGTTAAATTCTTAGGAGGATTTAGGGTCAATTCTTGGATATGAATAGCCCTTTCACTTCATTTCTAAAGAGAGGAACATTCATTTTCACATTGTTACAACTCAAAATTTTACAATTTATATATTTGGAGGAGTCATTGCTTAGGGTTTTACCTTGGAGGCAAAGAAGCTTGTCTTGCAGGAATGTCTTGGATGCAAAGTAGAATTATTTTAGCCTAGAGTTGATTTCTATAGTGTGATCCTTACAAATCTATAATAACCTCTTTCAAATCTCCATTGGTCAAGGGAGAGATTTAGGCATGATAGGTTCAATTCAAGGTAAGTATTCCTAAATTTTACTCTTTCATTTATTATATTAGATATTGCACAAAGTAGTAGGATGAATGTTGTATTACTTGCTTAGTTTACCTCTACATTGAATTGAGTAGAGTTATCTTTTCTTTTTTCTTTTTTTTTGTTATTAATTAACCCCTTTGTGCCACAAGCTTTAATGAGAACTAGATTATATTTATTTTATGTATTGTAGGCCTAAGTAATATTATTTCATAATGTCATTTGCCTAGAGGCTTTGGAACCCTCTCCTTTGGTATTATGTAGTAAGAGATCCATTAGTAAGATTTAGAAGATCCAAATTGGTCATGTCCTGATATAAATATCTATGCAATGAATTTTTTGGTAATATTACCTTCTCCAAGCTTGAAATCTACTAAGTATGATAAGTTACAAATCCATCCTAATTATTTGCATACAATTTTCCCCTACATGTTGGCTTGTATGTGAATAATGTAATATGTTGAAAGCAAGTACAATCGTGACCTAGATTGTAACATGTCAAATTGGTCTCTTGGGATGATCCTTTAGTACTTCAGACATATGTATGTGTTGTTCCTATGACTGATATGAGAATATGATAAAATAGGAAAACTTTGCTTTATTGAGTGCTTGATTGAATAATTTTGATAAGTTGTCTTGGTTTGTACTAGGTGATGAATGAATAAAGGTTGATCTTATATTTATATCAATCACTTTAGAGAACAACTCACATAATGACACTTAGTCCAACCATTAGGATACATTTCATTTTAAAATTATATGACTTTAGGGCACTGGACACCTGCATCGATGTAGGTGTATGTCTAGGACATAAGTGTTTAGGGATTAGGAAACTAGGTATAGGCTCATAGCTTTTGGAGGAGTAAGATAAGCAGGTTTTAAGAATTCTAGGCAATATAGAAGGCCTGAGTTATCAACATTAGATTTTTATGACTAAGAGATAGGCGAAGGGGCATAAGAGAGAGTAAATGTGAGACTTGTGAAACCAATAAAGATATAGAACTAAGAGGAACAACCGAAGTTTACGTTTATCAAGTATTCAAGACTAAGGTGTTATATAATTCAAAAATAGTGTCTATAATAAGTAATCCTACATGAAATCAAAAACTTTTGATTTAGCTAAAATAACTAGTTTGTATGTCTACAGAAGTATTTAATTTTGCATAAGTTCTTTTATGTTATTCTATGTAACCTTTGTGTGAAGTATTATTTTTTCATCATATTCTTGTCGGTGCATGCAAAATGAGACACTGTGGTGTATTATTTCTTCATCATATCCTCAATTGGATTCCATAACTGTGATTACATCACTTTATCTTGACATGTTATATATTAATACATTCTTCTATTATTTATAATAAGTGAAATAGAGATAGACTAAGAAGTACATAGACATCACAAATCCGACCTCTTAGATGTTATACAAAATTTATAGTTATAGTTATAATATGGTGTCTATTTTGTCCTTTTATCCTTTCTTTATCTTACTTCACTCTAATATGTATTCCTTTGGCCTATATCATTCAACATATGCCTAAACCAAAATAACCCATTTAATTTGTTAAGTGTGATTATCCATTGGGTCTCCTCCTTGGCATTGAATCAGGGTACCAAGGCATACACACTTCATATCATCTCATAGTGGTATCAAAGTTGTATATGAAATCCTTCTCAATTTTTATTCACACTTATAAAAGGTTTGATTATGTGAAGTTAGGAATCAAAACTTATAAGCTTTCATCATATCTTCCTTTACCTCCTTAGAATAAAAACATATCAAACTATATAGACAATGAATTCAGTTGTGTTCCATAAAATGATAGAGGATACTTCACAAATAAAATGGGAATACTTAGAAAAATGTCATGCACATGTACAAGTAGGTATTGTCAATAACTTTGTTGAAATCATCAAACATATTGATATTCCTCTTGACAAATCTCATTTACAATGACTTTTTGATGGTTACACACCATATAAGGTGCAACTCAATCTAGACATCCCTATGTTTGAAATTAAAATAGAAGCAAATGCCCTACATAATTGGCTTAAACTAATCTATCCATACTACACAGTGAATAATTTCTCTGACCAAAAAAGTATTACCTTCACTCCTATGAAAATTTTCTTATCTGTAAAGAAATAGTGGGATAATTATTGCATTGCACCTAAAACACATGTAGATGTTAAATTGGATACATCTATAAATACATAGAATGGTTTCATAGAAGAATTCAAATTAACCTATTACCCTGTTGGAAACTATGCTGACTATTTTATAAAGCTTTTTTAATTGTGTCAAGGCTATGATCAATCTGTGCAGGAATACATAGACACATTTCATATTTTGGTATCAAAATTGGGTGTTTTATACTTTGAGAAAACTTTTGTTTTGAAGTATAGGTCAACTTTGAGACTCTATATATGGATTTCCTCCATATCTCCTCTATCATAAAAACTTACAAATTTACTTACAAGTTCAATGCATAAGTTGAACTGAAGATTAAGAAAGAAGATTCCAAATCTTAATACAACCCACTGTTTAAACATTCGAAAAAGAGTCTTAAACAAAGAAATGACTCTACACACCATCTTCAAAAAAACACACTGTAAAATGATCAAAATAAAAAATCGAACACTAACAAATGATACTTAATTCACAACTAACATTCATTCTAATAAAAAGTGTCACACTAAAAAAACCCTTTCCAACTATTATTTTATATGTTTTATTAACTCCCTGATTATTTAATATTATTAATTTTCTTTAATTCTTTAGATGTTTATTATCGTTTGTTTTCTTTAATTCTTTAGATGTCTATTATCGTTTGTTATCTTCTCAACTATTGCCTTATTCATGCGTTCAATTCTTACGGATACTTTTTATTAAAAAACAAAATAATATCTCGTGACGTCCAAATTATAATGTCTAGTGGTGGCTCAAAGTTCAGGGGAGGAGAAATAATCTTTTGTGACCGTTGTCGGATTCGAAAAATCAAACTTTATATATCGGAAAAGAACGTTGAGCCACGCTTTATCCCCCGTTAGACCAGAAACGAAAACGACATATATTGTTTTTAATAGATTGTCTTCTCTAAAAAGAATATGATTTTATTTTGTATGAAAAGATGAACAAGGATCGTGTTGTTGCAGAAAGAGTAGGTGTCATTATCAGTAGATATGTGAAATATTTGAAAGTTCAGTTAAGAAAATTTTGGAGTAATTGTATTTCATTTTTTATTTTGATGTTTTGGATTGAAGGATTATGGAGGTCAGTGGTGATCGTTGTTGGTATTCTCAAGTTAATTGTGGCCATTGTTAGTATATATGATATTTGTGGTAGATGAGCACTTGGAGATCTGGGTCTCAAATTGTATCCTAAATCAATTTCTAGCTCCGGTCAAAAACAAATATCTATAAAAATAATATAATATTAATTAATATATATTAATAAATTTTTAATAGTGAAAAATAAAGAGATTACAAAAGTGATGCATCATAATATTAAATATTATATCTTGTGTACAAACAATATATGACTAAACGTTTTCAACTATAATAACAATGGAGAGTTATAATGATTTAAGGGTTTACACATATATTTTAAAACAATTGTTCAAATTTTGGGCATGTGGCTATTTTCTACTTTCCTACGATCAATGTATCTCTCCATTCTCTCTTACCTACTATGACCATTTATTTATACATACCAAAAACTTTGTAGATTTTATCGAAGACACGAAGACAATATATTTCAAATCTTAAATTTATACAACATAAAATTTAAAAATTGATCGATTACTTTTTAAATTTCATATTTTAAAAATAAAAATAAAGACAACAATCAAAAATATAATCACATCGAACTGTACATACCAATATAATTTTTAAATATTGTATCTTTTGTAATAATAATTTTATTCATTTATGAAATTTTGTTTAAAACATATGCATTGAGAGATATGTATGGAGTTCAATGCAAATTATTCGCTTTCAATAAAAACGATATCAGACATCATACTTAATTAGTTTCCATTGTTGCTTTCTCGATTTCACTGGTTTAATTTATATAAAAGAAATGTAATTCTCCTTTATGTTTCTTCCTCATGTGATGATATATCATATGATCTGATTCACAATTTTGATTAAAATATTTAGCACATTTTTGCAAAAGCTTATTTTCTTAGAATATGGAATGGAAAGCTGATAGGAATTAATGCATATCATGGGTTAAATTTGTCTAACAAGTATTTATTTAGTCGGTTAGTTTTTGTTGTAGGTATTTAGGAGTTAATTTTTTTGGGTTTATATTTTTAATATTTTATTTGTTATAAATTAATTTATTTTGTGGGTTTTTAGATAGTCTATAATTTGTTATTTTAATTTAGTTAGTGGTGTTTATTAAAATATTTTGAGTCATTATTTAGTTTTAGGATTTTTAGTATTTAATAGTGTTAGAGTTTGTGAAGGTCAAAGTAATCGAGTATCTTTTTTAAGTATACAAGAGTCAAAAAAATATCTCTAAGATATTGTTGATAGTACTTTGGTAAGACTAATAAATGTTGATAAACTCTAAAAATGGAAGGTTAAAGATAAGAAAGCTTTATCTATTATTTGTCTCGACTTATCAAATAACAATTTTCATCTTATGGACCTCACAAAATCCTCTAACGACACTATTTCGATCTCAAGTCAATAGTGCTGAAATAACTATGAAGCAAAATATGTACGAGTTAAAAATAGAATAGGCGGAGATATATTTGTTGGTGTAGACTTTTGTCCCACTGAGTTTTGCCTACACGGCCTTACCCTCATCCTACCCCTTGGTTCCCTGGTCACATGGTGTGGTCACATGAAGGGGGCTTAAATTTGGATTACTATTAGTGGGGGCTTAACTCTAGCACCCAATTCCAAGTTTTGAACACTCAACATTTTTTTTTAAATTTGCAACGTGGAGAATTGCCTTGCTATATTAAACTTCAATTGAGCATAATTTTCAGCCCGTTGGTCCTTTGGAGACACCATTTTTTTGAGAGTACGTGTTTTTTTAGAGATCTTTGAATTGGTGCTATTCTTGTGCCTTGTCAATTTGAACCTATGTATATTCAAGGGGTGTTACACTACCAGTCTATAACACACATAATTCAACACATACTTCCTTTCTACACCATGGATCTCTGTTCAATTCCACTTCTTACACCATTCAACTATCACGAGTAAAAAATTCAAAGTGCAAATCTTATTGAGGAACAAAGGCTAACACTGAATCATGATGAGTACATAAATAACACCAACACCTAACATAGTGAAGGTGAAGTGGTACAATTGAAGTGACGAAACCTACAGACTATTGTGTCTGTCTATGTCTCCTGACTTACTTATCTGCAACAACTCCAAATCAAATGTAAACCTTATTGGATAAAACCTTTCGAAAGTAGGATGAAATAAGGGGTCATGAGTTAGAGAATGATCTCATCAATTTGAGCCTAGGTGAGTTTGATACAATACAATATTTTTTCATAAAGTTTAAATCACTTAGGTTAAAGTTGAAATAATGTGGCATTGACAAAAAGGATGATCAATTGATTCTTTCCATCCTTGCCAAATTGGGATTGACTATTCTGTATTCATTTCTAACTTCCACACTGCCAAACGTGCCTTTAGAGGTGCATGGATAATATCATTATTGGATGAATTAACTTTTTAATTCACTCGAGAGCAACGCAAGCTCATTCAATTGGGCACACTAAATTTTTGAAATCGCATGCCTTATTTGTGAGTCATGACAAATAGAAGGCTTATAGTAGTAAGGAAAAGAACTAAAAAAAGAAAGATCCTAAGCAAAGAAAGGGTTATAAATATGATGTTAAGCCAAAAGCATTAAAAGAGTGACTCACATGTGGCTATTGCAATAAATATGGGTGTGATGAATCCAAATGCATGAAGAAACAAAATAACCAACTGATAAAAACACTTGAGAAGCACAGTATCAGTGTCCATGATTCTTCCACTCAGAGTTCATCAACATAGGGGTCTTATAAGGCTAAAGATAGTTACAAGGGAAACGTACTTGTTACAGTTGCATCTCAGCCTTCCATATGGGTTATTGATTATGGTGCCTTGCACCACATAGCTTCATCACAATACATGTTCACATCCTTGGAGCCTTGTTCTATGCCTTTCCATTTTATTGGGTGATAATAATTCTACAAAATTTAGTGCGATTGGATCATTTGAAGTGAATGATGGGATATTTCATGATGTTCTATGTGCTCCATCTTTATCCACCAATATCCGATCTATTTTTCAGATCACTCACATTGGTTCAAACAAGAGAGTTGACTTCACACCCAATTCCATGGTTATTAGGGAAACTAACAATGACTTCATCATTGCATTTGGTAAAGTAGATCACCAATCTAG
This sequence comes from Torreya grandis, assembly GCA_037957365.1. Classification (NCBI taxonomy): domain Eukaryota; kingdom Viridiplantae; phylum Streptophyta; class Pinopsida; order Cupressales; family Taxaceae; genus Torreya; species Torreya grandis. The sequence continues at coordinate 6,542,052 of JARHVA010000210.1, forward strand.
GTTGTATAATTTCTTGAATTTTTATCTTAATCAACCTTCTATTTCATTACTCACTCATTCAGACAAGGTGAGTAAATTATGGCATGAGTGATTCATCCATCTCAACTATCGCTACCTAGAATAACTTAGTCACAGAGACATGGTTTTAGGGTTGCCACGAGTTAAGTTTTCGAATGGAGTTTTCCAAGGTTGCATTCTTGGTAAGCATCTAGAGGAGAAGTATGATAAGGGAAAATCATGGAGGGCTACACAATTATTGGATATTGTACACAGTGACATTGCTAGTCCATTTCCAAAACCTTCATTCAACAAGGCAAAGTACATGCTTACTTTTATTGATGACTATTCGAGGTACACTTGGGTGTTTTTTATTAAGTAAAAATTAGAGATCTTTGATCATTTTTAGGACTTGAAAGTGCTTGTAGAGAAATAGCTAGGTAAAACCTTAAAGATTTTATGCATCAACAACGGTGGTATGTTAGCAACTATTTTAAGCAATTTGTACATCAGAGGGGATTGAATTGTAGCATACAATTCCATATATTCATCAATAGAATGATGTTGTAGAGTGAAAGAATAGGTCTTTGAAGGAAATGGCCAACTGTATGCTACGCTCCAAGTATCTTGCACATCAATATTGGGCTGAGGCCATAAACTTGCTTGTTCTATCCATAACTAAGTTCTTCACAAATCATTGAAGGGAGTCACTCCTTTTGAAGATTGGAGTGGTCATAAACCCATAGTTGAGCACTTTTAAGTGTTTGGTTCACCTACTATGGATCATATTCCCAAGATGAAACATAAGGCATTGGAAACTCAGTCAATTTTTCATCTTTGTTGGATATCCTGAGGGTTTTAAGGGATACATGATTCCCCACCCCACCTCTCACAAGTTTTTCATTGATAAGAATGTTCATTTTTTAGAGGGCCCTTTAGACTCCACACTTAACATGTCTCCACTCTTTCATAGAAGCACTTGAATTTGATGAAATTTATGATGATTCAGACCTGCCTAATCAACCACTTGATGATCTAGATTCTTCTTTTAATTTTGATAATGAAAGTAGTGATAAGGATTCCCCTCCTTCTCCTAGAATATCCTTAGATGATGAGGAATCCCCTCATAAATCTTTGATCATTAGTCTTCTTTAGGCTATAAAAACACTACAAAGTGTTGGTTAATGGGTTGAAGATCCATCAAACAACAAGTGCACACATTCATAATTCCAAGATACCCCACATGATTTCATTGCATTTACTTCCAATCCAAAATCATTTGGAGAGGCATCAGGCACTCCTGAGTGGGATATTTCTATAGAAGAGGAGTACAGTTCCTTGTAGAGGAACAACACTTGGGCTTTAGTCCCACTTCCTAAAGGAAGAAAACTTGTTCAATGTATGTGGATCTACCAAAAAAAAATTATATCAGATCAGTCAGTAGACAAGTTTAAATCATGTTTAGTAGAAAAGGGTTTTTCTCAGGTGCCTAGCATTGATTACACTAAGATGTTCACCCCAGTTGCCTAAATGAACTCAATCTAACTCACTTTCATCATTGTTGTAAAACATTACTAGGATATTCATCAAATGGATGTGAAGACTACCTTTCTTCACAGTGAACTCAAAGAGGAAATATACATGGAGCAACCACAAGTATTTGTTGAATATTCTTCCTTAGTTTGAAAACTTTGAAATTATATCTATGGACTCAAATAGGCTCCTCAATCTTGGTATATCAAGATGGACTCATTTATTATTTCAAATGGCTTCACTAGATTCCATTCAGATCTGAATGTCTACATTTTACGATAGGATGATTCATTGTTGATTTTGGTTCTTTACATAGATGACCTATTAATCATAGGGAGTTCTTCATCCACCATCATAGTAGTAAAATTTGCTTTGTCTGATAGGTTCTCAATGACTAACTTAAGCTTGTTTCATTACTTCCTTAGGATTGAAATTACTCAATCATACTTTAGGATCACTATTAAAAAATACAAGTGTGCTCTTTAGTTACTTACACAGTTTAGCATGGATGACTATAAGCTATCTCTGACTCTTTTTCTATCTAGTGTGAATCTTTAGTCTGATTTTCTATGTCCATTCGTTGGTGCTACCTCATATTGAATTTTTTTTGGAAATTTCATCTCCCTTACACACACTAGACTTGAACTTTCATATGCAATGGGCATGGTCTCAAGGTTTATGCATGAACCACATGAGTTGCACTATAAATTATATGTAATAGGAAATGCAACTGATCTATAAATCAATCCTAGATCGAAGAAGATAAATTCTACTTACACTTTTGATTGTTGATACATTATATATTTGAGGTCATGACCAATATGGATCTACTAAACATAGCCAAAGGATCTCTTACCATAATAAAATCACTATGTAATAACCCTAACTATTTTCTATGTTTTCATATTCACTAGTAAGTAAATGATAAAAGCAAATTAAAGTCTTATCTAGTGCTCACTAAATCTTGTAGCACAAAGTGGGGGTAAGTAAACACAAAAAATTAATATGCATAAGAGAATCCTATTTAATCTATGTATATTTAATATCTTAATGCATGGAGCGAGCAATTTATTCAAAAGCCATTACTTATGCTACTTATTTTTATTAAAGAGAGGAGAAAAGTTAGAGATGCTTACCTTGAAGATGAACCCATCGAGACTCAATCTCTCCCTTGGCCAAAGGTGCTTCATAAGAGGTTGTTTTGGTTTATAAGGATCACTAAGAAAGACTAAAGCATCCAAGATTTTTCCACAAGATAAGATTCTTCTCCAAGTAGAAACCCTAAGCTAAGACTCCTCAAGTAGAATGACAAAAGAGTAGATTGTAAATAAGCACAAATAAATAATTAACTTCTTTTCGTCTCTAATAAATGATGAAATGAATGTGTTTATATAGTTGAATCTAACCCTAGTCCTTTTTAAAAGTTTAGATGACATGGTTGGCCCAATCGACTTTGTATCATTGTTGACAAAATTAAATTAGGTTTTGGTCTATAGGTTGAACAAGGGCTGACCTAGACTCTAAATTATTTTTGTTAATTAGATTATAGGGTCGATGGGTTCTACTGTGTATTGTAAACGATCAAAATAGGATTTTAGGCTAGGAAAGGGCTAATGAAGGTAAAAACTGACAAGAGGAGGGTGAAAAAGAGGAGGCAAAGCTTATGGGAGTGTTTTTATGAGATAGTTAGAATGATAACAAGTGGTAGTGAAGGTAAAATAGTCCTACAAATCACCAATGGTCTACCCACCCATTTTCCAGTGCACCCCTTAAGGCATGCACTCAAAGCTATTGAGACTCTATAGGTTTCTATAAGAGAGAAAGCATCAATAATTGATAAAATTTGAAAATATTGTGTATACATATACCCCACTTGACTATCATCATGTGTCACTTAGGTGTAATAGGGGATGGTGCTTCAAGAAAAGAACATAGCAACACATAATGCTGAAGCTAAAAAATTACATTATTTTAAAGCATAAAATAACTAAAAGTAAATGACTGAAATGAGAAATTATTGAAAAAATAAATATAATGTATGCATAACTTGAATTACCTTTATTTATATATGGTTGTTTGTTGTGTTTTTATTTTTTATCATGGAGGGCACAAAAAGTACTTTTCACAAACCCAAGGGTACAAAACTGAAGTACAAAAACAAACAAATGTAGGAAAGCCAAGATAGCTAATGCTTTGTGGATGGGACATACATAAAATCTGGCAAGTTGAGATGACAAATTTTATGTTATACAAAATGACTAAGCTAAAATTTAGAGTAAATTGGGTAACCAAAAATCCAAGGCTACTAAATATCGAAAAACTCAAACAAGTAAACCTTAAGTAAGAAAAGCAAACTCACCAAGTCAAACCAAGGATACAAGTCAAAAATGGTAATCAAACATCAATGTGAAAGAAATAACAATCATTACTTAAATAAAGATGATAAAGTAAAAGGTAAAACAACATTAATGAGTGAGAAATAACAATCCTTACTCAATCGTGAATGAAAAAAGTGTATAAAAGGGAAAACAACATTGGTGAGTGAGAAGTAACAAGCCAACTTAACTCAACTATGGAAAAAGTACATGAAAGTATAAATATGTTTAGTGGTCTACAAAAAGGGGTAGTACAACAATAAAGATTTGTAAAAGGAAGCAAAGTGATGCTGGGATATAAATAAAGTAAACCATAGTTGTTCAAGCATATTGTTTTGTTCTAAGGATAGATAAAACCGAAACAAAGTGGTCCTATCATGTTTTAAGATGTGAAGAAAAGAGAATATGGAAGAGGGTAAATAGATTTTAGAATCACACGTGCCTATCAAGGGGAGAAATGAAATGGGTGAAGGGGAGAATGAATGGAAAACCAAGGTAGAGGAACTCTTTATCAAAGTTAAGACACTCAAATTAGGTTTGTCAAAACAAGAGGACTTTTGACATTACAGACTCTTAAGAATTTCTGCTATGCACACAATTCTTAAGTCAATAAATGAAGTATGTAGAACATCCCATAAAGGCTATATACATGAAAATTAATATGGACCTACCTTCCCACAACATGTTCCCCATTTCCTTAGGACCCCTTATAGAGGTGTCGGTATACTATGAAGACTAGTTACTTGCATGAGAAAGTAGGTAGCACCATGGATTTTTTTGAATTATCCTATTGCAATCTATTGGACTACCACACCCCAATGGACCTCAGCTTTATCATGAGGCCAACTGTGGAGTTTGAGCTTCGATTAGAGATAGGATATGTGCTTTGAATCACATCTTTTGGCGTGATTTTGACATTTTGACATTTTGAAATTTTTTTTTGTATCAATTCCTTTTGTTTCAAATGATTTGGATTTTAAATTTCATGATGGATTTTTCTATTCCTCCTCTATATGAATTTTAAAAACCAAAATTGGGTACTAAAGATGACTCTCATTTGAATAATTTAGACTTGGTTGATAAAAGAGAACTTAGATATCATGGTGTCTAAGAGTTTCATTAATTTAGATTAAAAAAGAGTGTTATCTTGAATTTAACCTTGGTTTATCCAATATGGAGTGAAAGGAAAGGAAATCAAGAGGAATGAGAACATGAAATAATTTGAATTACTTCAAATTGTAAAAAATGTCACAAAGGGTGAAAAAGAGATACAAAGATATTAAAGTGTGATTCCTTATCATAAGAATGAGGGAAGCGTAGGAAAACATTATAACACTTTATTGTTGTGCAAATTTTATCTACAAAAGAAGTAAAAGCTAAAGTTGAGAACAAAGATCAAAAACTTGTAACTAGTGCGAAATATTCTTGAGAAGGAACATGAATCTAAAGATGGTCATTTTATGAGGAAGGCTTGGTTGTATCCATGGTATTACACTACAACTCATAATACAAAAACCCACGAGGGTGTACAAAGCATTTAAAAAAATTAAATGGGATAAAGATGGTATTTGTGAGGAAGGCTATGTCTTATCTATGGTATTACACTACAACTCATAAAAGGAAAAAAACCCTAATGGGTACCAAAAAGTATTTAAAAGCAAGGAAATAAGGAGAATAAAAAAAATCATGATGAAGATCAGGTCTTTTTTGTAGTTTTACAATGTAATTCATGAGAAAAGAGAAATTAAAGGACCAGAAGGAGGGACTGCTAAAAAGGGTGAGACCCAAGTAAGTATCCTACAAAAAGTTTTAAAAGGATAGAATACAAAAATCATGATAAGAGGGGAAGAATTTAGGCAAAATACTTATTTACAAATTGTGCATTGGTGGGTTCTTTGAAAATATGATCTTCATTAGGTTGAAGGCGATAGGTTCTTGGACCAAGGATGTCTTTGACTAAATAAGGGCCCCACCATTTTTAGGAGTATTTACCTTATTTGTCATGAGTATAGTATAGATTAAGTAAAATATCACCAACATTAAAAGTATGGACTTTAACTCTTTTGTTATGTTGTTTGGAAATGCAGGCCTTGTATTGGCGATTGTGTTGTAGGGCAAAAATATAGTGTTTGTCAAGAAGATCAAGAACATGAAGTTGATCTTCATGTAATTATTCATCATGTATGATACCATGAAGAGACATATGGAGAGAGGGAAGCTCAAATTCTAATGGGAAGATTGATTCAGAACCATAAAATAACAAAAATGGTGTTGCCCTAGTAGTAGTGCATATGATAGTGTGATAGGCCCAAAGAGTAGGATATAAATGAAGATACTAATATGTGTGGGTTTCACAGATTATATTTTGGATAATTTTATTAATAATTTTATTGGTGGCCTCAGCTTAGCCATTGCATTGGGGATGGTAGGGTGTGGAAAATTTGTGATTGATTTTGAATTTAACATAAAGTTGTTTGACATCTTTATTTTTAAAATTACCATCATTATAATAAATGAGAGTATGAGGAATGCCAAACTAGAAAATGATTTGATTGAGGATAATTATGGAAATAGTGGTATCAGTGACATTGATGAGGGGTATAACCTTGACCCATTTGGTAAAATACTTGGTGGTTTTGATAATAACGACATGCTTATCCTGAGATCTAAACCCCACATTGAGAATGGCTAGGGAGGCACCATAGTGTGAAGCTTAGCTAGAGGTGAATGGATTAGATCATCATGAAATTGACACAAATTACATTTTTTATATAATTCAATGGCATCCTATTTACGAGTAGTAAAAAAGTATCCCATACAGAAGCATTTGTGGGTTGTAACATGTCCACTATAGTGGCCACCACTAATTCCCCCATATGCTTGTTTAAGAAGAGGAGAAAATTATTCTTTCATAACATATTAGAGAAAGGTACCTTCAGCATAACAATAATAAAAGATCTTATATCAAAAGACATACTCAAAATCTTGTTTGCAAATTCATGTCTTTTTACAAGAATCAATGTTTAGAGAATAGGTTTGGTGTTTAATAAATTGAACGATGTCTTTGAACCACGTGCTTGATCAAATGGTGATAGCCTCAATGTGGTAGATAAGTGAATCTTGTGGTTGAGTGGAAGATGGATAATTTCTTATTTGGATAATAAAAGTAGAATCGATAAGAACTTGGTGTGGATGAAAAAGAGATGCTAAAGACACAAGTGAATTAACAATATAATTTTGATCTTGGGGGATAGGTTCAATGGTAAAATAAATGAATTCTTTGGCAAAGGTAGTGGATATTTGATGATAAGCAATGAGATTTTCACTTTTGTATTGATAATTACCATTAACCTAGTGGTAGATGAGTTGGAAGTCATCGAAATCATGTAGATGTGTGATTTCTAAATTAAGGGCTGCTCTCATACCTAAGATTAAGGATTTTTATTATTCCATGTTATTAGTGACATTTAATGTAAGGAAAAATTCCAAAGGGATAATTTTACCAAGAGTACTAGTGAGGATATAACCTGACCCAACTCCTTGAAGGCATTTGGTGCCATCAAAATGAAGGGTCCAAATATATTTGTGTAAATTGACATTAATTTCAAGAAATTCTTTGATGACTAATTTTGGTTTAGTAGTATTGGGGAGGATAGAGGAATCTTCACTATTACTTGGTTCAAGATCAACAATAAAATTATGGAAGCAATCTTTAAGAGATATGGCTTGATTAAGACCTTCAATATAGAGAATATTATCATTGAGAAGACTATCTTGAAGGTGGCTGGTAGCTAGTATAGGAGCTGCCACAAGTTGATCAACAATGATTTGTCCTTTGATAACTTTTTATGTAATAATTTGAAGATCAAATTCCATGAGAAGGATCATCCACTTACCAATTATATCTCTAGGAAGAAAGGCTTTGGAAAAGAAGTGATGGCGTGGATCTAAATGAATGATAACACAAGTGGTTTGATAAAGCATATAATGTCAAAGCTTTTCAATGATAAAATATATGGTGAGGCAATCACATTCTACTTTTGTATAACATTTATCATATTCGATGAAGCCTTGACTGATATAATAGATGGAATATTCCCTTCTAATATCACCATGTTAGGAAAGCGTTGCCCCGATTGATACGGGTGTGGAAGAAGTATATAAGATTAAAGGATGATCGTTAGAAGGTGGACAAAGAGTGGGTGGGTGAATCAAATATTCTTTCATATTGTCAAATGTTTTTTGACAAGTATCCATCCATTCTAGGGCATTATCTTTATTGAGAAGAGAATTAATAAAATGGATATGGTAAGCCATTTTGGGGACAAACTATCTAATTTCCCAAAGTTTACCAAGGTAAGTGCAAATATATGAAATGGAATGAGGGATAGGAATTTTTACAATAGAGTTGATATTGGAAAGATTGAAATCAATACTACAAAAAGAGACTAAGAACACTAACAATTTTCCAAATGTGACACTAAAAACACATTTGTATGGATTTAGTCTAACTTTATATTTAAGGAAGAAATAAAGAATGATGGTAAAATAAGAGAGATGAGTTTTACGGCTTATAGACTTAGCAATGATGTTGTCTACATAGGTTTCTATAATCTTGTGGATAAGATCATGAAAAATGTGGGTCATCACATGTTGATAGCTAGCTCCAACATTTTTGAGGCCAAAGGGCATTTTAATGTAATAATAGGTACCCCATTCAATGGTGAAATTTGTATTATGTTGGTCTTTGGGGGTAATGTGAATTTGATTATAACTTGAGAAGCCATCCATAAGGGATAACATTTCATAACTGACAGTGGAATCGATGATGAAATCTATAAAAGATAAAGGGAAGTTATCTTTGGGGTAAGCAAGATTGAGATTATGAAAATCAATCCAAATGTGAATGAACAAGGTGACTTTCTTATGTACAAGGAAAATGTTGGAGAACCATTCTGAATAGTCTATAGGCTTGATAAACTTGGCATCGAGAATTTTAATGATTTTTTTATGGCATAAAATATAAATTTTTGGTGGAAATTTTTGTCACTTTTATTGCACAAGTTTGGCATCAGGATAGGTGATGATATTGTACATTATGTTTCTACAGTCAATATTGGGCATGCCCTCATAGGACCAAGTAAAAGTCTCATGATATTTAATGAATAATAATCTAAAATTATCATTTTCAGTTGGTGTAAGTTCATGAGAGGCTATAATTGGTTGAGGGTATGATGGGGTAACATATTTGATTCTAATAGTTTCCTCGATATGCATAGCATTTCCATCTTGGAAATGATATGGTGCATTAGATAGAGAAGGAATGGGATTTGATTTAGGATCAATTGTAGTGATGAATTTGTTAAAGCGGGGGGATTTCTTCTTATAATTTCCAAGTTTGTGATGATGTTGAGGTAGTTAAGGTTCTCAAGCATGAAGAAATTAAAGAATGGATTTGTCGTTAGGCAAAGTGAGAAGAGGACCATAATACTCGACATATACATCAATATCAATAATTTGTTACCATGTCTATGATATTTAGAGTGTATTTGATGTACATTTGTGGCCTTGGCATCTAGTGTAATATCAGGAGTAGGGGAAGAAGCTTGAGTGGATTCAATTGGGTTATCATTAGCACCATTAATGGAGGGAGAATCAGATGTAATGATTAGTTTTGTAAGTGGTATAGAAGATGTAGTAGTTTCTAGAGGTTTGGAAGGTAATATTTATTCGATCACCCAAAGAGTATCAAGGAGTGGAAAATTAATAAGAGGTATGAGACCTTCATATGTTAACTCAAATTTAGTGGAAAGGGTATGAACATCATGATTGAAAGCATATATTTGAGATAAAGTTTTATAATAATGTTGAACATCCAAGTCTCATGTTTGAGCTTAGGACATGATGTAATTATCATCATAGGTTAGATAAATAGTACATACTTGAGATTCAGGAGGAATTTCAGAAGGGGAAATGCCTAGATCATTGAATTTTCATGGAGACATGATTAAAAGATATTGGAATAATTTGGCCACTCCATAATCATTGCATGTGAAGGCATCTTATATGTAAGAGGCTTCCTGAGCATTACATGGAGGGGGGAAATTAGTGATCTCATAAATGAGGGGGGTGATGCAATCATGAAGAAATAAATAAGGAGGAAGCCACTATGATATGTAAGGAGGTATCTTAGTAGTGTTGTAAATATTTTCCAAGTAATTATGTTCATTGTCATTTGAATCAATAAGAGTGACATGTAAATACATATTCATGTTGACAAATTTGAGTAAGGGATCACTATTGATTGTTGGAATTGTAGGAATGTGATATTGAGATTTAAGATCTAGAAGTTGAATACTCTAAGGGTTGGTATCGGCCTCATGTTTATAATTTTTTCCATATTGAAGGAAATTAATACATTGGCTATCATAATAGATGATAACCCTCATTCTATGAGTTTATGGTCATCCTAGGAGTATGTTATAAGATAATGATAAATTGAGGACCATAAGCTTTGTTCAAATAGTCTTAGGTCCGATTATAAGAGGGATCCAAATACAACCAAGTAGATTTTGATTAGTTTTGTTAAATCCATGACATGTTAGGCATGTTTTCATGAGATGATCTTTATTATAGCCAAGTTGTTGGATGAGCCTCAAATATGTCACATTAATATCAGACCCTTCATCTACTAATAATTTAAGAGTAAGGGTGGTATTAATGGTTATTTTAATTAATATGGGTGGATCATCGATGTGAAATAGGATCTCATTGTTAATCATGTATTCTTTGAATAATTCTATGGAGGGTTTCAAATAAGGACAAATAGATTCAATGGTATGCACTTTAGTTGGTTGAGGCTCATGAGAGGGTGTTTCTTCTTCTAAAAATTATGGATCTTAAATTTCTTGCAATTATTGTATGAGTAACTTGAAATGATAAGAAGAGGTATGAACTAACTCAAAAAGAGGAATTTTGCAAGGCAAGGAGTTGAGATCTTCTAAGAAGTTCCAATGCATTTTGGAAGAAGAACCAGCATGAGGTTAAGAAGGTAAGCTATATTTTAGAGGAATATAAGTGGTTGTTAGTTCAAAATAAGGAGATGGTTCCTCATTAGTTTTTGATAATAGGTGAGTGGTTTTAGTATCTTTGAGGAGTTTCTCTTCCAAAGATGGTTTCTTAGGTTTGGTAATGGGATATGTTTGAGCCAATTTACAAAGATTATTTAAATTAGCCACATTAACATATTGATATTTATTGTAATATTGGTCATAGTCGACATCGATGGCACAAACATCCTTGTTAGCTTATTGAGCGTTAGATGTGGAAAAAGATTTTTGGTTATTATAAGAAGAAGCTTTGGGATCTCATCTTTTTTGAGAATTGGTGTTGTAATATTGATGATGAAGTTGAATCATGGCTTCATGATTGAATAAATCACCAATCATATATGAGACAAAAAATTTGGTAAACCCTATACAAGTTTCATGGGAGTGACTGATGTCGGCATGGAACTAGAAAAATTGATTAGGGTCCTATAATTTAGGAGGATTATTGGGTTAAATAAATGGTTTAGAGGGTGCTAAAAATTATTTCATTTGTTGCATAGTTAAAGGTATGTGACAAGATGGGGGACTGTCGGCTTTGGAAATTCTTGGATTGGTTTGAGGAGTATTTTCAGTGATTTCATTAGTGGAATGTTGAAAAGATCCTTTAAGTAATTTGGTACTAGGTTCAAAATATTTCATTAATAAGTCTTGACACTTGGCTCGGTCAAGATCTTCATTGAGCATTTGAGGGGAAAAATTTTGAACTTATATTAAAGAAAATGAGTTAAGGTGGTTATAAAGAGTTTAAATAGATTATCATGAGTCATGTTATGATTGACGTTGTGGGCCAAATATTTCCATTGATTGATAAAATCATGAGTTGAGTCAATGAGAGATTGCTTAGCATTGATGAAATGGCTAAGGTAATTTTCAAGAAGATCATTGTGTTAAAATTATTTAACTAGAGGATTGACTAAATCCTCTAGTTTTCATATGGAATGTTGGGGAGGTTGGTTCTACCATTCCAATACATCTCCAGTGAAAGTTTTAACTAAGAGTTTAGTTAAGGTAAAAGTATTAGTTTGGATCCACTCCTTGTAAAGATTTTTGAATACCTTGAGGAAAGATGTAGGGTATTTAGTCCCATCATACTTAATAGTTGGAGATATGTTACCAATATCAATGGAAATAATGAAAGGTGATAAATGCTCATTTTGAATGTTTTGAAGCATCTTGTTGTTCATGATAAGTTGGGACATTACATTCCCTGTCACATCTCTAAAAGGTGGAGGAAGAAAGTTTTGGTTATTTTAAGGGAGGAGGACAAGAGGTTGATTAGCCATATTAATTAAATGATGTTGTAGTGACATCATTTGGGAGGTATTAGATGTTTGCATTATGCTCATTCGTTACACTATCTATGAAAAAAATTGTTTTGTATCAATTGGTGGGTTGGTGTTTATAGGGAGACTCACTAAATTGGTATTAGGGAGAGGGTTATGAAGAAGTGGATTACCGATGGGGTTTTTATATAGACTTGTGTCAATCACCCCCACATTGTGATGAGATGCTTGAAGATGGGAATTATCTTGATAGTTAAAAAAAGGATTTGATCCACCTACCTCATTTTGGGGCATGATTTGAATTATGTTAGAATCCAAAGACGAGGGAGAGGAAGAAGTAATCCAAGAGTGAGGTTTCTCTTGGAAGGTAAATAAAAGAAGGAAAGAACACCCCATATAGTGTCTAAATAGATTCAGGTTATCCAAGAAGATTGTGATAGAGGATTTCATGATGCTTGATGAAGGAAACAAAATTTTTAGGAAAGAAAAAGGAGAATCAAGGATAGAGTTGACCAAATAGAGAATAGATTCAACTAGACAAAGAATAGGGTCAACCAACAAGGGACATGGTTGGCCTATAGGTACCAATTCGATTGGGTCAATAGATTACTGTTAAAACACGTGCTAAGAAGAGTATATAGTTGTATGGGTTGAATGTGTACTTCTAAATAAGGGGGAAAATAGAGAGATAAGAATACATAGTCTTTTGGGTCAACCATGTACTATAGACAAGAGTGTGAAAAACACAATTGGTAAGAGGCTATAGTGATCAAGACAACAATATTATAAATCAAGGGAAAATTTTTGATAGATATTTTGAATTAAGAATGAAAGTAAACAAACAAACAATTGGATCAATGTGATTAATCCAATTGTGGCACACATCATAAAACTTGTATTAATGCTGGGCAATGCAAGTTTTGTAATAAAACACATAATTATCAAAGAGCAAGAAATCAAGTGAAAATTAAGTGCTAACTAATTGGTCACCCTAAGTGTTATTAGGTTATTAGAAAGTTTTGATTTTAATGTGATAGGAAAGTTAGCTGAAATAGGGAACTAAAAAATAGTTTAAAGTTGGTTTCAGGACATTTGGGATGAAAGGAATTTGTATTAGAAATGGTATTGGCTTGGTATTGGGGAATACCCCCTCAAATAACAATCCTATAACAATAAAATTGTTGGTTATTTTTCCAATATATACCATTAACCAAATCTAAGTAGGTAGGTCTTGGGAAGACAAATGTTTAAATTTTTTTTGAATGTTAAGTGATTTGGTAGTGTGTGAAAAAAAGTAAAATAGTGTAACTAAAATGGTAATTTGAAAAACCACATATTTATACTATTTGAGTTACTCTAAGCATGCAAATAACTGAAAAAGGAAATATGAATTAATTACTAGTAAATAGATGTTAATTCCTTGATTAAGAATAGTATAGAGCGAGTTTAGGTGAACCTATATGCAAACAATTAAGAATATATTCAAGTGAGTTGTTGATATTCTATAAAAGCAAGGTCTTTAAGAATAGAGTTAAATAGGTAGATTATGTCTCTCAAAAAGAAGACAAACTACATAACTAAGTCGACGAGGTCGATCTAGTTAGATATAGGTTTACGATTTTGAAGACTGTTAACTTTTGAAAATAAGAATTGAAGGAAGAAATGAAATGATAAAGAGATGAGAAAGGAACCTAGGTGGGCTTGAAGATGATTTATATTTAAATTTTTTATGTTTTAGTTCCTAATTGATACTTTCAAAATCTACAAAGTGGGTTGACTGATTTGACCAAGTTCTTCAAAACCATGTATGTTGAAAAATAATAACAAATAGAGTTGATCTATTTGACAGTGTTTGTTGACTTATATTTTGATATAATATATATATATATATATATATATATATATATATTCAAACTATTTGAGAATGTATTCTAATCTAGAACTAAAGAGGAATACTATGTCAAATTACTTGATCTAGTAACCTAGTGTTGATGAAGACCTGTATAGACATAACTAAGTCATTTTGAAGTGACTGTGTGTTAAATCTACTTATAAAAAGTTATAACTATACTGAATGGTTTGATACGTTAATTTTAATATAAAAATATATAATAAAATGATAAAAAATAGCATGAAAGAAAAATTGTAAGGGTTAAATTCATGTTGAGTTCACTAGAATGTATGCAAAGGTGTTGGAAATATTGTCATTGATGTCAAAGGTCTAACATTATTGGTGATAAAGGCCCCATTGCATCTAATATTGTTTGTAATTTTTATATCTTGGCTAATGTGAGTTAATATTTATTTAATATTAATGAATATATTTTTGGTTTGCATATGAGACAAAAGAAGGGCCCATGAAGAAGTCAAAGAGCCACAGGGTAAAGACAAAAGAAGGATGGGACACATTTTCCCATGAAGAGTCATCTTGGGGAATTCCAAGAATTACCAAGTGAAGACAAAAGAGGAAGGGCGCAATTTCTCATGAAGGGACACTTTAAAGAATACGAAAAGTCACCAAGATGAGGACAAAAGAGGGAAGGACGTTTTTGACCATGAAGGGTCACCACATGACTTTTCAAAGGCTTGAATATGAAGGGTCATACAAGTTTGGTGCCATTTTCCATGAGGATTGAAGGGTCACAAAGGGGAAAGGCCAAAGGTCATTTGGAAAGCTATAAATAAAGGCTTGAGAAGCCATTTTTAAATATGAGAGATAGAGGTTGATTTGATATTTGTAATATCTAGCTTAGAAGAGCAATTGTGAGAGATGAATATGATTTGTATTTGTTATAGCTAGCTTAGAAGAGAAAAGGTGAGAGAGAGGAAAGAGATGTTGTATTGAAATATCATTTGCTGAGATAGCAACATTGAGAGATAGGTGTGTGGTATACACAAAGGGGTTGGTGTTCATGAATAGAAGCTAGGTTGGTGCTCGACAAAGGGGTCTGGTGCTCCTATGGGTTGGTGTTCACGAATAATAGCTAGGTTGGTGCTCGGCAAAGGGGCTTGGTGCTCCTGCAAGTTTGTTCTTGCGAATATTGTTTGGTTTGGTGCTCATTCATATACTTGAGATTGTTCTCCATGGTTTTTCCCATATTGGGTTTCCACATTATATCTAGTGTCTCTCTATCTTGTGTGGTGTTTATTGTTTGAGTTTTATTTCATATCTTGAATGTTTGATTAAGTGGAATTTGGTTAAAGGAAATTTTTATAAGATATATGATATACTGATTCACCCCCCCTCTCAGTAGAACTAAAGAGGAATACTATGTCAAATTACTCAATCTAGTAACCTATAGTTGATGAAGACCTGTATAGACATAACTAAGTCATTTTGAAGTGACTGTGTGTTAAATATACTCATAAAAAGTTATAACTATATTGAATGGTCTGATATGTTAATGTTAATATAAAAATATATAATAAAATGATAAAAAATGGCATGAAAGAAAACCTGTAAGGGCTAAATTCATGTCGGGTTCACTAGAATGTATGCAAAGGGAAATACAACTTATCTATAAATCAATCCTAGCTCGGAGAATATAAATCCTACTTACACTTCTGATTATTGATACATTAGATATTCAGGGTCATGACTAAGATGGATTTGCTATACCTAGCTAAAGGATCTATTCCCACAATAAAATCACTAGGGAGGGTTTAAAAGCCTCCAGTCAACTAGAACTATGCAATAACCCTAACTAGGTCTTATGTTTTCATAGTCACTAAGTAAATGACAAAGCCAAAGTAAAGTCTAATCTGGCGCTCACCAAAGCTTGTGGCATAAAGTGGGGGTAATTAAACATAAAAATGTAAACATGCATAATATAATCATATTTAAGCTATGTATAGGTAAGACCCTAATGCATGGAGATTGGAGTGTGTGTGTGTGTGTGTGTGTATACATGTATATATTTGTATGTATATGTATGTATGTATATATATGTATGCATATATGTGTATTATATATATATATATATATGTGTGTGTGTGTGTGTGTGTGTGTGTGTGTGTGTGTATATATATATGTATATATACATGTATGTATATATATATATATATATACATGTATGTATATATATATATATATACATGTATGTATATATATATATATACATGTATGTATATATATATATGTATATATATATACATATATATATATGTATGTATATATATGTATATATATATGTAAGGAACCCATCGAGACTCAATCTTTCTAGCTACTTTATGTATATACATACTTGCATATACATATATATGTGTGTGTGTGTGTGTGTGTTTGTGTGTGTGTGTCTATATATATATATATATATATACATATATATATATATATATATACATATATATATATATACATATATATATATATATATACATATATATATATATACATATATATATATATATGTATATATATATATGTATATATATATATATATATATATATATAGACACACACACACAAACACACACACACACACACATATATATGTATATGCAAGTATGTATATACATAAAGTAGCTAGAAAGATTGAGTCTCGATGGGTTCCTACAAGAGAGAAAGTATCAATAATTGATCAAGTTTAAAATTTTTATGTCTATACATAAAGTAGCTAAGTGAAATATCCACTACATTCAAGGTACTCATAATTTAAATATTTATTATGGAGTGGGAATTGACATCAACTAAATTAGGTATACATATTCAGATTGGACTGAAAACATTCAAAATCACAAGTCTACTTCTGGCTAAAATTTCACCCTTAATTCAGATCCAATTATTTGGTTTAAAAAGAATAAAAATTCTATTGCTTTATCTTCTATAGAGGTATAATTCATAGGAGCTATTAATATTACCACTAAAGCTATTTGGCTTTAGGGGATCCTCATTGAGTTTGGAATCTAGTTTTGAAGACCAACAGTCATCTTATGTGATAACCAAAGCATAATCTAGATTTGTAATAATCTATTCCTTCATCAATGGACCAAGAATATCGAGATTCACATGCATTTAATTCAGGATCTCATCCAAAAACAATTCATTTATCTCCACTACATCTAGACAATAGAGAAAATTGTTGATATATTCACCAAACCTTTTATTGAAAGAAATTATCTTCATTTGTATGATCTTCTTGGGGTTCAGGAAACTCCGTATTCTTCCTCCTCTAGGGGATTATATATCTATACTTAGGTACCTCATTATGCCTTTATGTTGGGACCCAATTCTTCTACCCACCTAAACTACACTTAAGGGGGGTAATGGTGTAGTCTTTTGACCCACTGTGTTTTATCTACACAGTCTTATTTAACTTACGTTAATAATAGGTCATTAGAGGAAATGTTCTTTAAGTCATTTTATAATTGTGAGTTGAGTTAATTACCTTTTTATGTGACCTAATTCCTAAGTATATAATGTATCTTCCTATGTACTTTATGTCTAATGCTCATTAATACAATTTTGAAGACTAGCTTCTTCCATTTTGTGAGTTATTCTTCAGGTTTCACTATTATATACATATCCATCTCTATGCATTCAACCTTATCTATTTGATCCTCATTGTAACCCAATCTAACAATATTATCTCACATCATCAAGCTACATTATCTCATTAACCAGTTGGCTAGAATAAATGAAAATGATGCAAAAGCCATACTACTCAATAACATGCCTAATAATATGTCCAATATAATGTTCACATTAAGAAAACTGAATCTGAGCAAGTGGAAAACATTATATCCACATTACCTAATGAATTAAACAAGGTTTTAGTAGAATAATAAGAAGTGTTATTCATACAAAATAATCCCAACACTTCTTATAAAAATATAAACACGTGATCAGGTTTCAACATTAAAAAAATGAATGCACATATTTTTATTGTAAAAATATAAGACATGTTATTCTGAAATAAAAACAAAGAGTACATGAGATTCTCAATGGAAATATGGATGACATGTAATGAGGAAAAAAAAATTGATCAATAAGAACATAGTCTCCTTTTTGATGATGAAGACGTTGTCCATTAAAGTGATGAAGAATATCTATATTGATATTTCTATGCCTATTTGTTTGTCCTCACCCTATTTTAGCACCAAGGCGGGGAATGTTAGGAATTAGTACATATCATAGGTTTATATTAATATGTGAAAAATAATAAAGTGAGTTGCATATCATGGAGAGTTTTTATTTTAGTGAGTAAATGTTATTTTAAAAATCATCCTAGATTAACAGAGAGGGACTAAGAGAGATAAGTGTGAGAGATTTGTGAGCATAAGAGATAGGTAAAGACTCTTTATATATAATTAGTTTAATCAATAAATAATTTATTCGTGACACAACAAAATCCTATTGAGAAAAATCTCAATCAATTCTCAACAAAACCCTTAGATCTCTAATTATAAAACCAAATTTTATTGTATTATAATTGTTTATTTTACAATTTATTTATATTTTATTTCAAAGATTTGGTGATTTAGGTATACACACACTTGAAATGTCCCCATTCTATTTATTTATGTTCATTAATCTATGTATGGGTAATTTGTTCAAATCAATAATTATTGGACCATTATGGTGAATTTTGATAGCTTGAACCATCTTCTGTACATCCTTAAGTGATCCCCCATTTTGGTTTATGGTTTCTTAGTGTCATGTCAAGACCATTGATATAGTGTTAATCCCAATACTCATTTCTCCCTCTTAGTCAAATGTTCCCAATCACCCATTTCTTATTTTCTCGCTTCTATTCATTGGAGGTAGATATGCACTTTATTTTACCCAAATTTAATTCAATCATTTATAGATATATACGTGAGATGTTTTATTTAGAAATTAGAGTAAGGTCACATACTTCACATAGGAACATATTGGATTCATGTGGGGCACATTATATTTGTTTTCTATATTTTACATTTTTTCCATTTTTCTTCCAATTTGAGGGGTCTAATAAATTACTAAATTTTTCTTACACAAATATCCAAAAATATTAATATTATGATTAAAAGATTCAACTTATTGTATGACGACATGAGTTGAAACATGCATCTAAATAAAATGGGAAACAACATACAAGTAAATGAGAAGATAAATTTTTTTTGTTCCCATAAATTTACTAAGACAATACATATATATCATCAACAATTTTGATGCAGTCATAGTTAGGGGTCTTAATTAAGAGACACCTTCTACCGTGAAACCTAAAAAATTAAACGTAATAAAATAAAAACAATAATTTTATATTTATTAATAATAAAATGATAAATTTCATACAGGTAGGTAGCATTTATTATAATGTTCCATTATGTAAAAATAAGAAAATTAATATATAGGTTTATAGTAGAGACAAAATTATGTAAAGAGTCATGTAGAAGGTAAATAGTCAAAAGTAGAATTCAAATAGATGTCTTGTTGGATAAACCTAAAAAGGAGTGAATTAATAGAGGATAAGCTTGTATGGTCGGATAATCATAATCTATGGCATTTTGGCCATAGGGATGAGTGAGAAAAAATTTAATGGATAAATTATCAATTTGTGCAGTTTGTATTTATCATTATATTTTAATTTTTATTGTTCACAAGTGATTCAATTTCTATTTACTTTTTGAAATATTTTTTATACAAATAGCTATAAATTATAAAATCTATAGTTTTTAATAATTGATTCTCAACATTTTGATCCAGTAAGTTTGGATCAAAACCTTGAGAATCAATTCTTAAAAAATGCAGATTTCATAAATTTTTTTTTTTTGCATAGTTATGTTTTTCAATCATACAAATAGTTGTTATTGTATTATTTCATATCAAACATTGGTGTGGCTACTAAAAATCCAATCTCAATTCAATGACAATAGGATTTATGTTAGGGGTTGTGCACCCACAGACTGTAGGAGTGGTCATGGCTATGGTGATCAGTGATGCATAAACCCTATTCAGTGATGCTTACGGCGGTGAACCAGGCATCTTAATTATGTATTTTTAAGTGCCATGACTATGTGAAGATGCTCATGTGATGATTTATTTTCAATTAAGTATTCATTATGAATTATATTGTGCATTTAGTAGAATTTTTCCTTGGTTATGCCATTGAAGAGGCTCTTTGTAGTGATTTCTTCCACAAGATCAAATATTGGCTATGTATAATATACATCAAGTTTAAGATACTAGTACTGTATGAGATGATTTTGTAGTGGAATTTTATATGGTAAATAAAGGTGTGAATCACATTACACCTATATAGATTAGTTTTGAGCTGAGATATGCCATGGGAGTAGGTAATTATAACACATGCTACACAACATCTTAGTGCTCAAGCTAACATATCCATTCTTAGTTTGGCTCATCCCCTCCATGCATAGGCCCAAATTTCACATATAAAGTGCCAATATATATTATTTCAAGATGACTAAAGTTTATCTAGATAGAAATATGGATTTGCACATCATGATAAGGAATTTATGACAATGAAAGGATCTTTTATACTGATTAGATCTGGAGTATAAGGAAGTAATCAAATCTTATAGAAATGTTATGAAGATTCATATAGAAATGTGTTGTTGGTAGACATAAATAAAGGGAGTGAGCTACTAATTAGCATGATAAATGAGTAGTTTCAATTCAATTATGAGTTATATAATACATAATACATGGTCAAAGATTCTCATTGCACATATACTAATCTTAAGAAAAGAGGGCAATTTGATAACTCATTATAGTCATGTGTACAAGTTGTCTTATGCAGGAGAAAGTGGTATGAATCTTATTTAATCTAGTGGCTTTGGATAATAGTCTATTTATATTTGGTGATTCAAAAAAAAAAAAAACTGGCAAAGTTCTAGGTTTGTAGAAGTCAAAAACAAAGTAAAAGTGTTTATAATTTTGTAAAATTATAACATGCATTTGGTCATTATTTATATAATTAAAGTGGTTATAGTAGAAGATAGCTAACACGAGAGGCTAAGGGTAGTAGTAGAATAGACCCAACATGAGAGGCCAAGGGTAGTAGTAGAAAAGGTATGATAATTGAGGCTAAAACTAGTTAGAGAGTAAGGGATGTCTAGTAAATGAGAATGAGACTAGTTAGAGGAAAAAGGATATTTGGATATAGAGGCCAATGTTAGGAATATATAGCATGCCTCAAATACATCTTAATATAGCAAAAATTGTAAAGCCTTTCATCTGAATGTCTTGAAACGAGACACTTATTTTTATCCATGTGACTATTAGTATAGATATAGGTGGGTGACATTTATTATAATGTGTTATTATGTAAAAAGGAGAAAATTATTATATAGGTGTCAAGTAGAGACAAAATAAATTAAAGATATATGTAGAAGGAAAATATTCAAAAGTGGAATTTGAATAGATGTCTTGTTAGATAAATGAAAAAATCAGTGAATCAATAGAGCATAAGCTTGTATGATTAGAGAATCATAGCCTATGTACTTTCAGTGATAGAGCCGAGTTATAAAATCTTTAATGGAGAAATTATTAATTTATAAAGTCCATATTTCTAATCATGTTTTAATTATTATTGGCCATTAGTGATTCAATGTATATTTACTTTCTAAAATATTTATTGTACAAATAGTTGTTGTTGTATAATGTATTATTTTATATCCAATATAAACATACGCATAACCTTTAGGGTTATAAACATAATAATGTTACTCCAAGTCCTTTCAAGGACATAATTCAACAAAAATCCCATCCCTACATCTATGCACAAATATTTTCTAGCTACCCCCACTAATAGCTACACTCTGGACATTTACCTCATGCATTTTGAGTTCCTTTTCACATGTGTAGGGATCTATTTATATATTCATAATATCCACCTTATTAAATCAATTATTAAAAACAACTCACTAATTCCAAAAATATCAAATGATCTTAAAAAATCAAGATGCACTAAAACCATTAAATGCTCCAAATAGTTCCACTAACCCATAACACATCACTAGTTAATGTAGTATTAATTATTTGATTTCCAATGTTAACCATATCCTTAGGTAGATATTGTGATCTTAAATAAAACTAACACCAAGCCCTCAAATGACTCATGTTAAATTAAATTACAAGATGAATCCAAAACAAATATATACATTCAACATAGTTACCACTATGCCTCTACGGTGATATGCAAGAAGCATACTCATCCTTATATAACTAAATAATAGAGAAAGAACTTATGGTAATAAATAACTATAATCCGATGTTTGTAAATGCACCACAAACCATATAAAAATATAAAGGTTTTAACATCACTTATTACTAGTAATATAATCATGTTTTTATTTGATGTAACATTGTTTGTAGACCCAGAAGCTCCTGCAACACACACCTTAATTAATAAAAAAGTGTGAGCATATTGTTACAAACTAGATCTAGGTGATATAAACACCCTTTCTTCCTTTTATAAATGACTTGGATCGCTCTTTCACCATGGGTAATAACTATTGCATTATAATGTATAAGGTTAATGAACAAAGTAAAAAATTACCCTCCTCAAAAATCACTTCACTTCATTATTGTGCTAGCCCACACTTCCATTGGGTCAATATCCTCTATCTACAATGTAAAATCCACTTTTCATATTGATTTCATCACTGCTCACTAAGACCATTTTATAATTATCATGGCTCACACCCTCTCTTTCCTTCCTTTATGGGGTAACACTTTTCATCTTCACACCATTACTTTTCCCTCTTTTTGGTATCAATATTCATCTTTGGGCACACTACCTCTTCATCCCCATGAAAATCCCCATAACCTATCCATGTGACCAAATGAATTTGGTGAGAAATATCCCCATCCTCCTAAAATAATATAAAAATATAAATTTTCCATCCTTAACCACTTGTATAGTACTCCCTCTCCCATAATACAACATAATGCGATCACACCGCCATGGCCTCCCCCAATAAAATATGACATGTGTCCATAAATAAGATGTCGCATAGAACCTTATCTTTGTATGTGACAATATCCATCTCCACTTCACATTTATCCTACATAATTCTATTCTAATCCTCCACTAACCATGATACTCTATAAGGATTTGGGTGTGTCTTAATGTATATGATATTTATGAATTATATAACACCTCATTCTTTTACACTTACCAAAATCAGACCTTGGTTGTTCCTTTTTATTGTAGACCTTTTAATGAACCCATGGATGATGCCCACTAGGCATCTTAGATGTGTATTTTTTAAGTTCCATGACTGTGTGAAGATGTAAATGTGGTGCTTGTTTTCAATGATGTATTCATGATGAATTATATTATTCTTTTCATAGAATTTTCCTCTGGCTATGCTATTGTAGAGGCTCTTTGTAGTGATGTCCTCCACAAGGTAAAATATTGGCTATGCATAATATACATGAAGTTTAAGATACTTTTTGTATGAGATAATTTTGTAGTGAAATTTTATGTGGTAACTAAAGGTGCCAAACACATTTTGCCCATATAGATCTGTTGTGAGCTAATTTATGCCATGGGAGTAGGAAATTAAAACACATGTTATGCAACATCTTAGTGCTCAAGATAGAATAACCATTCTTAGTTTGCCTCATCCCATCCATACGTAGGCCCAAATTTTATATAGAAAGTGCCAATATATTGTAGCTCGAGATGCCCAGATTTCAACTAGATAGCAAGATGGAATTACACCTCATGAAAGGAATTCCTGGAAGGAAACAAATCTTATAGAAATGTTATGAGGATTCATCTATAAATGATAAATGTGTTATTGGTAGACATAAATAATTACAGTAGATAAGGGAGTGAGCCATTACTTAGAGTGGATAAATGAGTAATTTTAGTTAAATTGTGAGTTATATAATACATAATACATGGTCAACGATTCTCATTGCACATATACTAATATTAAGAAAATAGCGCAATTTGATAACTCATTATAGTCATGTGTACAAGTTGTCTTATGCAGG
This sequence comes from Torreya grandis, assembly GCA_037957365.1. Classification (NCBI taxonomy): domain Eukaryota; kingdom Viridiplantae; phylum Streptophyta; class Pinopsida; order Cupressales; family Taxaceae; genus Torreya; species Torreya grandis. Next base: position 6,566,302 of record JARHVA010000210.1, read on the forward strand.
AGAAAGTGGTATGAATCTTATTCAATCCAATGGATTTGGATAACAGTATATTCATATTTGGTGATTTAATTTTTTTAGGTAAAATTTTAGGTTTGTAGAGGTCAAAAACAAAGTAAAAGTATTTATAAGTTTGTAAAATTATAACATGCATTTGATGTATGTTTATAAATATAAAGTAGTTATAGTAGAAGAGACCTGACATCAGAGGCTAAGGGTAGTAGTAAAAGAGACCCAACATGAGAAGCCAAAGGTAGTACTATAAGAGGTCTGATAATTGAGGCTAAGACTAGTTAGAGAGCAAGGGATATCCATTAAATTAGGATGAGACTAGTTAGAAGAAAAGGGATATTTGGCTATAGAGGCCGATATTAGGTATATATATCATGCCTCAAATGCATCTTAATAGAGAAAAAATTATAATAACTTGAAAATTGTAAAGCCTTTCATCTAAGTGTCTTGGGATAAGACACCTATTGTTGTCCAAGTGACTATTAGCATAGGTATAGGTGGGTGACATTTATTATAGTGTATCGTTATGTAAAAAGGAGAAAATTATTATATAGGTGTCAAGTATAGTGGATGAATTTTCATCTTCGCACTATTAATTCTCTTCCTTTTCATGGTATAGATATTCATCTTTGTGCACACTACCTCTTCATCCCCATGCAAGTCCTCATCATGTATCCATGTGACTAAATGAATTTGGTAATAAATATATCCATCCTACTTAAATGAAATAAAAGTATGAAATTTCCATCCTTTTCCACTTGTATAATACTCCTTATCCCATAATAAAACATAATGTGATCATACCAACATGGCCTCCCCCAACAAAATATGGCATGTGTCCATCAGTAAGATGTCACAGATAACCTTATCCATGTATGTGAAAATATTCATCTCCACTTCACATTTCTCCTACATAATTATATCCTAATCCTCCACTAACCATAATACTTTGTAAGGATTTGGGTGTGTCTAGATTTAGATGATATTTATGAATTATATTACATCTCATTCTTTTACACTTGGCAAACTCAGACCTTGGTTGTTCCTCTCAGTCTATACCTTTCCTATTTTTTCAAGTCTCACATATTCTCTCTCTTATGCCCATTATCTTATCTCTTAGTCTGACCAATATTATGTTGATGACCCAAGCCTTCTATCTTATCCAAAATGCTTAAAAATTACTTATCTTCCACCTCTCCAAGTTTTAATCTTGCACCTATATTCTTCCTTCCTAGACACTTGCATCCCAAACAAACACCTATATTGACACATGTGTCCTAATCTAATGTAAGTATTTGGTGCCTTAAATTTATCTAATTTGCAAATTAGATGCATCCTAATGGTTGGCCTAAGTGTTTTAATGTGATACATTCTCTAAAGGGATTGGTATGAATACAAGATCAACCCTCATTCATACCCACCTAGAAACTTCTTACCTCTCAAAAGACAACTTACCAAAAATCACTCAATCAAGAATTCAAGTGAGAAAAGATTCTAATTTTTCTCTTATTTTCATATCAGTCATAGGGACAACACATATATAATTTTAAAGTACTAAAGGATTAATCAAAGAGCTATATTTTATAAGTTACAAGTTAGGTAATTATTATACTTTACATGATTCATAAACAAGCCAACATGTAGGAGATAATTACATAAGTCTGAGGCCCTATTCAAAAAATTGGATATATAGGCAAAACTCATTAACATAGGGGTATTTGGGGAAACTCAACACTGTGTGTCCACTAACCCATTTTTCCCATAGACACTATGAATATGAAGAAATAGGGTTTGATCATTTGATAAGGAGCAACAATCTGTGACCTAGATCTGAATGCATTAGATTAAAGTAAAAATAAACACAAAAACATCTAGATGGTCACATAATGTTTTAACAATTATTCCATACAGGATCCTACATCCAACCTAGACACTAGTATTGACAAAACTATACTAGGCTGATGCAAGTGTTTGTGGCTACAGAGGCACTTAATCTAGAATTTGGTGAATATTCGAGAATATTACTCCAGTGTGCTTTTTGCATGTTCTAGATCTAGATCGATATTATCATCAAAACTAGCTAAGTATATTCTTTATTTGTCATTTTCATATCTAGCATAGTTATACTTTACATTTTTAGCATATCTTAGTATAATAAATTTAGTATATGTTGTATATATATTTTTTCAATTAACTTTCATGCTATAAATTTGTTTATTACCCTCATGTTTATTCGTTTATATATTTTAAACCCTATCTATCCCAATAGGATCCACAAATTTTAGGGTTAAATACTTCATTACCAAACCCAACTTCATCACCATCTCTATGGACATGATATTTTCCATGATTTTCTATACATGACAACTTTATATAAATTAATTCTTATCTTGAACTTGGTCGAGAAAAGATGTGATAAATGAGTATTTAAGGTGTATGGAAACTATTTCATCATAAAAAATATAGGGATTTTGGTGTCTTTCAATAAGGAGTCTCAAGGTAGATTTTAGGCCTAACAGAGTGAAAAAGGCCAAGTCCCAAGCTCACATTATTTACATCTTATATATTTAATTCTAACAGGGACCACATTTCTACTAAGTATTCACACTTAGTCCATAGGACAATGGAGTCCACATCAAACCCAATCGGATTATTAAGTGGATTGGATAGCCTAACTGGTTTGTTACCCCATAGATTTCTCAAGCAAACATCAAGGTATCCTAAATTGTATTGTAATTCGTAATGAATCTATGACCTCAAAAAATCCCCATGGAGTCTACAATGATCTCATAGTATTCACAGATTTTGTAAGTCCATGGAGGTGGCATGTGTAACAGTCACAACTTGTTTAGGGATATCATACTTAAAATCAACAAAAAATCCATAATCCTCAGGTGGAAGTGTGAAAATTATTAAAAGGATATTTAAAGACTCCACAAGACTATGAACTAATGTGGGAAATATTATTCATAAATATTGATGTGTGATCAATTATGTTTTGGAATTAAGATAGTCCATATGTCCATGAGGAATGAAAATATCATGGGAATAGTTTTAAGGCCATTATTCAAAGACCTTAGGATTATGACATGTGGCATAATTTGATGATCCTTACATCTATGTTTATTAAATTGATATATGTAATGAGAATTGACACTAAGGATACATGTTTTGAAATAATTTGTTGAATGGGGTGTTATGGGTTTGATTGGAAAGCTCTTGATGAGATATTTTAGTTGGTTGTAGCTATGAGGTATTTAAATTAATGATGTGGTCACTCTTACAATAAATTCCCCTAAAATCACAAATAATTTGAGATGGAATTTAATAAGGCCAACAAGTGAGACAATGAAAGGGTCACTAGTAGAGGATTAAAAAGGGGAATTTTCCTTTTGAAAGAGGATATTTGGTAGAGTACATAGAAGAGATCAAGGAAAGATAAAATTGAATATATATAAAGAAGAGAGAAGGTATGAGAAGGTTTCAAAGTTATGAGGGGAAAGAAAGGCCATGCTTATGGATTAGATAAAAGATTAAATAAATGGGACATAGATCAAAGAGGGACCCTAGTAGAGGAAGTTACAAAGTCTATAAATAAATAATTTAGATTATAATCCTGAAGAGGCTTAAAGGTAGACTAGAGAACATAAAATAGATAGTCACAAAGTCACTGAATGTAGATGTACTTAAGGCTTATTATCAATTACTGATAAATAATGGTGATTATTTTTTAATACATGACTCTAGATACATTGCCAAGGGCATCCCTTCACTGGGACCCCATACCATAAACCAGAAAATAGTGGTGTGTCCAATTTTTTTGATTTCACACTTATCCCAATTGAATGCAACACATAACTGATTATTTCACCACATGTGGATGCATTAATTAAGGTTCTTGGTGTATTTTAGATCTATAATATTGCACAAAATACATGCAATGATAAAACCCTAGTTTCTTGCACACAAACCAAATTTGAATAAAATGGTTGGGGGATGGATTAGGTGAAAGGGATTGAGTTGGAATAGCCTTGGTCAATATTCATTGAAATACCAAGTGTTTCACTACATTGTCAATCTTTAGAAGAGGTCTCAATTTACAATGTAGTTATCCCACTTACATGTATGTGTGGAATGATGAACAGAAATATAAATGTTATTTCTTTAATTTTACCCTTGCCAAAAATATGTAGATGAAGATTCACCCTTGAATATAGCTTTATCAAACATATAGGTAGAACACGAAAATATTTGAATATCTTTCAAGAATGAGGATAATATTTGAATAGCTTTCAAGAGTGAGGATCAACTGATGGTTTGGATTAGGGAGAGAAATACCCTTCACCAAACCCTTGGAAATATAGTTAGCCAAAAGATTGTTAAATCTCTCAGCAGCCATAATATAGAGAGAAGGAACTAAAGGTCACCCCTGTTTGATAGATTTGTGAAGCTCAAAGCATTGAGATTGAGATCCATTGATAGTAATACAAGCACTATCACCCTGAAAAGTATATTAACAATTTGCACAAACTTGGGATCAAAACCAAGAGCCTAAAGCATAACTATAATAAAAAACCATTCAATTTGATCATAAGCTTTCTAAAAATCAATCTTAATGAATAATGCCTTCTAGTTGGACACCCTGGCCCATTTCATACCTTCCCTTTAAAAGCATTAAAAAATGAATAATAACACATGAAGTATGAAAACATTAAAACTTATATATATATATATATATATATATATATATATGGACTCAATTCAATTAACGAGACAAGATCACCATACGAAAAGTATCTTTCACTTTTATTTATGAATTTAAAATGAATGTCTTTTATTTTCTTCTTTCTTCAAATGCCAATCTCATGCTCAGACTTCCATATAATTTATCTGACTTGTGATGATAAGAATTTTGTCTACCATTCGCTCTGGAAAAAATCAAAAGGCCCCTTTTCCCTAAGAAAAGATATATTTCAGAACTTTGAAAAGACGCTTTTTGACTTTGGAAGTGCCCCTCGACAAAAATGCAAGTGCCCCTTCAAACTTTGGAAGTGGACCATTTCCCTGAGAAAATACCCTTTAGAGAAAATTTTTAGGGCACTTTACTTAAAAATAAAATCCTTCATAACCTTTCCTTCAGACAAATTGTTTGAAGGAATTCCAACACTTAGTTGAAAACAAAACCCCTGAAGAGAGAACACTTAACCCAAAAATAAAAAATTCCTTCGAGAAATCGTGCAGATAATTTTCTTGAAAAGAAATTGAAACCTAGCTTAGAAAAGGCCTGAAAGAATTATCTTTTCCTTAGTCTCCATATAGAGTCTAAAAGAATGAACAAGTAAAGACTTAGTTGAAAGAGATTTTTCACTTAGCTTTTTGGCTTGCAGGCTTATCCTTGAACACTACTGGTTGACCCTTGAAAACCTTGCTTAGATCCTTCTCTAAGCCCCCTTTGATCCATTTCTTCATCAAACCATGTGAGAGCTTTATATGTGGACCAAAATGGGCAACATCTTTGGCAGCTCGCATGGGTTGCATGCCCGTCGATGCAAGAGAACTTGGACCATGTTGCCTAATCAAATCCATCCATTGGGCATGGATTTAAGTGATTTTTTCACTAAACTCGAACCTCCCTTTTGAAGCAATAAGGACAGTGAGAACAAAATAAACATTATGCCCAAGGCACTTAGGGAAGGGAAACACATAACTGAAAAGGATGTGCATAGAGCACTTAGATAAAAACATGAAAATCTATACAAAATGTACAACATACACAATGGCTACAAAATATTCTAATAACATGACTTTAGATGAATCCCATTGACTGGGTGGGTAATATCTCTCCATCTAATTGGGCCAGCTGAAAAGCATTATGTTATTTACATCTGTGGATCAAATAAAGATCACTCCACAAGCTATCAAATTTGGTATGGTTACCTGGCTTGGCCTTAATTGAATCCCACTTGAGGACTAGATCCCCTTCATTGAAGTTTCTTGCTATGTCTCTCTTGTCAAAGGCTTTCTTGAATTGAGCTTGATGTGACTCTAGTGTTTTCATTGCATGGTCTTTTGTTTCTTCAAGCTCCATGAGTTTTGTGAATCTCACATTTATGGGCTCATCTTCCATTAACTCCAGCTAATGGGATAACTCTAATGCAGGAAGCTCAAGAGAAAAGGGAATTGGCCTCCTTTCCATATACTAAGACATATGGAGAATTGCCAATGGCAGCTTTAGGGGTCATCTTATCAGCCCACAAAGTTGTCTTTAATTTGGTATACCATGTCCTTTGATTCTTAGAAAATTCTTATTTATGGACTTAGACGGTCCATTTATTTGAGGATAATAATTGGAATAGGTGCTGAGGTAGATGCCCATCTTGAGAGCCCATTCACTTATTTTTAGACCAAGGAATGCCAATGCATTGTCAAAAAAGATAGTGGATGGAACACCAAACCTGGTCACAATGTTGTCATAGAAGTCTAGGACTGCACTTTCATTAGCTTCTTTCAATGCAATGGCCTCCACTTATCTGGTGAAGTAGTTAGTTGTATTAAACACCCACATATGCCCCATACTTGATGGAGGGTTGATCATTCATATGAAATCTAGCCCCCATTGTGTGAAGGGTTGCTCTTCTTGAACTGGGTTGAGAGGAAGGGCTGCTAATCTTTGATTACACACAAAGAAAGCACACTTTTGACATTTTTTTACCCATGCATACACATATTTGAAAAGGTTGGGCCAATAATAACTAGTCCTCATTTTCTTTGATGTTGTGGTTATAGGTGCAAAATGATCTCCTATAAGTCCATCATGTAATTACTCTAAAAGCTTGGTCACCTAGTCATTATCTATGCACCTAAAGAGAACCCCATTTAGGTCATTTTTGAATAAAACCCCATCAACTAATGCATAAGGTATGGAATGAAGTTTAAAATACCTCCTCTTGGCCTTGTCCATACCTTGTGGGCATTCTCCTATTAGTAGAAAATATGCCATATCATGGAGCCAACTCTTATGAAGTAGGGGTGTCTCTACCTGTGAGTTGTCTTGAATCACCATGGAAAATCCTTTGTCTTTTTGAAGGTCATCAACCATATGCTCACACAAGCCTTTACCTCTTACTAGCTTAGTGACCTTGATCTCCACATCATATGCTATGACCTTGGTAATCCAACTAGCTCTCCTTTCATTCCAGTCTTTGTGAAGAAGGAAGTCTCTCACTCCATGATGAGACACCATAAGATAGATTTTTATATTGGAAAGCATTGGCTTGAACTTTTTAATGCTTATTACCACTGTAAGGACCTATTTTTCTACTAAAGTATACCTCACCTCATACCCCTCAAGCCCCTAACTGAAGAATGTTATTGGCTTCTCAATTCCTTCACCATTATTTTTCATCAGCATAGCTGATATATTGTCAATATTGGCAAAGTCATACAATATGAAATATCTTGAGAAATTAGGATTTATGAGTGTGGGTGCTTGGCCAATGGCTTGCTTGATAGCCTCAAATGCTGATTTGCCTTCATTTGACCAAGTGAACACATGGTTCTTCTTCAGCATGGCAGTGATGGGTTTGACCATGTTTGTAAAACTAGGTATAAACCTTCTCACAAATTTTATTTTCCCAAAGAAACTTTGAAGTCCCTTCTTATGCTTGGGTAAGGATAATGCCAAGATGGCACTTATTCTATCAAGATCAATAGCTAATCCTTGTTTTGAGACAATGTGACCTAATAACTTACCTTCGTGCATAGAAAACACACACTTCTTAGGATTTAAAGAGATCCCATACTCTCTGTATCTCTTAAAGATCAATCTCAGGTGGTCCATGTATTCATTGGCATCCTTGGAGAAAACTATGATGTCATCCAAGTATACCAGCACCATTTGATTCAACAGCCCTTGGAAATCCATGTCCATTACTCTTTAAAAAGTGGCCCCATCATTTGATAAGCCAAAAGGCATCTTTTGGTATGCATACGTTACCCATTTGGTGGTGAAGATAGTCTTGTACCGATCTTCTTATTTTACTAGCACTTGGTTGTATCGCGAGTACCCATTTAAAAGAGAGAAGTATTTTGACCATTTGAAGGAGTTGCTCTATGGATGGTAAGTGGTAGTGATCTTTCAAAGAGACCCTATTCAAGTCTCTAAAGTCAAAACACAATTGGATCTCACTATTCTTCTTCCTCACAGGTACCAGGTTGGCATCCATGAGAAGTGTTTGATGGGAAAATGATATTAGATTCAATCAATTTGGCCAATTCTTTCCTCATTAGCTCTTCAATTTTTGGATTGACAAGCCTTTGCTTCTACCTCACAGGCTTAGCATTGGCCTCTCTAGTTCTATAGTATACTAGGCTAACTTTTGATCAAAGCCTCTTAGATCACTATACTCCCAAGAAAAGATGTCTAAAAAATCCTTACAAAGTTCAATGAAAGCATGTATTTCAGCCTTGCTTCTTACCTTCCCAATCTTGAGAAGTTTTTCCTTAAAGATGAGGACTCATAATTTTCTTCATCATTTGACATTACTTCCTTGTCTTCATCATATGGTCTCCCTCATGAAAAATACCTTCAAGGGTGACCAACCCTTTAGGAAGTTTTTTAGACTTTAGTTGAACAATTTGGTCCTCATACTGATGTTAAATTTTACCTTGGTTCATTGAGGAAAACTCTGCTTCCTGCTACAAGAAACAAGCACTTGGTTTTTCATTTTCAAAAACTTGCCAATGGACTTCATTACATGGCACTGATGGCATCACCACCACTTTAATGTTTGGCTAAAACTTAGCCTCTTTCATTTTACTTTGGGATGTTGAACTGAGCTCCCACAACTACCAACATGTCATCATATTGATTCTGATTCCTTGGCACTGCTTAGATGTTGAAGGCTTCAAAATATTCAATTAAGTCACACACTCTATTTTTGTAAGACTTCATCAAAGGATTATTTTTAATGTTCAAGCCTCTAACTTGGTTCATTATAATCTCACTATCTCCATATGCTTGCAACATTTTGATTCCTTTCTTATTGGCCCATTGGAGACCACATACCAAGCCTTCACATTCTACTGCATTAGAAGGGTAATTTAAATAGAACGTATAAGAGCAGAAATGATTATTAATCAAAGGGGAAACCAATATTTCCTCTGAACCTACTCCATTTTCTCTCCTTGAACCATTAAATAATAACTTCTACATGCCATTGAGGTCTTCTTTAGGTCCAATGAGGGAAGGTGTGGGTTGATTTTTTTAATGTAGTAAATAGACACCCATGTCTCTTTATTCAACACCCTCCAAAGGGTTGATAAAATGGTTATCCCCCCATAATTCATCTAAGAACAAGTCTGGAATCTCCTCAAGATGAGTATTCATCTCTTGACCAGTTATGAATTCATCTTCATCATGAATAGTGTAATTGAGATTTGTGTTTTCTGGTTGATGGGGCTCAATGTGAAATTGTGCCATGGGATCAACCTTGATTGATACCTTCATTCCAAACCTCATTTTGAATGCCATGTATGACCAATATATTGACAGATAGCCTCATATCTTTACTATGAATTATCTTGAAAGGCATAATGCAAAGTGAGGAGTTACATCAAGGATCAACACATCTTGAAACACTGAGACACTAAGACAAGAATGTAGGGTCATATTCATATCTTTGATGATACCAAATGGATTTATGGAAGAATAATCAAGCTACAGAACTCCCTTGGTAGACAACTCATATTTAAGGTTTGTTTGATCAGCTATGGACTTTAGCATTATCAAAGTGCTAGCTCCATTATCTATCAAGCAATAATGAACTAAGGAGTCACTAATGATTAATGAAATGTAGAAGGGAGGAGGTTTGAACACATTACTTGACCTTTTTTCCATAGGAACCTTGGCTGCATTAGTGAGGACCTCAACTTCTTTGCTTGGTTGTTTACTTGCATTTATTGTAACACTTATCTTGGACAAACCATCTTGGAGGATATCCACCTGACTGGGCATGGAAAGTATTTCCCACATTGGTAAACTCACGTTAGATTTGTTCATTTTTTCAACAATTTTTATTGGTGTACTACTAACATTTGCTTGTGTTTTGGGAGACACTACTATTGTTTATTGAATCTATGAGTTTTGTAAGTCAAAAAGGGTCCCTTGATTTTGATTTTCAGGAGGTGCCAGAGATTTTGGAGTGACAGTAGGTTCACTTGGCCTTGATAGTAATGGATTAATAGAAAGAGGTTCTTTGAACAACTTTTGATTACCATCCATATTCCTTATTTTGAACCTTGTACTAGATGCCACTGAAATGTATGCTTGGCTAGAACTAGCCTAATGATTAAGTGCATAGCACTCTTCTTGCTCACTGATGACCATTATAGCATCCAACTAATTTGGTACCTGATCTAATCCTTGTTCTTGTGGAGACTACTCTAGATTTATCATCATGGGACTCTCCATGCTTTGAGCCATTAAGGCTTGATTATATCCATAAGCAATAGCCTGATGCCATTGGTCATTAAATGCTTGGTTAGAACCATTAGTTAAGACAATGGATTACCCAAAATATTGGTTCCAAGTCATGGTCCCTTCAAATTCTTGAGTCATGTTGTTTTGAATAGGAACCAAGGAGTTGGAAGAGCTTGCAATATTTGGATTATAGTTATTTTGTCTAGCATAGTTAGGTTTCCCCTATCCTTGACCTTGTCCTTGGAAATTTCCTTTGTAGGGTGGCCTATTTTCTTGATAAGACTACTTTTGAGGCTGATATGGAGATTGATAATGTTTATTGAACTGAGCTTGCTACTTCTTCACATTTACCACATCATTTCCCAAGGATTGGAACATGCTCTTAAGTTCTAGATAGTTTTTTTGCTCTTGGGAATCACTTGACCTACTAGTTGACGCCTTTTCTTGTTTGGGTGAAGGTATAGAAATAGTTGTTGGAGTTGGAAGAATAACATCAAGTGGGGGAATAACCATAGGGGGTGGTCTAATTTTAGGGAAAAAAGGCATTAGGGGTCTATGATTAAGCTTGCCATCCTGAATTAGATAATTTTTAGCTTTGATAGCCACCTCGTAAGCATCTGGTAATATATCTCCTCCCATGGATTGGATCATTACTGCTATGTCATTATTTAGAGCCTACAAATAGTATAAGAATTCAAAGTTATGGGATGGTCTAATAACAACTGGAATTCTATCCCAATATTTTTGAAATCTTGTGTTAAAGTCTTGCATAACTTCATGAGGATCTCTCTTGATTGTGGTCAACTATTCTGCTAGTGAAAAATGATCACTCTTGTCTACAAATATATTACATAAGGTTGTTCCCAGTTAATCCCATGATTGAATAGAGATATGAACTAAACCTCTATATTAATATAAAGCCTTTCCCTTAAAGGATATAGCCAATAGTATGATTGCTACATTTTCTACTATGACATTATGTATATTTCATAAATTGGTTATGTGTGTGATGTGCTCAATAGGAGTTATAGCTTGGTCTCTTGTGAAATATGGGATGCTTTTGAGGGTTACTACTGGCATAGGATCATATTGTGGCAAATTCAAAGAACTTTGGCCCCTGAAACATACAAAATCTCTTTGGGAAATCACAGTAACAAAAGGGGATAAGAAAGGTCTTCCTACGTAGGTATACCTCATAACTGGTTTAGGAAAATAGTTTTCTAGGTATGGGTGAGTATGGGAAAACTTTAACCTTCTTACTGAGTTTAAAGGTAATTCAACAAATTCAAAATTAATATCTCTAGAAGTTGATCTTGTAGTCACCTTTGGCATGAAAGATAGTTATTGTTCTACCACCAGATTGTTGAGTGTTTTCTAGAGTCACCAGATACTAGAAGATGAAAGCTATAACCATTCCAAATTGATCAAACCAGCATCAAACTTGACCAATCTTCATTAAAAGTGGTCTCACTAAGCATGCCAAAAACTATTGTAGGCTAGAATTACACTCTTTATAGGAGAGTTTCTCAAGCTCTCTCACTCCTGGCTACAAGCATTCAGACAACCACAGGCTATAGGTATCATGTACTGAGGTTGAACCTCTAAGATTTTTAATGAGGATAGCTCATCAGATGCTTCACTTTAGCTTGTTCCCACACACTAAAAACTACTATTGACCAAAAAAAAGGGAGAGAAAGATAACATGAAAGGGAAACCTAAACTAAGGATGGTAATTCACCAAAGATGAAATGATCCACTTTCATCCTGGAAGCCTTAATGATTATTGATGAATTTAACCAAGACATAGACTAATCTGATCATATCTCAAGGCCACAAACATAATTATTTTGTGTGGAGATCGAAGGAAACCTTTGAAGGACATAAAGAGATAGGTTTGTATGAGACACTATACTTGTGACACTTTAAGAAAGGAACTAATGTCTATCACTCCACACAACTTGCAAGGAACTAAAAAAATTAAAGCAAGATACATAGAGAATCTATAAATGATGAAAAAGGACATACATATACAAGTTAAAATCCAATAATGTATACTTTAATTAAAACCAAAATCAAAAAATTCATCTCATTGATTCAAGAGAGTGTTATAAGGCAGTTTTGATAGAGTAACTCTATCACCAGTCAAGGGATAAGTTTTAAGTCTCAAAGGCCTCTATATATAGTAAAAAAAGATGAAAGAAGAAGGGGCTTGCATGATAAATGGATAGGGATGTCATAAATGGCTACAACCACCACCATTGTCCTTGAGTTCTTTTGTGTTCAAAACATGCAACCACATTAATCATGAGATGAACCACCCAGGATCACCACAAATCTCCTCGAGCCCTTCATGCATTCAAGGCTTCCCTTTTTAGAGCTAAGAGATCCATGTCATGGGTAGCTTCATGTTCCCACCAAGTGTACTTGATTTGATCTCTTGAATTTAAAACCTAGTATGTTCCTTACTGCTATTTTAGACTTATATTGTCTCTATAGATTTAAATTGACACTATCCTTGATTTTTTCCATGTCCACCAATTTGATTGTGAATGGATGCCTGTGAGTCATTGATCTTCTACTAGTTGAATGTATCTTTGAAACTTTTCATGCACACTTTCACCTTTGAGATTCACTGACCCATTTGAACTCCACTCATCCTCAATCTTCAATGTAAGATTTGATTATGCACCATTAGATCTAGCTCCCGAAATGCTGCCACATGTCATATCTACATTTGGATGGAGACCCCTTTGATGGTTTTGAATGCCAATGGCTAATTTCTTTTGGACCTTTTCTCCCATGAGATTTTTTTGGACTTCATCATTTTCTTTTCTTAAAGGGAAAATACCATTATGATTTTATGTTTGGGGCACTTTGCTTCGATGAGATCTTTTGGGATTTTTAAATGGACTCTTTGGCCTCTTACAAAGTACTTTTTTAAAGGTAAAGGACCCTTTAGGTTTTTTTGATTTGGCATTTTTTCTCAAAGGAATTCCTTCAAAAAAAATTCCCTCGTCTTATTTGAAATAGTCTTTCGACAAAATTGAAAAGTGCCTTTTTCTAAAGGGAAAGTACCCTTCAAAATAAATGAAAAGGTCCCTTTTCCTTGAGAAAAGATATCTTTCAAAACTTTGAAAATAAAATTTTTGCCTTTGGAAGTGCCCCTCGACAAAAATACAAGTGCCCCTTCAGAGTTTAGAAGTGGACCATTTCCCCAAGAAAATACCCTTCAGAGAAATTGTTTACAGCACTTTGCTTGAAAATATAATCATTCATAACCTTTCCTTCAAATAAATTTTCTGAAGGAATTACAACACTTAGTCAAAAATAAAACTCTCGAAGAGAGAACACTTAACCAAAAAAGAAAAAAATTCTTTGAAAAATTGTGTGAACAATTTTCCTGAAAAGAAATTGAAACCTAGCTTAGAAAAGGCCCAAAATAAGTATCTTTTCCTTAGTCTCCATATAGAGCCTAAAATAATGAACAAGTAAAGACTTAGCCGAAAGAGATTTTGCACTAAGATTTTTGGCTTGCAGGCTTATCCTTGAACATTGTTGGCTAACCCTTGAAAACTTTGCTTAGATCCTTCTCTAAGCCCCCTTTGATCCATTGCTTCATCAAACCATGTGAGAGATTTATATGTGGGCCAAAAATGGCTAATAATTCTCTTGGAACTGGTAATAACATGTACAATCATGTATTTTATGCATATCCTTTAGTCACTTATCATACCCTACATCTTAAAACATACCTTGCCACATCTCTCTTCATCTTTGGACAAAAATATTTATCCTCCAAATTTAATGTCTTAGTCTTACCAAAATGTCCATTAAACCACCACCATGTAATTCTATTATAATATTGTGTCTGAGAGACCCAACTAAAATACATAATTATTTTTCATTGAAGAAATAACCATAATATATAAGATACTCATCATAAATAGTAATTGTCTCACATGTTAATAGATTATAGTATTGCCTTACTATCTTTCCAAAATATATATCAATATCATACAGTTCTTTAACAACTTTAAATCCAACTACTTCACTCACCATATTAGTTAACACTGCCACTATCCTTCTCAAAACATCAACTACATGATTTTGCTTTCCTGATTTATGTTTCAAAACAAAATTTTATCCATGCAAGAAAGAGAAAAACTTTTCATGGCTACTATTTGACTATTTTTAGTGTTCACATAATTCAAATCCTAATGATCTATAAATAGGATAAATTATTAGGCACCAAGTAATGCCTCCAATGTCTTGATGCTTTTAAAATGACATAAAATTCAACATCATATGTAGAATACTTATTTCTTTATCTCATTTAATTTCTCATTGAAATATGTTATTGGCACTCCTTCCAGACTCAACACAACAACACTTCCCATATTTGAAGCATCCCAATCTACCTAAAACACTTGTTTAAAATAGGAAAATGCTAAAATAGGTTTTTTTGTAATCTTATTCAATAATTAAATTTTTTATGTTGCTAACCTTGTCCACACAAATTCTTTTCCTCTCATGTAATTTTTTATTGGTGCAACAATACTACTAAAATTATTATTCAACCTTCTATAAAAATTTGATAAAGTATGTAAAATTTCCTACATTTGTGATGTTATTTGAAATAAATCTCTCAACAATTGAATTTACCTTATCTCCATACATTCTTACATCATCTTCTAAAACTACAAACTGTTTAACCCTAAAAATATAGATTGGGGTTATCTAGGGTTAAAGGGGATAGAGATAGACTAAGGTAAAAGTGTGATAAACTATCTATATAAAAAGCCAATTAGATGTTAAACTCATATATAATATATAATTAATTCATTAAACTGAGATAGGATAAAAATAATAAGTACAACTATACTAGATATGAAAATGATAAAGAAGTAATATACTTAGCTAGTTCTGATACTAATAGAGTTCTAGATTTGGAACAGGCAAGAAACAAACTAGAAAAGGTACTTAAATAGTCGTGAAATTTTGGATTGAGTGATTTTGAATCCATGGACACTAGTGTCAGCCTTAGATAGTTGCATCGATGCTACTATTTGAACCTAACGTAGGTGTCTTATATAGAATACTTATTGAAAAAGGATGCAACCACTTAGATACTTCTAGGTTTGTCTTCACTCTGACTCTAATGCATTCAAATATAGGTCATGGACTATTTATCCTCATGAAATTATAAAACCCTAATTCTTCATCTTCATAGTGACTGTTGACCATTTTTTGCCCAACAGGCCAAAAATCGGTCCCCCTTCTTTTTTTTATGTTGTTCTGAGCCAGTACTTTTGATTTTGCATGAGTCTTGCAATTTCTACAGACTCTACAGAATTTCTATGGACTCTGAAGGTGTTGTATTTTGGTGGATGAAGAACCAGTCAAAGAATGCAAGGTTTTACAAAGCTTCTTTAGAATCTTATCTGAAGAAATTCATAACGAAAGTGAGCTTAAAGTGGTTCAATGGCATGATCTTTCAAAGAGTTAGCAGCATTGAACCATTAAACTAGTTCAACACTTTGGTTCAATGCTTTGGTTCATCACCTCAGTTCAATGCCTTGGTTCAATCAGCAAGTTCATCACTCAAGTTCAATGGTAGAGTTCAACACATTGGTTCAAAGCTCAAGTTCATCAGCCTTGGTTCATCACTTGGTTCAATGCTTTAGTTTAACAACTGAGTTCAATAGTTTTAGTTCAATGCCTCAATTTATCGCTTGGTTCAAAGCCTCAGTTCAACAAACGCTTGAACCATTGAACCAGTTCAATGGATTGGTTCAACGATTGGTTCAAAGGAGAGGTTCATCGTGGAAGGTTCAAAGGGGCTTGGTTTTAATCGGCAAAGTTCAACAAATGCTACAAAGCATTGAATCGTTGAACCTTTCTAGGTTCAAGCGGTAGGTTCAAAGGCTCGATTCAATGAATGAGTAGAGTGTAGTGTTGAACCATTGAACCATTTTTAGTTCAATCAGTCAGTTCAACAGCTTGGTTCAAGGGAGCGTACTAAAGCCAAAAGATGAGTGCCCTTGCAGAGGGTAGAGAACCCTTGCAAAGGGGAGCCAAGGAAAAGGCTGAAGGGATTGATCAAGTAAATGAAAGGCACGTAAGAATCAACAAGGAAAAGAGCAAACAAAAGCAGCAATGTGTCAACTTCCACAGGTCTCTCCTTTTGGCTTCGTTATTTAAGAGAAGATTGTGGTGGGCCCAGGTAAGCTACTAAAGGCTATGTGGAGTATGCCAAGTGTCACTATCTATGAGAATCAAATGAGTCCCAAATATTTCTAAGGTAACTAGAGAGTTTCTACAAGCTAGCGGATACCACCAAGTTTCCTATAATAAACTCAATGAAAGATGCCACACGTCGACATTCACATTTCAAAGTGCCTTACAAGTTTCAAAGTGATGGGCATGCAAACATCAAACTTTGTAGTAGAGGAATCATCAAGGAAAGGAGTAAGCAGAGCGCGCCAGGTGTCACCTTTCGTGGAGCCCTTAAGAGACATCTCAAGCTAAACAGATACTGCCATGTGTCCCATTCTAACTCAATGGAGTGCAATAAGTGGCTGCATCCACGTTCCAAGGTGCCTTATGAGTTTCAAAATTATGGACACACAGACATAAACTTTGTGAGAATGAAAAATTGTTGGTTTTTAAATAAATGGTGTGAACCCAAAGGAATTTAAAGAATAAAGTCTAGAGAACTGAAGAACTAGCAGAGTTAACTCAAGAGACAAAGGAGCAAAAATCAAGAAGGTAGCCCAGGTGGCAAAAAGGAGGTGAGTTATATCTGCAGTTGAAACAGTGTCCACCAATTGATTACCAAGAAGAACGAACAGGCGATAAATGATGCAACTCATCTTTCCCCATTCTGCATTAATGAGTAGGCAAGCCATGAAATGCCTTAAAGGAGCAGTCTTTTGCAAAAAAATGGAGGCCCATAATTTCACCTTGAAGTAAGGGGCTGACATATCATTACCTTTGAGCGGATTTCCTCTTCCCAATGCCTAGAGTGCACATGGGTAATTTGTAAAAGGTGTGCCAAAAGGTCTTCTTTCCTCTCTCTATATATTGTAAACTCCTCATTTGAGAGGAGGATCTATTCTCTCAGCCTCAAGGTAAAACTCTGCCCAAAAATCTCTCATGGCTTGTAAGGCAGAGCTCTGCTAGATTTTACATTGAATTAGGACTTAGCATCTTTACCTCTATCTAGACTTGCACTTTAAAGTATATGTCTATTTTCTTATTTTGTGTTAAGTCATTATCTTTCATGCTTCTCATAGATCGATTATAGCATGTCTAGTGCATTATGAAGTCTCTTTTCTACAGGTCTGCTAGAAGTGTTCCTAGGGGAATGTAGGTGCCTATGAATAGGCTACCATAAGTGTGTCTGAGGATGCCTCTGGTAGTTTCTTCCTCCTTGTATTTCCACGGACCCCTAGCTGACTATTGTAGAAGAGCTTCCCACTTTAGATGAAGTGTATGGGCACTTATTTTTGGTGAAAAGTGTATATTCAGGCTGGGTGGGTCAACTTTTTTGGTGTATCACCTTTTCATTTTTAGGCTTAGGTTCTGTTTTTAGCATCTCTCTCTCTCTTTTCACCCCCCTCTTTTTTTTTACATTTGTTTGTTAGCAGTAGGAGAATCTAGGGCCTAAAAGATACATCAGAGGGAGCTAGGCCTTATCTAGAGACTCTCCCCTCTAGCTTCACCAGTCCCACAGGTGAGAGGGGAGTTTCCATTGTTGCGTGTGGAAGGGTGAGAGCTAGGCATCCTACCTTAGGTGCAATCCACTATGTCAAAATTTTTTGGCACGCCCGATGGGACCAACTAGGACAAGTTGTGTCCAAAGAGTTTAAGAATTTTTGGTGTGTTCTTCAACCAACTAGCCTTTGGAGGCTTTTGCATCAACACCAATGGTGACTCCAATTTGAATCAACTAGTTAAGCAGCTTGGTGCCATCAAGAAATCACATTTTTGTATGTATAATTCCTTTACACAAAATCATGGACCTTGTATTCCTTCATATGACTTTGATCAGACTCAAAATTTTCATGTAATCACCTCAAGCAGCTCTCCTAGTTGCCCTTCAATGATAAGGGAGGTGGCGCTAGAGTTTGAGAAGTAGGTAATGGAGATAGACAGACTGGATGAGCAGTATGGATATTAGCAAGAGCTAATGTATAAAGAAGAGTGTTTGTTTAGGCAAGCTCAGGCCTTGCAATCCATGGAGGAGGAGGTAGAAAAATGTAGGAATCCATTCATGCAAGGTAGCCAGCCTTGCGTACCCCCTCCTATTCTAAATAAAGCCCCATCTTATGCACCAAATCCTTTCTATCAGATGGCACCTGCTCATTTTAGCTCATCTAATGCATCAATCAACCCTGTTCTTGACCCCGTGCGCCTAGCCTTTAAGCATCAAAGGGAACTGGAACAAACTCCCATGGAGATGGACTTTCTAAATTCCTTAGATTATGAATCTTCCTTTGGGGGGAACATTATGAACCAGCACATCTATCTTGATACTACTCCTACTCATCATGATGATGCTGGTGACCTCCAAGAAAGACTCTTTCAGGATAATCTAGCCAAGCAAATTGAGGATTTAGAGGCTAGGATGAGTCTACTTCGTGAAAGAGAAATGGAACTTTCAGACCTTGTGGAGGAGCCCCATGACCTTAGAGAAAACAAATTTGTTGCCTATTCACATGAGACAAATTCCAATTTTGAGATCCTGAACTGGAAGAAAATAGTAAAATCATGGGGCAAGAAGGAGGAGAAGAAAGGTTTTGCTCAAAACCTTGAAGAAGATGAGGCTGATCCTACTCATGATGATGTTGGTGACCTCCAAGAAAGGCTCTTCCAAGAGGATATGGCCAGAAGAATTGTAGAGTTAGAATCCAGAGAGAGAGATTCCTCAGCCAACGTGTGATGGATAGTTCATACCCAATGGCATATTTTATGTCTAAACACACCCCATCTACACACCTTCAAGAGAGCTATCAGGCCACACCTGATATAGATGAAGTGCTAACTAAGTGGAAGGATGAGAATCATTTGATTCTAGCTCAAGGATTGCCTCCTCTTCCACATGGTTTTTCCACTTCACCCCTTCTCAAGGAGGAACCTATTCTGTAGGAGGCGAGTGAGGAATAGAAGACCCAATTTGTAGTTTCCCAAGAGGATATCATGAGTGACAATGAAGAAGAAATCATAATTAATGCTCCTTATGAAGGCATCAGTAGTAATGGAGAAGACTCAGGTCACGCATACATGCAGATGTTCCAGCAATATGAGGAGGAACATAAGTAAGGCGAGCTCTCTCCCCCTTTGTTTGATGAACTTCCTTGTCACTTAAATGAGGAGGACAACTACACCGAGGAGTCTAAGTTAGAGGAGTATCAAGATAATATCTTTGAACATCTAGAGATCTTGATCTTTGAGGAGGAAAAAGAGAGGTCTGTCTACCTTGAGGAAAGCCTTGAAGAAGAAAGCTTTGAACAAAGAGGTGATGTTCTATGGGAAGAGCAATCAGTCTGTGATTCTATTTCAAACATCATAATAGTCACCCTTCTTCAAGAAGGCCAAGAGGAAGCAGAGGATGACTTTGATAGGATCTTAAATGAAGCAAAAGGGGATGAGTCAAACCATGATGCATTGTAGAGAGACTGTGCAAATCAAGGGGCCTATGGTGATGAGCCAACAGCCATTAATTTCTTAGTGAAATGCACTAGCATGAAGGACCAACATTCAACAAGCCTCCAAGAATAATAAGAATACATGTATGTTGGAGGCATGTTCGATTCTGATCCACTCAGATACAAGCCAACCCAGGTGGCAGGAAAGAGGAGTGGGTCACCAACTCTCCTTTTCATTCAGCCACTTGTCTAGCACCATAAGTTTCCTTGTCAGGAAGGAGACTTAAGAAGTTTTCAGTTTGATCCAGAGGGAGGTGAATATTCCTGGTTAGCTATATATAGTAGTTTGCTTTCAGTTTCTTTTCCTGCTTTCCCTAAGTGCAATTTGCACAAGTAGTATTTTTAGTCTTGTGTGTGTTTTCCCTTTTGTCTGGGGTAAAAAGCTTCATGTTTGATTCTTAGATCTTTGGGGCTATTGCTAACCTTTCTTCAAAGCTACATTCTAACTCCGTGCCCAATAGACTCGAAGGCAACTGGTCTCTAAGCATAGCAGGCATGCTTCCCCTGGGAGTCACCAATTTGTTAACCATTTTTTGCTTAACAGGCCAAAAATTAGTCCCCCTTATTTTTTTATGCTATTCTGAGCCAGTACTTTTGATTTTTCACGAGTCTTGCAATTTCTACAGACTCTATAGAATTTTTACAGACTCTGTAGGTGTAGTCTTTTGGCAGATGAAGAACCAATCAAAGAGTGCAAGGTTTTACAAAGCTTCTTCAAACTCTTGTTTGAAGAAATTCATAAGGAAAGTGAGCTTAAAGTGTTTCAATAGCATGATCTTTCAAAGAGTTAGCAACATTGAACTGTTGAACCATTGAACCGGTTCAACACTTTAGTTCAACACTTTGGTTCAATGCTTTGGTTCATTGCCTCGGTTTAATGCCTTGGTTCAATCAGCAATTTCATCACTTAAGTTCAACGATAGAGTTCAATGATTTGGTTCAAATGTCAAGTTCATCAGCTTTGGTTCATCGCTTGGTTCAATGGCTGAGTTCAACAATTTTAGTTCAATGCCTCGGTTCATCACTTGGTTCAAAGCCTCAGTTTAACAAACACTTGAACCGTTGAACTATTCAATGGATTGGTTTAATAGTTGGTTCAAAGGAGAGGTTCATCATGGAAGGTTGAAAGGGGCTTGGTTTTAATCGGCAAATTTTAGTAAATGGCGCAAAGCATTGAACCATTAAACCATTGAACCTTTCTGGGTTCAAGAGGTTAGTTCAAGCGATAGGTTTAAAGGCTTAGTTCAATGAATGAGTGGCACATAGTGTTGAAATATTGAACCATTGAACCATTTTTAGTTTAATCGATCAGTTCAATGGCTTGGTTCAAGGGAGCATCCTGAAGCCAAAAGATGAGTGCCCTTTCAGAGGGCAGAGAACCCTTGCAAGGGGGACCCAAGGAAAAGGCCGAAGGGATTGATCAAGTAAATGAAAGGCGTACAGGAATCAATAAGGAAAAGAGCAAGAAGAAGTGGCCATGTGTCAACTTCAGTGGGTCTCTCCTTTTGGCTTTGTTATTCAAGAGAAGACTGTGGTGGGCTCAGGTAAGCTGCTAAAGGCTATGCAGAGTATGTCAAGTGTCATTGTCTGTGAGAATCAAATGAGTCCCAAATATTTATAAGGCAACTAGAGAGTTTCTACAAGCTAGCAGATACTACCACGTGTCCCATTATAAACTCAGTAGAAGCTACCACACATCGGCATCCACATTTCAAAGTGCCTTACGAGTTTCAAAGTGATAGGCACGCAGAAGTCAAACTTTGTAGTAGAGGAATCATCAAGGAAAGGAGTAAGCAGAGCGTGCCATGTGTCACCTTCCATAGAGCCCTCAAGAGACATCTCAAGCTAAACAGATGTTGTCATGTGTCCCATTCTAACTCAACAGAGTTTGACAAGTGGTTGCATCTGCATTCCAAGGTTCCTTATGAGTTTCAAAATGATGGGCACACAGATGTCAACTTTGTAGGAATGAATAACTATTGGTTTTCAAACAAATGGCATGAACCCAAAGGAATTTAAAGACTAAAGTCTAGAGAACCGAAGAACTAGTAGAGGTAACATGAGAGATGGAGCAAAAACCAAGAAGGTAGCCCAGGTGGAAAAAAGGAGGTGAGTTATATCTATAGTTGAAACAATGTCCACCAATTGATTACCAAGAGGCATGAATAGGAGATGAACAATGCAACTCATCTTTCCCCATTCTGCATTAATGAGTAGGCAATCCACGAAATGCCTTAAAGGATCAGTCTTTTATAGAAAAATGGCAGCCCATAATTTTACCTTGAAGCAAGGGGCCGACATATCATTACCTTTGAGCAGCTTTCTCTTCCCAATGCCCAGAGTGCACATGGGTCATTTGTAAAAGGGGCACCAAAAGGCCTCCTTTCCACTCTCTATATATTGTAAGCTCCTCATTTGAGAGGAGGATCTATTCTCTTAGCCTTAAGTCAAAACTCTACCCAAAAATCTCTCGGGGCTTCTAAGGCAGAGCTCTGCCAAATTTTACCTTGAATCAGGACTTAACATTTTTACCTCTATCTGGACTTACACTTTAAATTATATGTCTATTTTCTTCTTTTGTGTTAAGTCATTGTCTTTCATGCTTCTCACAAATTGATTATAGCATGTCTAGTGCATTGTGAAGTCTCTTTTTTGTAGGTCTACCAGAAGTGTTCCTAGGGGAATGTAGGTGCCTATGAATACGTTGTCATAAGTGTGTCTGAGGATGCCTCTATTAGTTTCTTCCTCCTTGTATTTCCACGGACCCCTAGCTGACTATTGCAGAAGCGCTTCCCACTTTAGATGAAGTGTATGGGCACTTCTTTTTGGTGAAAAGTGTATATTCGAGATGGGTGGGTCAACTTTTCTAGTGTATCACCTTTTCATTTTTAGGCTTAGGTTTTGTTTTCAGCATCTCTCTCTCTCTCTCTCTTTTCACCCCCCCCCTTTTTTTTACATTTGTTTGTTAGCAGTAGGAGAAACTAGGGCCTAAAAGATACATCAGAGGGAGCTAGCCCTTATCTAGAGACTCTCCCCTCTAGCTTCGTCAGTCCCACAGGTGAGAGGGGAGTTTCCATTATTGCATGTGGAAGGGCAGGAGCTAGGCATCCTATCCCAGGTGTAATCCACTACGTCAACAGTGACCTTAGGGGAAAACAAATCAATGGGTACACAATGTTGCGCTGACCCTAAAGATTCTTATGTCAATCATCACTACTTAGATAGGAAATACTCTGAAGAGGGACTCAGACTGATTTAGTTCTCCCCTCCGTGTTGGATTGTATGTGAATCATGTAATATGTGGAAAGAAAGAATAACAGTGACCTACCCTAGAACATGGAAAATTAGGCTCTTGGGATACTCCTTCAGTACTTCAAACCTATGTATGTGTTATCCCTATGACTGATATGAAAATAGGAGAAAATAGGGAAGCTTTGTTTTATCTAGTACTTGAATAAATGTTTTGATAAGTTTTCTTATGATTTTTATAGGTATATGCTAGGTGAGGAATGAATGAGGGTTGATCTTGTATTTATATCATTCACTTTGGAGACTTAACTCGCATTAAAACATTTAGGCCTACCAATAGGATATGTTTCATTTGCAAATTAGATGACTTTACAGTACTAGACACTTGCATTAGAGTAGGATACCTGCATTTATGCATGTGTCTATCCTAGACACTAGTGTCCAGAGAATAAGAAAGTAGGTATAGACATAAAACTTGTAGAGGTGGAAGATAAGTAGGTTTTAAGCATTCTAGGCAAGATAGAAGGACTAGGTCATAAATACAAGACTATTTGGACCAAGAAATAGACCAAGGGGCATAAGATAGAGTAAATGTGAGACTTTTAAAAGTGTGAAAGGTCAAGAAATAAGAGGAATAACTAAGGTTTGATTTTGATAAGTGTACAAGACTAAGGTTATATATAATATAAAAATATCATCTACATTTACACCCTTTAATGTAGTAATGAAATTATTGGTTTAAAGGAGAATAAATGTGTACCTAGGTGTGTATAACATACCTTACCTTTGCTTGAGTCCAACTTGAGTGCTTTGTTGATGATTGACCTACAACCAATAGCATGTTATAGTACATAGTTCATATAATTTAAAATTGAAAGTATAAAAAAATTATAAATTTAAAGAGCAATGTTTAAGAGTACACATATGTATCGATGTAATCACCTTGCCTATTGGCAAGTTAATTTGAAAATATATATCATTGTAAGGCTCTAAAATTGAGATTAAGATAAATAAATATAAATATGTAAAGTGCATATATCTATTGAGATAGAGATAAAGAGATATTGGAAGGTACGTGCCCCCAACCTTGGAGAAAAGATGAGTTGCAACCAATAATTAAGATTAGTTGAATCGTACAACCCAATCATACTTATAACTTAGTGAGCATGAGTGAATAAAGTCAACTCATACTATCAAATTGGTGAGGCTAGATGATATAATCAAGTCTAACTTAAAAAATTAGCAAGATTGAGTGATTTAATAATGTCAAATATACAAAAAACCAACCAACTCCTATAGTATATTAGCTCAATATAGTCCATAAAAGTCCATCCTAGTGGGTGATGATAGTCCCTAAGAGTGTTTTTAAATATAAAACTAATTTATATTTTTCAATATTAGGTTCACATTGCATAGCATATGCATCTTATACATGTCTCATGCTAAAAATCTATATAACAATGATACCAATGTGTGGAATTCTTCCATAACTGTGTGCTTTGGAAAATTAAAAAATTGTGTAAGTGTGGAGAACATACTTCCAAATCATGTCCACATCAGATATGGATAAATATAAAAAATAAAATAAGTGTCAATGTGGAGAACATATTTCTAAAACATTCCCCCACTATAATTTGGAGATTTTGAATACTAAAAAAGAGTGGATAACATGCTTCCAAAGCATGCCCCCACTAAATATGGAACTAGGAGAAATGTGAAGAACATGCTTCTATGACATACCCCCACTAATATGTCCCCCCTTTGAGGTGATGTAAGAATAGAAACTAGTTGTTACCTCACCTCAAAGGGATAAGACAACTGTATAATCTATGAATGAAACCATGTAGCATATAAAATAACATGTCCAAGTAAATGTAGCATTGAAGTGCATAGAATAATATGATCACATGAAGGTCTAAGATGCATGATAAATATCATGTAAATCTATAAATTAATTGTATAAGATCAATAAGTAAATTAAGTGCATAAATAAGAGCTCTCAAAAACATGTCAACATATAATGGTTCTAGGAGACCACAAACAAACGACATGTTCAAATATCCACAAATTTAATAATGACATATTAAAATGTGAATACAAAAAATAATTACATGTTCAAATGTCAAATAAAACACACATAGACATGGGGGCCACAAATAAAGGAGCATATTCAAATGGTTGAATAAGCAATACAATAAGAAGGCAAGACACTTAAGGAAGTGCATAAAGGAAAGAATAAATATATCAAGTACTCCTAGATCAAATGTGTTAGCAAAAAATGTCAAGTGCATAGCATATTAAGTACCCTATATAAGATATCATTCAGTGCATAACATATCAAGTACTAATGTCCAAAATATATAGTAGTGTCAATGCTAATATCATGTACCAGTGCTACTATCCAATGCCCTAAAGTCATCTAATTTATGAATGAAATATATCATAATGGCCATCTTAAGTGACTTAATGTGAGTTATTATTCTAAATGGATTCGTGTAAATACAAGATCAACCCTCATTCATTCTTCACCTACAAAACCTATTATTTAGATAAAAGAGCATTCAAAGAATATTCAATTGAACAAAGCTTCCCTATTTATTCCTATTTCCATACCAATTATAGGGACTACACATCTATAGGTCTAAAGTACTAAAGGAGCAACCCAAGATCCTTATTTTTCAAGCTACAATCCAAGTCATTATTGTACTTATTTTTAATATATTATATGATTCATACATAAGACAACACTTAGAGGAGAATTACATGAGTTTGAGGCCTCTTCTAGAGTATTGTCTATGTAGGCAATACCCTATGATAGTAGATTCTTTGAGGTCATCTTGACACCATGTTCCCACTGACCCATTTTATCTAAGGTCACTATAGAGATGGAGAATTAGGGTTTTGCTATTTCATAAGGAGTTACAGTCCATGACCAAATTTTTTACTAGAGTGACATCAAATTCAAATCAAAAAGCATCCAAGTGGTCACATCCCTTTTTAATATATATTTCGTATAGGATACTTAAGTCAAACCCCAAATAGTAGCATCGATGCAACATTTCCCCATTGATGTTACTGTCTAGATCACTAGAAGCATCTGAGCCAAAATCTAACTATTATTCTAGTATCTCTTTCTAGCCTAATTTTTACCCATTCTAGATCTAAAACTGCATTAGCATCAAAACAATCTAAGTACATCACTTTTTTGTCATTTATATATCTAGCATAGTTTTACTTTCCATATTCAAACTATCTCAGCATAATAAATTTAGTGTATGATTATATTTGAGTTAAACTTCTAATTGGCCTGTCATAGATCTGATTATCACCCTTATGCCATTTCATTTCTATATACCCCTTTAATTCAAATCTATGATTAATGATAATATCATCTTATATCAACATTTTAGGGTTAAACAAGACTAAATACTCCACTATTTTTCTTAAATATTTTGGTAATATCTATAATAAATGGGTCCAAACTAATACCTTTACTACCACCAAGATCTTATACAAAACCTTTGTTGATGATGCACTTGAATGGTACAATAAGCTTCCTAGACATTCCATTACACAACTATAGGATTTATTCAATTATCTAGTGAAGGATTTCCAACATGATGACCTTCCTAAAAATTATCTTAGTCATTTCATCAATGTCAAACAACTTCCTAAAGAATCTACTCATACTTTCATAAATTGATAAAAGTCTCTAGCTAACAAATTGGACCATAACATGAGTGATGATTATATTTTAAAAATATTTGTTATTGATCTTCAGGTCCTCTTCAATACAAATTTCAAAAAATTTCCCATAATAATTTAGAAGAAGCCTTAGATCAATAAAAAAGGCAAGACTTTCTAATGAATTGATTTTAATCACCTCAAGCAACTACTAAGGAAACTTTCCAATAATTTTCTCATAACATTGATTCATCTAAGTGTCCCCAACTTCAAAAGGGAGCATCTAATTCAATCAATTTAAACCCAACCCACCCTCCCTTGAGTCTAGAATAACTTAAGAAGAAATTTCCTCCCTCTAAACTAATGAGCTTTAATCCTTCCAAACCTCCTAAAAAATGGTATATTATTGATAAATTTTGTTGGTGGCATGATACAATAAGTCATTATTATGAGATTTTTAGTAATCTTCATTGATTCCTCCTCACCTTATTACTTGGTCCACATTTCAATCTTGATACTCTTACATAATAACATTATCAAGGCTATCTTAAAACCTCTCAAACCCATTCTAAATATTCACAATCACATCATCACTTACCTAATCATCAATAACAATTACTCCATACCTCAACCTCATCCACTAATGTTTTCCAAACCATATTCGATCTTTATTCCTATGCCAAGAAG
Organism: Torreya grandis; assembly: GCA_037957365.1. Taxonomy (NCBI): domain Eukaryota; kingdom Viridiplantae; phylum Streptophyta; class Pinopsida; order Cupressales; family Taxaceae; genus Torreya; species Torreya grandis. The sequence continues at coordinate 6,594,121 of JARHVA010000210.1, forward strand.
GAAATGATAGATAACATGAACAACTTCAAACAAGTGGTTGAATCCATCAAACCTCAACCTCTTAAGTCACACCAACCCAAGGAGCACCTAATTCACATGCTTAATCCAAAATTCATCATAAATGGTACTATTTTAGATTATATACCCATTCATACCTCTCCTACAAATCCTCAAAATATAACATATCAACACATTTACCTGTAGCCAACTACATTGAAAAGACAAATATAGTTCATTCTAATTGTTCCACTTTACCTCCTTCCATATCACATGTTGGGGCATCTTGTGATTCCCACCTATGTATTTATATAGAATTTGGGGAATCTTTAAATGCCTATCCCTACATATAACTACCATTTGGGGCATCCTATGATACATAATCTTATTCTACATTACATAATAACAAACAAATTCAACTTCAAGAAACCTTATGAGATACATAGGATTATATTTCACATGCTCATCTTTGATATAGATGTTAGGATAGTTTTTTCTCATTATTTTTGTCTTAGGTTTTTTTTTTTTTGCATTTGATTTCATTTAGTTTGATTTTAATTACACCATTGTTTCCTTTGGGTTATTTAGTTTTATTTAATTTTACTTACACCATTGTTTACTTTGGGTTCTTTGGTTTTATTTCACTTTCCTTACACCATTTTTTTCCTTAAGGTTATTTGGTTTTATTTCATTTTTATTTTGTCATTTTTTCCCCTTGTATTTATTAGTTATTACTTTAATTTTTATCATTTATTAAATATTTACCATTTTTTCCTTAGTATTTCTATGTTTATTTGATCCATATTTACTTCCCCCTTTCTTGGGATGACCATTTATTTTCCCCTTTTTTGGAATGACCTTTTACTTTCCCCATTTATTGATGTGCATATTTACCTTCCCCCTATTTTGGGCTGACTAATACTTTAATTGGTGCTTGTGCTAGATCCCTTATAAGTTATTACGGCTTCCTTAGTAACATGACTCTCATAGCATAGTCATGTCCCTTTCATAGTATTCATTACTTCCTTGTGATCAGCTATGCGCATATTCATCATTGTATCACTTATTACATGGATGGATCTCTCATGATCCTCATATTTACCTTATTCCCTTTTATTGAAGGCACGCATAGGTCAGTTTTGAGATTGCATGCTTACTTGTGGGAAAGTTTAGGAGTCTTTACACACCATGGTCTTTAGGTCCTTTTCTCTATTGACCAAGTGTAAGACCTCTTGTGTTCATCACCTATTTCACTCATGATCGGTTCTCTGAATTTGTATGGAGGAGGAATATAAAAATACAAAAAAATAAAAACTAAATCATTAAAACAAAAGGAAATGATCAAAAGGTAATTATAAATTCAAAATCACACCAAAATATGTGACTCTTCTTTGGCATATATCCTATTATAGTTGAAGCTCAAACTCCATAGTTGGCCTCATGATAGAGTAAAGGTATATTGAGGTGTGGTAGGCTAGTAGAATAGGGTAGGAGGTCTCATTATATCATATACCTATAGTGCCACCTAATTTTTCATATAAGTACACAATATTCACAGTAGATCGATAACTCTGTAAGGGGTCTTGAGGAGTAGGGAACATGTTGTGGGAAGGTAGGATCCATTTTAATTTTCATGTATATAACCTTCATGGGATGATCTATGTACTTTTCTTGTTATCCCAAGCTTTGTCTTCACTAGTTAGAGTCTCCTAGGTCCTTGATGTTGATATTTTATAGTCTTGTTCACTTGCCTAGTGTGTCTCATTCCTGCTAAGGATGTTCACATCAACCATGTGGTGCCTCACCTTCCTTATTTACATCATATTTTTATGATATTCCCCTTGTTGTATAATGACTCTAGATGATCACATCCTTTATTTTATTTTCCTTATTACACATCTTTGGCTTAGTTTGTGATTTGCATTTTAAAACCTTAAATAAGACTATGCATTCCTCATAAACACCATTACATAATATAATTTCCACACCATCTCATTGTCATATTATACATGCCACTAGGTGGTTGTGATTCCTTACATTGCATTTTAGAATAAGCACTAACTTTAAGTTTTCATTCTTTAGAGATTTTGAATTTTCATTTATCGATCATGTTCATGTGTATTTTTTATAGACTTCATGTATCTTATATTGGATTTTTGACATACTTACATGTTTTTATTTACATTTAACTTTACATGTTTGTCTTACATTTTCATTTTCAGTATTTTATGTCTTTTTGTGTTTGATTTATCATGCTTATTTTACATGAGGTTACATTTCATTTACTTGCATATATTTATTTGATCACATTGATATTTAATTTACTCATAATGTTTTACATGCTTCCCAATGTGATTTAGTGTATTATCCATTCCTTTTTATCATTCATGTTTAGATTTTTGGTTCTAACCTATCCTTTATGATCCCAACTTACCAATTTTCCTAGTGATTTAATTTATTTTAAGAGTTTTCCATTTCTACTTTGACCATCCTATATACACACACTTTACTTCTATTTTCAGCCTTGTATCCCTAGGGTTTATCAATTATAGGTATTACGCCCTCCATGATCAAGCCTATGATATTTTCAAATAGTCATTTATTTGAAAGGTAATTCAAGGTTTGTATATGTTACTTTTATTTATTTCACTTTCACCATTTATTTTCATAATTCATTTGTTAGCTCAGTTTACTGCAAATTATATGTTCTTTCTTGAAGCACCATCCCATGTTACACTTTCATGACACGTGATGAAATTCAAGTGGGGCATATGTATACACAATATTTTTAAACTTTATCATTTACTAACACTTTATCTCTTATAAGAACCTATCGAGTTTTAATATTTCTATGTGTACACCTTAAAGGGTACATTAGAAAAGAGGTGGGCATACCTTTGATGATTCTCAAGATAGTTAGTCCATATACCATTACCTAAAACCATCACAAGTTACTTTTATCTAATTCCCTAAGCAATTAAAATCCACTTATACAGTCCTCTAAGCAAACCACTTTCCAAAATAACCCCTAACTAAGTATACACCCATTTTTATTCATTTTCCTACTACATCAACACGATCAACCTTGTTAGGGATAGAGCAGACATTATAAAATTTTGTTAGTGCAGCTAACCTAGTTCGAGGTCTAACAAATCTTTTTCTCACCAAACAAGATTGACTTGGCTGACCTTCTCGGTTAAATTCTTTGGAGGGTTTAGAGTCAATCCTTGGATATAAATACCCTCTTCACTTCAATTATAAAAAGAGGAACATTAATTTTCACATTATTATAGCTCTAAATTCTACTATTTCTATATTTTGAGGAGTCATTGCTTAGGGTTTTACCTTGGAGGGAAATAAGCTTATCTTGAGGGAATGTCTTGGATGCAAAGTAGGAGTCTTTTAGCCTAAAGCTGATTTCTATAATGTGATCCTTACATAGCCACAACAACCTCTTTCGAATCACCTTTGGCCAAGGGAGAGATTGAGGCATGATAAGTTTAATTCAAGGTAAGTATTCCTAAATTTTACTCTTTCATTTAGTATATTAGATATTGCACAAAGTAGTAGGATCAATTTTGTATTACTTGCTTAGTTTACCTCTAAATTGAATTGATTAGAGTTATCTTTGTTTGTTTTATTTTATTTATTATTAATTAACCCCCTTTGTGCCACTAGATTATATTTATTTTATGTATTCTAGTCCTAGGTAGGGTTATTTCATAATGTCATTTGCCTAGAGGCTTTGAAACCCTCTCCTTTGGTATTATGTAGTAATAGATCTATTAGTTAGGTTTAGAGGATTTCAATTAGTCATGTCCTGATATAAATATTTATGTAATGATGTTTTAGGAATATTACCTTTTTTAAGATTAGAATCCACTAAGTAGGACAAGTTATAGATCCATCCTAATGCTTTGCATACAGTTTTCCCCTACATGTTGGCTTGTGTATGAATCATGCAATATGTGGAAAGCAAGTACAACTGTGCCCTAGCTTTTAACTTGTCAAATCAAAATCTTGGTATTCTCCTTTAGTAATTCAGACATATGTATGTGTTATTCCTATGATTAATATAAGAATATGATAAAATAAGAAAGCTTTGATTTATTGAGTGCTTGATTAAACAATTTTGATAAATTGTTTTGGTTTATGCTATGTGAGGAATGAAAAAGGGTTGATCTTATATTTTTATCAATTCGTTTGGAGAATAACTCACATAATGGCACTTAGTCCAACCATTAGGATACACTTCATTTTCAAATTATATGACTTTAGGGCACTGGACACCTGCATAGATGCAGGTATTTATCTAGGACACAAGTCTCCAAGGAGTAGGAAAATAGGTACATGCTTATAATTTGTAGAGGCATAAGATAAGCAGGTTTTAAGAATTATGGGAAAGATAAAAGGTTTGGGTCATCAACATAAGATTTTTATGACTAAGAGATAGGCCAAGGGGCATAAGAGAGAGTAAATGTGAGACTTGTGGAACCAGGAAAGGTATAGAACTGAGAGGAACAACCAATGTTTGATTTTTTCAAGTGTTTAAGACCAAGGTGCTATATAATTCAAAAATAGTGTCTGTAATAAGTAATCCTACATCAGATCATAAAATTTTGATTTAGCTAAAATAACTAGTTTATATTTCTACAAAAGTCTTTGATTTTTCACAAGTTCTTTTATGTTATTCTATGTAGCCTTTATGTGTAGTATTATTTCTTCATCATATTATTGTTGGTGCATGAAAAATGAAAAAATTGCAAAGCTTTATGCAAGTCTATTTTGAAGGTATGTTTCTAGTTTCATGTAAGTTTGAAACATTTGTGTAGAAAAGGAGGATTAAAGTCTTACCACACCAGAGTATTAGTGTGCATCTTGGCCTTGCCAAAATTGTGATATCTTGTTTATAACCATTGGCACACAACCTATGATAAAGAGGATCTTTTTTAGAATACATATGGATTCATGCATATAGAGTTTATTTTTAATTATTGCAATTTAGTTTTATGACTTGTTATATCTATGTAACTTGTTCAGAGAGTAAATTTATTAGAACTCTTGTGAATGCCATCACATCATGATGTGTTATGGATAATTGTGATTGTAATGGGTATTTAATGATTGTGGTGTATAGTGATGTGTTATGGGATTTAGTAATTTTAATGGGTGTTTTTTAGTATTAATGTATAAGTAGATGATTGTGTATCTATAAAACACATTCTTACCCTTGTGAGAAGTAGCTTAAGAGTCTTAAGGAGATTAGAGAGATTAAATCCCAAATCTGAGGATAATAAATATTTTAATTCATCTCACTCGAGATTATTGTAGGATTGTAATTTTTTAAAATGTCCATTATTATAATCTAATATGTGTAAGGTATATTTCCGTCATTTGAAATCAATAAAATAATTATTTTTATTATTGTTTCTTAATTTTTTTCCATGTGTAACATTGCAATATAGTATTTTATTGTGTTTGTTTTTTGTGTTTCATGGTCTAAGGCCATCCTCAATTGGATTCCATAACTATGATTGCGTCACTTTATCTTGACATGTTATATATTGATACATTATTCTATTATTTATAATAAGTAAGTAAAATAGAGATAGACTAAGAAGTACATAAACATCACAAATCCGACCTCTTAGATCTTATATATAAATTTGTAGTTATACTTATAATATGGTGTTTGTTCTGTCCTTTTATCTTTCCTTTGTCTTACTTACCTCTAATATGTATCCCTTTGGCCTTTATCATTCAGCATATCCCTAAACCAAAATAACCCATTTAATTTTTTAAGTGTGATTATCCATTGGGTCTCTTCCTTGGCACTAAATTAGGAGTACCAAGGCATACACACTTCATATCATCTCATAGTGGTATCAAATTTGTATATGAAATCCTTCTCAATATTTATTCCCACTTATAAAAGGTTTGATTATATGAAGTTAGGGATCAAAACTTATAAACTTTCATTGTATCTTCCGTCACCTCCTCAGAATAAAAACATATCAACTATATAGACAATGAATTGAGAAATGTTTCGTAAAACAATAGAGAATAATTCACAATCAAATGGGAATAATTGGAAGAATTCCATGCATATGTACAAGTAGGTATTGCCAATAAATTTGTTGAAATTATCAAACATATTTCAATACTCCCCCTGACACATCTCATTTACAATGACCTTTTGATGGTTACTTGTACCATGTAAGGTACAAGTCAATCTAGACATCCTTATGTTTGAAAGTTAAATAGAAACATATAACCTCCATAATTGGGTTAAACGAATCTATTCATACTACATAGTGAATCATTTATCTTACCAAAAAGGTATTCCCTTCACTCTTATGAAATTTTCCTTATCTATAAAGAAATGGTTGGATAATTACTGCATTGCACCTAAAGCACATGTAGATATTGACTTGGACACATATGTAAATACATAGAATGGTTTCGTGGAAGAACTCAAATTAACCTATTATCATGTTGGAAACTATGATGATAATTTTACAAAGTTTTCTTAGTTGTGTCAAGGTTATGATCATCCTATATAGGCATTTACATAAACACATTTCATACTTTGGTATCAAAACTGGTGTTCTAAAATTTGAGAAAAATCTTTTTTTGAAGTATAGGTCAATTTTGAGACCATATATATGGATTTCTTCTATATATCCTCCATCATAAAAGCCTACAAATTTGCTTACGAGTTCAATGTAAATGCTGAACTGAAGACTAAGAAAGAAGATTCCAAGTCTTGGCACAACCCATCATCTAAATGTTCCAAGAAGAGTCTTAAAAAAGGAAGTGACTCTACATGCTATTTTTAGAATAACACACTGTCAAATGATCAAAATAAAAAATCCAAAAATGATAAATGGTGCTAAATTCACAACTTTAACATTCATTCTAATAAAAAATATCACACTAAAAAAACTCTTAAACTATTATTAATACCTACCTTTAGGTATGGTACTATTATTTTTGCCATGAGCATTTACTTTTCTTGAAAATTCATGCAATCCAATCGAAAAATTCATTCACATCAAAAATTAACTGTTTGATAATGTTAAAAATTTTATTATTATTTTTCCCTGTTTGAGTTAAATGTTGATTAAATGCCTTAGAATGCATCGAATAAAAATATGATAAGCAGATGAATATTTCAAGGAAGTAGCGGATAATAGGGCAATAAGCACACATGTTACAGCTTTTAGATACATGCAAGTAACAACAGTATATGTTTTCTAGGTTTGTCTGCATATGGCGCATGCAGATATCTTCAACAACCTCATCATATAGTTGTCTTTTATATGTAATTTCCAAACCCAAAAAAATTAATACAAATCGCCTAACCTATATCCTGCCATCTCATGGAATGCTAACATATGTAGAATTACTCTCCAGGAAAAACTTATAAAAATAAATTAAATTAAAAAAAAACATAGTGAATTCCCAGTTGTGAACATAGACAAATGAAAGCAAAAATTAATTGATTCCCACCAAAGGTAAAACTAGACTGTAGACATCTAACAAAACCATTTTCTATTTAAAGCCCAAAAAAATATCAATTTTGATCACCTCTTTTCAAAAAAAAAGTTAAAAAAAATTGCAATTTTTTTTTTCATCCCTTCACATACATTTTAAAACAACCCAAAGTCAAAAATTGATTCAAATTGCAAAGAGAAATGTTTCACCTCTGTAGTCTAGGGCTTGCAGCATGGTTGAAGGCCCTTTTTTAATCACATATCAACAAGTAATCCACATTGAATCCAACAACAACAAACAATCCACTTTGCATTCTCTATGTCATGGGAAAAAATACTTCTTTCTCTTCTTTCAACTATAGATAATGATAGATTGAAGCTCTGAAAATGCAAACCATTATAAACATACAATGTAGTTTACAAACATTACAAGCAAGATATGCAAGTTGTTGTATTATGGACAAGAAAGATATGTGTTGGGTGAATATTTCGTTAACCAGCTAACTGGTGAGCAAAATAGGTCTTATCATCCACAACAAGGGAGATTGGTCAGCCCAATGTGCAGGTTTACTACATCAGAGGTGGACAAATCTCTCCTCTCATCAAGGGGAGGTTCCCTATGAATATGCAAGAGCTATATACTATATATATAAGCAGAAAATAACACTCAGGGGTGGGATACACCATCCATCTCTCTTCTTTCAGAGATGATGTTCATAAACAAAGGAGAAAATCCTAGTGACAATACTGAAGGTACTTCTCTTCTTTCAGAAGTGGTCTTGCAGCAAGGCGCATGAGTTCTTTTAGGTAATGACAAGTAACTGATAACAAAAAGGGTGTAGTAACCAGTAGGATCAAATAGAAAACAAAGTTTCCACCTCAATTTCCCAAAGAGTGAAACACAAAAGATAATGGGGGCACAAAGTCATCCCAAAACCTTATACACAAAAAGAAGCTAAAAACACACACTGAAGACAACTATAACAGCACAAAGTCTAAAAGTAACTGACTTCAGGACATCTTCCTTATCACTTCCACTAGTTCTACCTATTAAATTAAATAAACAAGAATGCATCTAGAAGATAGACATAAGAGCAATCTCCTAAAATGCTACAAGCTATAACAACATAAAGTCTGCAAGTGACTTGCTTTCTCATTCAGGTAAAATAATATGAACAACAATCTGATCTCCAAGTCTCAGTATTCACCTTTCAATTTGGGTAGAATTTTGATTCTGTAAAATGAAAAGATCTCCTTTGCATAATGAGAGAATTTACAATGTATAGCAACCAAGCAAGGCTTGGCGCTCTTTCCCATGGGATGGCCCACACTGTAGTCAAAGCCTTCAATGCGCCTTCAGTTCTATTTGGAGGGCCATGCTATGAATAGTGTATTGCCTTAACTATAGTGTGCCCATTCATCTTATATGTCTCTTCTTTATCATGAGTTGTTTGGTCCTTTTTTGATGTCTGCGCAACTGTCTAATTTGCCATTACTTCATGGAAGAAAAATAGGCTATGTCCTTGATTTGTTGTGCTCAGATGACCACTTGATCCACTATTTCACCTACTGGAAATAACTCCCTTGAAGATATTTCTGATATTTTTACATTGTTCTTCTCTTCCCTATAGTAATTTGGGCTCTCAGGCTCTCTTTTCAGTTGATTACTTAGTTTACTTTTCAAATTTTGTGCCATATTCAATTATTAACGAATATTCCATTACATTAAATTTGACGTCCACGGGGCCATCAATGGTTGCTAGCTACTTGAACCATGTTGAACCATGAACCTTTGAACCTATTGAAAGTTCATTGGTTCAATGTTTTATTGATTCATTCTATCTTTATCAGTCCCCTGGTTCAATCGCTACCTTTGATCATTCATTTCTTTGCTTTGTCTAGTTGAACCATCCTTTGAACTAGTCTTTGGAATCATCCATGTTGTTCCTTTGCTTGGATCAGTCTTTGAATCAATTGAACTTATTAAACCATTGAAATTTGAACTCTTTCAGTTCAAGGTTCAATCGGTTCTTTGGTTCATCCTTCGTTCCTTTGCTCCTCCAAGTTCTTCTAAGTCCTTCTGAAGCCTTGAAATGTTGAACCCTTGAAACCTTTGAGCCATTTGGTTTAAGGTTCAACGGTTCAATCCTTGTTTTTTGAAGTCCCCTTTTTGTCTAAGTCTTTGGTGGCTCTTTTCTACATCTTTTTCCAGCCGTTGAAACACTCTGAAGGGAAGGTGTCCCTTCGGGCTTTTCAAATGGTCCTTTTCTGAGTGTTGAGTGCCCCCCACAAGGGTACCTACCCTTCGGGATCCTTCAGGCAGCCTTTAGGCTTTACTTCCTTTGGCAGGCTTTTGTTTCTTCACTAGACTTCATCCTTTACTTCCTTCAGACAAAATGTTCGAAGGAATTCCTTCAGATAATTTGTCTGAAGGAAATCTTCTTTGACTTTGTCTTTTTCTAATGGGCTTTGGCTTTCAGGGTTTTCCTTCAGACTTTTCCTTCAGACAAAAAGTCTGAAGGAAAGTTTCCTTTCCTTAGCTACTCATTTCCTTGCTTTTGGTCAGGCTTCAATTTCTTCAGGCTTTCTTTTCAGGTGAATTCCTTCGAACAAAATGTTTGAAGGATTTTTGCCTTGGTCTTTTTCCCATAGAAAAACCTTTTTGAAGGAATTCTTTCAGCCTCTTTCACTTAGTCACTTCCTTGAGAAAAAGTCTAAAGGATTCTTTCTCTTTTAACCTTAGTCATTTTTTTGAAAGAACTCCGACTTTGTCCGCTTTTGCTTACTGCCTTCCGCAAGGGCACTTGGCCTTGGTTCCCTGCCCTCCACAAGGGCACTTGTTCCTTTGGATTTGGGGCAACCCCTTGAACCTGCCAATTGAATCGACTAATTGAACCAACTTTGGTTCAAGGGTTCAATGGTTCAATCGGTTCAATCTCTTTATTTGGCTAAGTCTTTTTGATCTCTCGCACCAAACGCGTTAAACCATTTGGTTATTGAACCTGTTGAACCAATTGGTTCAACAGTTCAAAGGTTCAATGGTTCAAGCCTTTTTTGTCCGCTAAGTGTTTGAAACCATGGAACCGTGAAGCGGTTGAAATTGATGAATTTTGACAAAGCGCTTGACTCTTTGAAGCTTGCCGATGATGTTAAACCTTGAACCCGTTGAACCCTTGAACCTTTTTGGTTCAAGATTTAATGTTTTAGGGGTTCAATAGTTCAATCCTTGCTTAGAAGCTTGCTGATGAACCCTTTGGGTTGAACCAAGGCATTGAACCAATCTTGAAAATGCCTAAGTGCTAGAAACTTGCTCTTTTGAATGAACTTGCCTGTAGAAGCCATTGAACCCATTGAACCTACTAGTCCCTTTACTGAAAAAGCTTGAAAAATGAGAAAATTGAAAGCTCAAAACAAATTTTTGAGAAGGGAAGAAGTAATTTTGTCCCTATAGGACCAAAATAGTTTGAATGTTGTCCCAAAATGAGTGATAACTTTTAGGGAACAACAGTTGGCTTTAGTTGGAGAATTTCCTTTAGTTGAAGACTTGGAACAGCGGAGGGGAGTAGAAACCAGAATTTCTAGTGCCTTGAAGTATGCCATTGGGCTATGGAGTCATGCTACCCAAAAAGAAAGGCTCCAAAAAAAATGAAAATGAATAACACAAAGCAGAAACAAAGACTATACAAATATACATATGTATAGGTAAACTTATCTGATACTTCAAGAATTAAAGTGCTTCAGATGCTACCCATTATGAGGTAGAGAAAAGAGCATGCCATCTTGATACTTCAACAAGAAGCTATTTTCACCATTGAGCTGATGGATAATAAATAGGCCTCTCCAAAGGGAATCAAACTTCCCATGCATCCCCTTTGGTTCTCTTCTCTTGTCCCACAACAAGACTTGATCTCCAATTTAGAAATCATGGCTCTTTGCTTTTTGGTCCACCACCATAGTTCTCTGCTCATGCAACTCAGTCAAGCACATGATCCTCTTATCAATGGAGCTTTTATATGTTTGATCTTCAATTTCCTTAGCCAATTTTAATGCTGGCAATTCTAGGGTGATTGGTATTTCAATGTTGAGACCATAAAGAACTTGGAAGGGAGACATGCCAATTGCCCTTTTTGGTGTAATTTTGTCTACGTATAAAGCATCAACCAGTGCTTTATGCCATGTCCTTTGGTTGTCATCTACCAGCTTCTTGATGATAGTCACCAAGTTCTTATTGCTTGATTCGGCTTGTCCATTCCCTTGTGAAAAGTAATCAGAAGAGTGAGAGAGGGTGATCCCATAGTAAAAATAGAACTGAGTGATCTCCTGGGAAGTGAAACAAGCTACATTTTAAGTGACAATCTTGGTTGGGACCCCAAACCTAGAAATGATGTTCTTCTTGAGGAAATTGCATACTACTTCTGAAGTAGCATGTTTGGTTGGGATAGTTTCCACCCACTTGGTGAAGTAATATGTGGCTGTGAGAACATAATCATGTCCATCACTTAAAGATGGGTTTATAGCACTAATGAAGTCAATTCCCCACTGCTAGAATGGCTCTTCTATCACCATTGGCTTGAGAGGCAGGGCAACTAACTTGGGTCTCCCAAGAAACTGCTGGCATAGTTCACATTTTCTTACCTATTTGTATGAATCTTGAAAGAGAGTTGGCCATTAATATCAGGCTCACAAAATTTTATGGGAAGTTACATGAGTAGAAAAATGTCCTCCACAAGCCAAATTATGGAAATATTTCAGAAGTTGGCTCTGTTGCTCTTTATCCATGCAGCAAATAAAAACTCCATCAAGGCTCCTCTTATACAAGCCGTTGTCCTAGAGGATAAAATTGGCAGCTTTCAAATTGATAGTCCTCCTATCTTTATAAGATAGGTGAGCAGGACATTCACCATAAGTAAGAAAATGAGCAATACCTGAATACCACTCATTCATAGTGGAAACAAAGAGGACTATTGGCGTGTCTTCTTCTTCTGATCCTTCATGCTCTGTTTGTTCTAGCTTATTATCAGTAATCAATTGGCATAGGCATTTTCCTTGCACCAACTTCATTGGTTTGATGACTAGATCAAACTCCTAGATTTTTGCAATCGAATTGCCTCTTTTGATCCCAAGATCTTGCTGAGTTAATATGGATTTAACCATGGTATCAGGAACCAAGGTAGTAACATGTGAATTCAGGATGTAGAAGCAGAAATGCTTCACTACCTTTATCATTGCATATGCATGCTTCTCCATGTTGGATTACTTCAGCTCATGAGCTTTGAGAGGACATCTCATGAAATAAATAAGAGATTCCACACCTTCCTGGTTTTGTTGAACCAAAATTGTTGAAAGTGCGTGTTCATAAACATAACTATACATTATGAAATCCTTATGATAATCTAGACAAACCAGAATTAGGGCGTGAGTAATAGTAGTCTTGATGTCTTAGAATGCCAATTTACCTTCTTTAGTCCAACTGAAGGTAGCCTTTCCCTTCATCATGTTTACAATATGGTGAGTCTTCTCAGCAAATTCAGGGATGAACCTTCATAAGAAGTTCACTTTTCCAAAGAAAGAGTGAACTACAATCTTATTTGTAGGTAGGGTAAGCTCCTAAATAGACTTGACTCTTTCCGAGTCAATCTTTATGCTTTCTCAGGATACAATGTGTCTAATAAGTTTCCCCTATGTTAACCTAAAAATAAATTTTTTGGGGTTTAAGGAAATGCCATTCTGGTAGTAGCGTTCCAGCACTTGTTTCAAGTGGTGCACATGATCTGAGCGATGCTTAGAAAAGACAATCAAGTCATCAAGATAAATGATAATGAACTTACTCATTTCATCTTTGAAAGCAAGGTCTATTGCTCTTTGAAAGGTGGAACCAGTATTAATTAGGCTAAATGGCATTCTCTTATAGGCGAAGGTGCCCAAAGGTGTGGTGAAAGCAGTCTTGTGTTGGTCTGCCTCACCAACTTCGACTTGATTGTATCATGAGAAGCCATCCAACATTGATAACATCTCTGAACCAGTCACTGTCTAAAGCACTTGATCCATGATAGGCAAAGGATAGTTATCCTTTAAGGAAGACTGATTTAAATTTTTGAAGTCCACATGGAGGTAAATTTTTCCATTCTTCTTCCTTATAGGCACTATGTTTGCAATTTATGTAGAATGATGGATTAGAAAAATGATCCTAGAATTTAACATTTTTTGTATCTCAGATAGAATAGTACCTAATATTTTTTTATTATACTGCCTATATTTTTGCTTGTAGGGTGTCGAATCACTTTTGAGAGGAATGTCATGGCAAATTTTATCAAGCTTAGGTGACTTCAAGTCATCATAGGAGTATGTTGGGACGTCCATGTACTGACTGAGAAAAGTAGTGAACTTGAACCTCTCCTCAGGAGTGCAACATTTCTCAATGTTCACCATCTTAGGATCTTTCTTGGTACCCAAATTTACCTGATCAAACTCTTGGGAGGAGCTTGAATCCATTTGTTGATGTTTGATGAGCCTGTCATGTTTATCAAAAAACTTCTCAAGGGAAACCAGTGCTTTTGGGATTTTATTTCCTTTTAGCTGTAGGAAATCCTCACGTGCGTCTGTGCTTGATTCAATGGCTGGTTCAAGCTGTTGGGGCTCATTGCCTTCAAAGTGAAGCTATTGAAAGCTATCCTTTTATTTCAAGAAGGCAGTGATTTGGATGTCATGGTTAAATACATGCCAATGACTGGCATTATTAGGCATACTTATTCAAAAGACTAGTTCAATAGTGTACCTATCTCCTTTGAAGTCTGGGTGAGGAACCAAGAGAGTAGCTGAAACAGTCAGTGCATCGGCCCAGTCATTGAATTTTCTAGGAATGGAAGAGATGTTGAAAGCATCAAATTTTTCAATCTGATCCCAGACTAGATTATGGTAGTGGTACAATCTCTCATTTTTGGTTTGATACAAGTTTCTAACCTGACAGACCACCAGTTTAGTATCTCTTTTAGCATGGAGTTTGATGCCTTTGTCCTTAACAACCCTTAATCCAAGCAATAGAGACTCATACTCAGCTGTGTTATTGGTATTGTTGAACTGTAATTTGTAGGATGAAAGAAAAATATCTCCTTGAGGAGATATCATCACAACTCTAGCTCCTAAACTGGTAGAAGATCAACTACCATTGAATTCAAGAATCCATACCTCATTAGACATTGATTTTTCTTTAGACTCTTCTTCATTTGGTGGGGGAGATTCATCTATGCTTGCATTACACTCTACCAATTCTTCTGTTGTTCTAGCTGAACGTATTTTTAGGTTGACACCTTTAAGAGCTTCAACAGGCACTTCATGGACTTTCTCTATGGATAGAAAGTAGTTACCCATGCCTAAAGACTCAAACAAAATTTGAGCTTCAGGTGCCGAGGTTTGGGTGACCACATATTTTGCTTCCTTTTTAGGAAGCAGCCTTTTCATAATGCCTTTGACTGGGATCCTTGCCTCAAATAGGTCCATACTTAGTTTACCACCAACATCCTTGCATAAATTTTGCTTGAGAAGGATGTTGTATGATGTTGGGACATTGGCTACCAGGACAGTCATCTTAATTCTCTTGTCTGCGAACGATGCAAATGTGAATTAGGCATCCTTAATTCATCCCAACAGAGGTACTTGCTTGTTTTCCATGGAGAATCATCTACCAAATGTTTTGTTTAATGTAAGGCCAAGGGATTCAGTCACTTTGACAAGCATGACATTGTCTGAATCTCCAAAATCAATGATGTAATTGCTCAGCTTGTGACCATTTATCAGTAGGGAGACATAGAAAGGCTCTATTTTCCTGGGGGCAAAAGGAGGAGTAATAAAAAGGTTGTTTGGGATAAACATGTTCCTTGAGGGATCATGAGTTACCTTCTTAGATTTTTGTCTTATCGAGATGGTTTGGTTCTTCACACATTGAACCAACTTGTCCAATTACTCAGGATTGGACTGCAAAAATTTAAATTTAGACATTTAAAATTTGGTTTTCTTTATATGGTCAATTATGTCAAATGTCTGGAAAGAGCTAGGAGCAAAGAATGGGAGTTTATCATTTTGGTTTTTTAAAGGGGGAGAATTGGTCTACAAATTTTAAATTGGAGGTGAAGGTGCAATTAAAGTACTCATCTTTTTAGCAGTCACCGAGTCCTTTGGCTGGAAAGGTAGAGTGGTTCCCTACTTGGCAATTAAAATTGTTGGTTGAGGTCACTGCTCTATCTTCTCTTTATTAGCTTGCTGGGCTTATTGATTATTTGACTGGGCGAACACAACATATGATCCCTCAACTGCTTCACCTTCACTTCTGGGTTCATTCTGGTAATTCAGGAAACCAATGTTGGAGTCACCAGCTGATTCTTTTTGGTCTTCTATGAAGAGATCAACATCATTTTCTTGATCAAACTCAGGTTGGAAAGAGGAATCATGTTCTGTTTCTAGATATCCAATTGCTGAGTTGGTTGGAGGCACTTCAAGGGCAAGGTTCCTCTTTGGAGGAGGAAGATGATTTGTTTGCCCTTGGTTTTTGGCAGCATTGCCTTAATATGATTGATTGGGGAATGTCATCCTTGGTACATCTTTGTATGAGGGATTAGATGACATTTCTTGTACCATTTTATTTATAAGACCCAGTAACTCATTTTATAGCTTTTGTACCATTGGATCAATGGTGGCTAAAGGTGAGTATTTAGAGGAGGAATAAGATTTACCTCTATTTAGATCTCTCATTATCTTTCCTGCCAAGATAAGGTCATCTTCCACCTCAGTGGCCAAATGCCAATCATCACTGAATTTCATAACTATTTTTCTCATGATACTATTAATTGTCTTATTTATATCTTATGCTTGACCATTACCCTATGGGTAGTATGGAGTAAAGAACATGCATCCAATTTTATATAAATAACACAATTTTTTTTATTGTTTTGTTCTTAAAAGAGGTTCTATTATTTGTAGTGATGGCTACTAGTAGGATTAAATGAGAAATGATGTTCATCATGAGAAAATGGCATATATATTCTCCTTTTATGGATTTCAATGGGATAAACTCCACCCACTTAGTAAAGTATTCTATAATTGTAATGATAAGTTTGTGTCCCCTTACTAATTTTGGGTTGATTTTACCAATTAGATCAAAGACCAATAGCATGAATGGCCATAAGGAGATAATAGGTTGTAATTATTATGAGGGAATATGGTTTATATTACTATTTAATTGAAATTTATCACATACATTAGCATATTCTTGACATTTTGGTTCCATGGTGGGCCAATAATATCCTTGTCAAAGTAATTTGTGTGACATTAAATTCCCATTGAAATGGCCACCACATTCACTATCATGTTCTTGGTTGATGTCCAACCTAGATTCATTAGATGTCAAACATCAAAGTAAGTTTCCATCAAAAGATCATTTAAATAAGTCCTCATCGATGATGACATAATAGAAGGCGTTTCTTTTTAATTTATGTACATCGTTTCTATTAGGATATATTATAGCAGAATTTTATTCTCTATGAATTGAAAAATGAGAGAAGCTATAAAATAAAAATTAAATCAAATAAAAAATGCAAACTATTCATAAAATAAAGACACCAATATATGTGGTTCATCAATTTGGCTACATCCATGGAGAAATTGCCCAGCCTTATAATTGTGGTAGTTACAAGAGGATACACCTCTCTACAATCTCTCTATGTCCTCTTCTTAAATTCAAGGTTTTAAAAAATCTAGCAACAATACTTCACTAAGTGTTCACACCTATTTACTTCCTACAATAAATCAGTGCATCAACATGCATTTATTTCTTCTCTTACACTCTAACAAATTACAAAGGAGGGAGTCTGCATATATAGAATTTCAAGGAGAGAGATAATTACATAAAATAAAATGGGAGACAGAATATGAGACGTGGATTTTCACATGGCAAAAATAGTAACCAATAGTCACAAGCTTGGAAGCTTATGCAAGAGTCAAAAATAGATCTCCACTTTTGACAAAATGTTCCTTCTTTTTTATGTCCCTCTAAAATGAATGGGAATTTGTTTTCCACTTTATCTCTCACTTCAATCAAGAATAGTAAATTGATACACCACTATCCCATACGCACACACATGCCTTTGCAAGATTACAAACACCTTTCAACTTATTCAAAATTACTCCACATGCCATATATTCCTTATCTTCCATTATCACCAAAAGACAAAATCATGTGAATTTAAAATTGACAAAAATTGTCACATTATGGAGTGGTATGCCCCACTCCATCACATGGGATTTATCACATGTAAAATCCTATATAGGTCATTCCACATCACCAATATCCATATCACTTGCATGCCACCTCATCATTCCACATCACTATGAATAGTACTTATGAATAGTGATTTATGAATAGTTTTTGTGAATAATGACTTCACACTTAATAATTTCTAGTGAAAGTATCTGGTGTGATAGATTTGTGCAAAAATTTATAACTATCATAAAACCATTATGAGGCTTTTGTATTGTGCATAGTGGCTAAAAATGATAGAGTTATGAGATCCACATGAGATATTGATGGTTATTTTAATAATTTAATAGTGAAGATAGTTTGATCATTATTGATGTCAATCAAAATCAATGATGCCACACTTACCATTACATCAATGTGGTGATTGTATTTTTGAAGAATATTTTTGATAGAGAAGTATTTGAATTGTGCACATAGACATTGAACACTATTCTTGTATGTAATTAAGTGTTCTTCCTTGGTTTGCTAGACATTTATGACTTGATTAATAACCAACTATGAATCCCATAGACCTTAATAGACTTTACTTAGATAGCTTGAGTTTCATAAAGGCTAAGGATAAGTGTCTTGTATTATATGATATTATTTGTGCATGAGAAACTTAATTGATATACAAGTGGCATTATTTTCCCTAGTTGAGTGATAAAGAAAATTCTAGATTTGACACCTAATGCACATCTAGAACCATTAAAGAACATCATCCATGTGTTGAAAGTAATGTTTTAATCTATGAAATCATCTCAAAATTTATCATTGATAGGATTGATATTATTTTAACCTTTTAGGACTTAGTGAATGTAAATCCTATGTTGTTAAAGGGTCTGAGTATAGCACATTAGGTTAGAAATATGAAATAAATATAGCCACTAATTTGTAATAGAATTTACTTAATTTAACCTTTCTAAAAATAGTAATAAATAATGTAAATAAGAATTTAGCTAGAAAATAATTGAAACAAGAGATATAGAAGCTACAAATTGAGATAAAGGTTTATATGAGTGTCACAAATAGGATTTAGGTGTCAAAACACTTACTGGATAATATCACCCTAATTAGATAGTAGCACCATATGGTATAAGTATCCCTATTTTGGTGGTAGTGTCCCTTGTATAGAACTATTCTGAGCTTTTGAGTGCACATGTGTCTAAGTCTGTCAAGAATATTCCTTAAGCACAAGTTATGGATCTTTATATATGACCTATTTTGATTGATTTTATGTGCAAATCCTAATCCTCCATGTTTCTTGGTCATCCAATTGATACAAGTAGTAAAGTTTGTTGTTAGTGAGGTAGGATAGACATCTTCAACACCCTATTGTGATGAGAGTTGCCTATATACCAATACTCTAAAGAGGGATCAAGCCCACTATAGTTCTCTCCACCTAAGTATTGGTGTAAGTGCAAGTGCATCCATTATGAATGTTGAATTGAGTTCTTGGAATGTGCTTGAGACTAGAAAAATGAGTAATCAGATCTTAGGAATGTTTTAGATGGTTGGATGCATAAGTAGGGTAGAATAGGGATTGATAACCTCACTTGTGCACAACTTGCTTTGAGTTTGTATGTGTAATTTGCATCTCTTTTCCATCTAGTGGTTAGAGGGATAAATGTCATGTATTTATATTGTTTTGGTGATTTTACGAGTCTCAAAAAAGGTCTAGGCTAACCCTAGGTGGTCTTAGATTTGAAAATATATCCATTGGTATAAAAAGGAGGGAAAGGATAGTAGTGCAAAAATTAGGACACTAGCACCATGTGGTGCTACTATCCCTATTATGGTGCTAATGTCTAGGTGGTGTAACTTGAGGTACTAAGGGTTAGGATGTCAAGATGAGGGCCTAGGACTATATTAGGGATGTTTAGGGATGTTAGTTGCCTATACAAAATCTAGATAAGTGTGAAAATAGGCCCTAAGATAGGTCTAGGATAAGCTAGGGATGGGTGGTCTCAAGTAGCACTCAAGTGTCATTTTTAGGTGATAACATTTGCCCCCACTTTATTCTCAAAATGTAATAAAGGAAAAGGACTAGGATAAAGGAAAAATAAGTGTACCTAGACTTCCCTAAGAGGTAAATCCCATGAATCTAGATCTTAGAATGTGAATCATGCTCCATTATGTATCCTACAAATGAGATGTGCATAGATTAGTCCTTGCTTAAGAGATATAAAAAGAAAAAACAAAACTGATTAAATAGATAAAACTGAGTAAAGAGGAAAGAGAGTGAAAAGGATTGAATACACCTCATTCGATACATAAACCAATGCATAAACCTTATGATAACCTATGTGTGCATGTAGATAGTGATCAATCGATGAATAGCTTGGACTGAGTTGATGGCTTTCTCAATCCCCATGTATAGGTGGCTCAAGAACTCAATTCATTTTTGATTCCATCATTACCCATCATTTCTTGGTGGATCATGACCTATGAATAACTTGGATTGGACTTATGTTGTGTCCAATCCTCTCATGTAGGTGGATTAAGAACTTAAGTAGACTATGACTCTATCATTGTCTACCCATGTGTATTAAATGAATCTAAAATTGTAGGATGTAACTATAAATGTTTAACGAGAGATGTGCAATTGGAGATGCCAGTTTTGTGGCCACTCAAGTATATTAGGTGACTCTAGGCCACTCAAGAATTCCAACTATTGTACGTGGAGTAAGGCATGAATTTGGTGCTAACCTAAAACATGGTATTTGATGTGTATAACATAGAGAATGGCATGGAGTTTTTCATTCCATATAATAAATCAATGTATAAATGAGTATACGAAAATAATGTGCCATTCATATGCCCCCAAATTAGATATATGAATGGATTCTAGACTAAGTTGTAATAATTTGTATTCAAACATTTGAAATAAAATGAGAATGAGCATGTCATGCATGATACCCCCAATGTGATCAAACTAGTATGAATCTGAGTTAAGCTAAGACAAAATTGGTAATATGTAACTGAACCTATGCAAACCTAGACTTTAACTATTGTAATTTTTTTGCCAATCTATAATTTTATTAAATGAATGCTACTAGATAGTAGTGCCATATCTTGGACAATATTTACATGTGGTAATAATGTTCCAATTTGGGAATTGATTTCTATGTAACTATAAATGATCTATATGTCACTATTTCCCACTATGTTTTTCTAAATCTAATTTTTATGTTCTGAGCCTATGTGATGAAAAATTGTGCTCTGAGTGCATGTAGATAGCCTAATCTCTGTGACAAGCCTTTGTTAATTCCCCCTCTTTTTAGGGGAGTTATTGAACATGTGGAAGAAGTGTCCTTAAAATAAAAAGATCTGCAAAATGTGTGTTAGCTAGAGCATATACTATATCTACATAATATGCATACATAACATTAGAATGTCAGATAATCTGAGCACAATGTGCAATGTATGTTAGGTCTAACATTCACAAGGCTATTGAGATAGATATAAAAATATATATGTAAAATAAATTTGAGTAATAAATGAGTAGATACCTAGGGGGATGGGGCATGATGTCCATCATGACACCCAAGTAGAAAGGGGAGATGCATGAGGTCTCTCATCGCATCTAAAAATGAAGTGTGTAACAAGTAAGATATAAGTGTCATGACCATGATTCATACAAGAAAGCATACATACAACACACATGAGTCACATAAAGTAATCCAAAAGACCAAAATACAAGGGACATGGGCACATGTCACTAAATTTGAGAAATTAAGACATATAAGGACATATTCAAATGTCCACATACATAAAAAAATAGGCAAGTTGGCTTAGAGACACATAGAAATACATGTTCAATTCCATATACATAATCAATAAAGCACACACAAGGACATGGTCACATGTCTAAAGCATACATATAATGGAAAGAAGTGGCATAGATCCATAGAGCAATGGAATTTCAAATGCCCTCAAATAGAAGAAGCATAGAGACAAAATCAAGTCTAAAATAGGAAAAGTAGAAATGAAAGTATGCATGAACATGTGATACAAATTTTGTATAAGAGCTAAGACATACAGATGTTGATTTTAAAATAGTAGTAGATGGTAATGAATCTGAGTAGGTATATGATGATCAATATCAAGATATAATAATGTTAAATCTGTGATGTAGAGTTTAGAAAGATGTAACCTGGCCATCAAAACTATGTATAGGATGCCCCTAAATGGGTAAGTGTCATCAAATGAAGAATCCTTATATCTATGTATGTGCCCCCAATGGGTAGATAGTAGAAATTTGGATCTATGTAGTGGACCTGAGTCTTATAAGTATCTATGAACACTTGACAAGAACAAGTGAGGCATGTATGTATGATAAAAACCAACTATATGAAGATAGCTAACACATGTAATGTCCAGAAAATATAAGAAATGTAAACATGGCAATGCATACAATCTATAATTTATATTTTTTGAGTAAGTATTTGAGTATTTTTATTTTTTGACATGTATATTATTTTTGTATTTTTTGGATATAAGCTATGTACAAGCAACATGAAAATGAAATTATATGCAAGGAGCAAGAAATAAGAAAAGTATATATAATTAAATGTTGGAAATAAACAAGATAGTGTACAATTGAAGTGTAATGTCTCTATAGACCCAATAACACATATATGCGATATGGATAATCAAACAATGGATTAGGTAGCAGGTCATCTAATGTCACATATTGGATATGTCCAAAATCAAATAATTCCTCATCATCATGATCATTATACCATGATGTATGCATTAGTGTAGATGTATCCTTGTCATTAGTCTAGATTCTATGCATCTAAATAGCATGCTTCTCTACTGAGTAAGATGTTTCACATGAAATCCTAGGGTAAACCACATTAAACCACAAATTTTCTATAGTAAACCCATGGTTCTCATTTGTGCCATCATGTATAATGTGTACCATGTGTCCCTCATGACTGAATGTCAAACATTTGTTTGATTGATCAATTGTGGTATCTATTGCATTTATCCATATACTACCAAGTGTAACATTTATATGAGTTCCCCTACTCATGATAAATAATAATGTGTTGTCCACTTTGTGGCTACATGAAATTGGAAGTGTGATATGTCCTATGGAATCTTGATAATGTATGGCATGGTGTATCTCATTTTCTTGATATCCTATGTTGTAAAAATGCCAAAGTAAAAGTATTAAGCTTAAAATCATCATCTATAAAAAAATGGGGGGTGTATCTACCAATAAATAAAATCTAGATGTTAATGTATCATTTCATGAGTATCTATGTGGATGATGAATTTTTTGTGGTGCTTGTACCTATGGAGGTGGAGGCTATTTTCTATAAAAATGCTAAAGTGAAAGTATTATGATTAAAATCCTCATCTATAGAAACATGGGGGGTGTATCTACCAACAAATAAAATATAGATAGTCAATGTATCATTTTTTGAGTATCTATGTTGATGATGATTCTATTTTGGTGCTTGTACCTATGGAGGTGGATGCCATATAATATGAATAGTGCCTTGAGATTTGAACTTATTCAAATTATGTTATAATGTTCAACATGTATCTGTATCATGTCTTGTATGCCTATGACAATCAAAAAAGGGTTGACCTTCTTACTATGATAATTTATTTATGGATTTATGATGAATTATGGGTAATGTCATCAATCCTATATTAAGTAATATTTGTAGAATCTGGTGTAGTCTATCATATGAACTACCTACTTAAATCCATATAAATGGGTCCATATCCATAGATGTAACCATATGTATCGAGTGAATAAAAGGATTTTCCTCTAACTATAGTTGAGTAGGTGATCTTGTAGTTGGAGGACTATGAACTAATGGTGTTGTTAGTGTAGAAAAAGGCATGAGTACCTTAGAATCATCACTATACTCTCTAGGGTCCACTGGTGTGAAACTAAATCCACATAAATAATCATCGATGTCAACAGGTGTTGGACTATCCTCTGTGGTGGTCTGGGAATTTGTATTGGAGTTATAAATGTATATTTCTTCTAAGTTAACAAGTAATGGTAATTGTGTTGTGAGAATCCCATCATCCACCCAAGGTGGAGATAGTTATACTATGGGAGGATCCCTCTCCATCATGGGTAAAGGTAATTTTGTTTTACAAGGATATGGAATAGGTGTAGGAATAATATTTCTAGATTTCCCAAACTCATATGTATGCATTTGTTCAATTAGAATCTTGTGAGGTGGGGACTCTATAAGAACATGAGGTGTCCCATCTAAAGATGTACTCGAAGTGGTAGGCTTGGTGACTTTGTAATAAATGAATGGTTGATTATCTATTGTACAAGTTTATAAGTATCCATCATGTAAAAAAATTGATGCATCTATGCAAGGTAGAGGGTACAACCTCCATAACATTTATCCAAGGTATCCCAAGTAATAGGTTGTAGTGCAAATGATTAGGCATCACCTAAAATTATGTAGGTAGAGTTTTTGGCCCAATAGTAAAATATAATGTAATAGAACCAAATGTTTGTCTAGGAATGTCATCAAAACCTCTGATAATCTTATATGTCATTTGAATGTATGTTATATCAACCCCCATAGTCTGTAAAAATGTGAGGTTGCATATATTAAGTCTTGAACCACTATCAATTTGAACTCATTTAATAGTGGTGTTATTTATTTTTGATTGAATGAAGAGCAATAAATTTTGATCAATAACTTACTGTGATAGTAAATCTTTAGTGGAAAAATATATAACATCCTCAATGTCTTTGATAGTGTTAATGATGAATGCAAAGTAAATGGATCTATGTCATGAGGCAAAGATGTATGATTAAGTGTTCGAAAAAGAATATCTTTGAAAATAGTTACATGTTAAATTAATTCCAATATGGATATATTAGCCAATGTGTTTCTCAATTTATCCACAATATCAAATGATCTATGCTGATCTCTAAGTCCCCTTGTAGTGTGCTAGGGATGAGGAGGGATGGTGAGATTTTTTTGTTCTTGTATAGGATGAGAAGTCTTCATGTTTCATCTGGTAAAATCTTGAATCACAGGATCTACTATTTACCAAGGGCAAGTATTAGACAAGAATGTGAATGAAGATAATCAACTGGTCTAGGTGGAGGTGGAACAAACATAGTCCTTCGGGATCTCTATCATTGATTAATAACTAAAGGTAACTCAAAGTGAGCCATGTAGCAATGATATTCATAATAATGAGACTCAAAAGAGGGAGGACCAATGTGTAAAATACATTGAGGTCTAACATGATCCATGAGAGGAGTGACATACATGTGCATTTTTATACAAATGGCAATTAATAAGCATGCAAGATAAAACACAATACTTTGTGCCAAAAAGTTAAAAATGGCATTCGTCATATAATAATCATGATGATAGGATACAAACTAAAACTTGAGTATATTTTTAAAATAAAAATGGAAACATTAATGGTGCACTAGGGTTTTGAAATAATGTGATCGAAGTAAGTCAGGTTCACCAAATGTTTTAACCTTTTAGAACTTAGTGAATTCAAGCCTCAAGGTAAATATAATCAAGCATAATTAGCTGGATGTATGTGTGAAATAAAATTAGGTATATATCAATCAAGTAAACCTTGGGATCTATGAGGGTATGAGTGAGCAAAAATAAGGAATGCTAAAGAAGAGAAGACATACCAGAAACATTTGAAAATGGTTATGATAAGTATAGGAGCAACAATGAATACTCGTGAGTATGAGCTCATGAACATTTTCAAGTTTGGGAGTTTGATGCAAGTTCATCAACTAGGAGGCCTAATTCTAGGAATGTTAATCATTTTTTGGTTCATGATAGAGGTGTTAAAAGTAATAGGTGTTTAAAATCTGGTCTCTAGTGCATGTTTTCAATTTTCCCACCAAAATGGGAAATTCAAATTTTTGTATTTGTTTATCATGTTTTAAAGTGTTTTAGCTTGTTTAAAGGTATCAATCCTTTAGTAAGGGGGTTTTTAGGGTCTAATTACATATTTTTAATCTTTTTCAATTATCCTCTTCATCTAAACTTGTCTCAAATCAATTCAAGGCGTGTGTAATGTAGGAAAATGACTAAATTATGCTTGTTTTTTATAAGCCTTAGGTTGTTAAGAGGTTGTTGTTGCATAAACCAAGAGGTAAATAATATTGGACATATAAAAAAATCTATATGAATATAACCAAAAATAAAGTATCCATGAAATGAATGAAAAGTGGGAGAAAATGTAATTAGCAGAGAGGATGGTGTAATTATATTATGTATGTACAGGTCTTTAAGTATATTTTAAAGATACATGAATTAAAAATGGAATTTTATTGGAAATCACTATTTTCACATAGACCTTTGAAGGTATTGATACATTCAATAATTGTTCACTAATCTCTTACAATGTTTGTATGATTTTTTCTTTAGTTACAAAGGTCTAAAACTCTATTTTAGTAACACAATCTGAGTAAAATGAAGAGTTTTAATGTATTTTCTTGATTATGAGACTTAAAGAGTGATTGTAATAGTAAAAATAATGTTTAAATATCGTAACCTAAGTAAAATTAACTTTTTTAATTCATTAAATCTTGATATTTTCCATTATTTATGCTCTGAGGTGGTCTATAGTCCTAAAACCCTAGTTTAGGGTTTAAATTCAAAAAATCAACCATAATTTTAAAATGAATCATCAAAATACTTTGGAAATTTGTAGATTGATACTATAAATTGTGTTATAAGTGATTGAAGTGTTTTTGATCCTTGGAATCCTCATAAAGTGAATATATTCTTGATTGTTTATCTAAAGATGTATAACTAGGCCTAAAATAGGGTTTTGAAGATAGTTTTCCAATTTCTTTTGAAAATTTAAGCTGTATAAGGGTAAAGAACTAGTTTATTGTATTTTGGGACATGTTAATGAGTGTATATAAATATTTTAGTGATATTCATAGTCTAAGGTTGCTAAATATTGTTAAATTTCAAGTCTATAGGTCTTATTTTAGGTAATAAAGCCAATATTATTATGTTTCTTGTAAGAACCAAACATACTAAATGGGAAAAGTTTGTGTAAAAGAATAGACAAGATTGAAATAAACATAATAATCCTTTAAATTCATGGGATATATTAAAATCTGAGTCCATACACATAAAATAAGGTAACAAGACCCATTAGATAAGGTCTAAAGATCCCAAGGTCACTATCTATTTATAACAAGCAAGCATATAGAAGATGGGAGCTTATTTTCAGAGTGAGGCTAAGCCAAGAAGGATGTAAGGATCCTTATGTATGATATGCAGTGATGATAAATCCAAAATAACCCTTATAAAGGATGATAGCTTAGTTTCTTCAAGGCAAGGTATATATATACACACACACACACACACACACACACACACACACATATATATATATATACAGATATATATATATATACATATATATATATATATATATACATATATATATACAAAGATATATATATATATATATATATATATATACAGATATATATATATGTATATATATATATATATACATATATATATACATACATATATGTATACATACATATATGTATGTATATATATATATGTATATATATATATGTATATATGTATATATACATACATATATATATATATATATATATATGTATATATATATATATATGTATATATATGTATATATATATATATATATATATATGTATATATATATATATATATATATATATATATATATATCAAAGATAGTTAAGGTATTGTGTTACACCATTTGGTTTAGAGGTTAGATGACATTAATGAGACTTTAAATAATCCTTTTTATGAACCTTTTGAATCATTAGAGTTTTAGTTAATTTTTGAATCATTGAGAAGGCTACCATCAAATATTAGAAATAAATTTAGTGAAGACCCCTTGTGAATCTAGATAAATCAATTTATATAAATTTATGACACTAGAATTAAATAATGTTTGATCTTGGATGTAAATCCAAAACATAAAGATTTAACTTCTTCAACCTTGTATTTAATCTGACATTGAATAAGTTTGTATTTTTATCTTAGATTAAATTTGACATAGAAGTTATTTCTTTCAACTTTGAGTTAAAATTTATTGATTTATATATTCAAAAATATTTCAGTTTTCTCTTTATTTTCTATTATTTTTTTCTTGTTTTATAAATTATGTTCTATTAGTTTCACAACTAAATAGTGAGAGAAATTGTATTTCCACAATCCATGGTGAATGTAGGAGAGTGCTTATAGAATCACTGTGTGCACATTTTTTATCTAAAACTATGCACGCAATGTTTCTAGAAGAATTTTCTTACAAAATATATAGCGACTGTTATGAAGGGCTATGTAGTGATTTATTCAAAAACATTGTGGTGTGAGAGGTTTACCTAATACTCAACCATTTTATAACACTAAACACAGACTTTAGTTTCCACAAGCCTCACGGTATATATAAAAAACTTAATATACCTTATTTATACCATAGAAAACATATTTTAATTGTTTGATTTGTGCTTCATTTAAAAGCAGGATATCACCCAGGAAAGTTACTCTCACTATACCCTCAAAAATGATGTTAGTGGGTTATAGTCATAGTTTTTCCTCTTTAGTTAGAGCTCTAAAACATTAGGCTGATTCTAATAAATGAATTAGTAAGTATATTTGAGATCCCACACAATCATTCAAACCCTTACCTAGATCACCTTTAGACCTTAATTTTTGCTTGTATTGTATTCATAGTCATTGGTGTTGCTTGATTCATATTGTATTGTGTTCAGAGTGGTATCAATAAGTGAATATTTATTTCATTGTTACATAGGATTGTGAAATTCATTGTTTAATATTGTATTCCCTTTCAACATGTTATTCATTATGTTAGAGCATGAAAAAAACATTTATCAAATTAAGAGAATCAAATATATAATATAGACCCTTGAGCACTTCTCAATTTTTATTGTAAAATATTACACCTCTAATAAATATCCAAACCAATCACCATCATCACAAGATTGTTTTGTTACCATTTGGGGGATTTTTTTTTTGAATATTTCACACAATATTGAATAAATAGGTCTTGTGTATAAAGAAGAGTCTACTTTTTGTGGACAAAATCAAGACAAACCATCTCTCAAGGTCATAGATGTTAATATTTCTTAACCCTAATTTTTTTTGTCTATGGAAATCTTATCATTAACCTTAGATTTTAAATTAAATAGGTATATTGAAATAAAATTACACAAGGGTGATAATCATATCTATAGTAGGCCAATCAGATGTAAAACTTAGATATAAGCATACACTAAATTTATTATGTTGAGATAGTCTAAATATGGAAAGTATAACTATGCTAAATATAAAAATGACAAAGAAGTGATGTACTTATCTTGTTATAATAATAATGCATATCTATATATGGAATAGGTAGAAAGCATGATGGAAAGAGATTATATAACAATCATCATATTCTAGGTTGGATGCTTCTGGCACTCTAGATAATAATGTCAACATGGGACGGTTATGTTGATGCTAATATCTAGGTTTAATGTTAATTTCCTAATGTAATTCCTACTAAAATCGGATATGACCACATAGATGCTTATGGGTTTTGATTTACTTTCACTCTGGAGCATCCAGATCTAGATCATAAACTATCACTCCTTGTGAAATGGTAAAACCCAAAGACCTCATTATTAGAGGGTGCTTCTTACATATAAAATACTCCATAAGAGGGCATCATATGCATGTAGTTATCCCCTACATGTTGTCTTATGTGTGAATCATAAAATATTATGAAAAATAAACTACAATAATGACCTAACTTGTAACTTATACAATTAGGCTCTTAAGCTCCTCTTTTAGTACATCAAACCTATAGATGTGTTGTAGCTATGACTGGTATGGAAATATGGAAGATTTGTTCAATTGAATGCTTGATAGAATGCTTCTAGTAAGTTACCTTGGTCTCTTTGGTCTTTTGCTAAGTGAATAATGAATGAGGGCTGATCTTGTATTTATATCAATCCATTTAGAGTATTAACTTGCATTAAAGCACTTAGGTTGACCTTTAATATATGTTTCATTTGAAGATTGGATGAATTTAGGGCATTGGACACTTACATCAGGATAGGATAGTAGCATCAATGCTACTGTCTATCCCAAATGTTAGTGTCTAGGGAGCAAGAAAGTAGGTACAAGTTTTGAACTTGTAGAGATAGAAGATAAATACATTTTAAGCATTATAGGCAAGATAGAAGTCTTGGGTCATCAACATAAAATTGGTTGAACTAAGATATATAAGTAAAAGGCATAAATATAGAGTAGATGCTAAACTTACAGAAGTGGTAAAAGGTAAATAACTAAGAGGAACAACCAAGGTATAAGTTTTCCAAGTGTACAAGACTAAGGTTTTATATAATCATAAAATATTGTCTACATTTATCCCCACTTAAATCTAGTAATTAAATTGATAGTTTAAAGGAAAATAATGCATACTTGGGTGTATATGCACACCTTGTATTTACATGTGCCCAACTTGGACTCTTTGCAAGTGACTAACATGTAACCAAGAGCATGTTATAGTATAAAATTAGTGCATATAATTTGGGTTTAAAAGTACTTGAAATAGATTTAAATTGAATGAGCAAGGTTTGAGAGAACACTTGTGTGACAATGTAACCACCTTGCCTATTGACACATTTTTTTGATAAAGATGTATCATTGTAAGGATCTAAAACTAAGATTATGAAAAATATAGAAAAATATTTTAAGTGCATATATCCAAGGAGATAAAGTGTGAAAGAGAGATAAAGAGAGATATTGGAATGCACATGCCCCTAGCTTTTGAGAAAAAGATAGTTGCCACATGGTAGTTGAGATTAGCTCAACAGTGTAACCCAATGATACTTATAACTTGGTGAGGCTAGATGATCAAGTCCCACCTAAAAAATTGGCAAGATTTAGTTATTTGATCACCTCAATTATGCCAAAAGGTGAACTAACTACTGTAGTAGATATGATCAATAAAACTTTGTGGGGTATTAGTATGAAATACTTTGTGATATGGTAATAGTCCATAAAAGAGTTTTTAAATCCAAAATTGATTTATATTTTACATTATTAGGTGCATGTTTCATATCATATACATATTAGATATGTCTCATGCTAAAATTATGTATTACAATTGTACCAATGTATATTAATTCTACCACAACTATGAATATGAATCATATAATTGTTTGCTTTGACCAATTAGGATAACTATATAAATGTGGAGGACATGCTTCCAAAGCATGCCCCCACTATATATGGAGAAATATGAAATCTGATATAAGTACCAATGTGAAGACATTTTTCCAAAACATGACCCCACTATAAATTGGAGATGTTGAATATTAAATAGATGTGGAGAACATGCTTCCAAAGCATGCCCCTATTGAATCTGAAAATTGTGAATGTATGGAAGCCATGCCCATATGAAATTCCCCCAATGAATCTAAAAATTGATATAAGTAACACATACTGAATGAGTGTGGAGAACATGATTTCAAACCATGCTTCCACTAAATCTAAAAATTTATATAAGTACCATATACTGAATGAGTGTGGAGAACATGATTTCAAAGCATGCCCCAACTAAATCTATAAATTGTGACAAGTGTGGAGAACATGCCTCTATGATATTCCACCACTAATATTCCCCCCACTTTAAGGTGAGGCAAATATAGGAACTAGTAGGTACCTCACCTCAAAAGGATAAGATAATTGTATAGTATACAAATGTAACCATGTAACATATATAAGGAACAAGTCTAGGTAGATATAAAATTATAGCACATAGAACCAATGTGATCACATTTAGGCCTAAGATGCATGATAAATAACATGGAAATATCTAAATAGTAATAATACAAGCTCAACAAGAAAATAAACACACACATAAGAGCACTCAAAATCAAGTCAAAAGGCAATGGTCCAAGGAGACTGCAAACAAGGGACATACTCAAATGCCCCATAATTGAAGGCACATGACTTAGTAAAATGTCCATAAAGGCAAGGATGACATATTAAAATGTCCATACAATAAAAAATGACATAAAAATGTAAATGAAAGAATTAATAGGCATGAGGGTCATACGTAGATTAGTATATTCAAATGCTCGAATAATGAGTACAATAGCAAGGAAAGACACGCAAGGAAGTGCACAAAGCAAAGTATAGGAAACAAACATAAACATATCATAGTATCTACAGGATCCAATGTGTTAGTAAAAGTATGTCAATTGTGTATCACATCAAGTACCCTGTGTAAGATATAATCATGTATAATAGTCATGTGTAAGTACTTATGTAATCCCAAACATGATAATGTAGAGAGATCATCTAATCATATAACATGTGTATATCAAGATCAAATAATCAGATGCCCCTAATTTTCATATGAAATGAGTAGAGCGAAAGGCCTAACATATAAAATAAGAATGTATCATGTATCTTTATATGCCTATATCACACTCAAGTATAAGTTTGAAACATATGTGTATGTAATAGTAATTGAATATGCCATCCATCAACATAGAAATAACACATAGGCTCCAAGGAGTCAATAGAAACTGTAGGTGCTGAAAATGTTTTTGGATTTTTGGATGTTTTTTATTTTTTTGGTATTTTTGGAATATTTAAATAGGAAATATAATCCTATGATGCCATTTAATGGATGGCCATATATATATATATATATATATATATATATATATATATATATATATATATATATATATATATATATATATATATATATATATATATATATATATATATATATATATATATATATATAGCACATTTTCCCTCATGTTTTGAATGTGTAGAAGTAATGTCATCATTTAAAATATGTATTAATTTGCCTTCATAAGGAAAGGAGATACCTTTCTGATTTGAATCAATTTTTTCTTGCATTTCGTATATCTAAAGAGTTCTTCATGTAAGTGCTTATGAGATGTGGTAGGCATAACCCAAACCCATTTTTAAATTACTTTAGGACCCCAATAAATTGGTATTATTATGTTTCCCAAGGAGTCTTTTCAACCTCCTTTGTTTTTTAAGTTTTCTAGATTGAATCTAATTTGTTCTAAGTGTCTTATATTGCAAGTAATTTTTTCTTATGTAAGATCAATATGGTTATACAAAAAGTAAGCACCACCCATGTATAAGGTAATTGTTAAATCTTAATTGGCATCGATGTTTTTTGTGTTGTTCACTTTGAGATTCTTGCATAGGATGTGTAATTTGGATTAGACCCATGTTAAGTAACATTTTTAAATTAGCCATATAAATATTAGGATTACCACATTTTTTTTTACTAATTCTCCTTAGGTAAGCTATATCCACCCTTTTTGTGAGGGATAAAGATTTTGTATTTTGTTTGGGATATGCTAAGTTATTTTGAGTGAGTAATTATGAAGGAAGCATATACTCATGAAGGAAGCATATCTATGTACATAATTATATAAATGGTTAAATTATTAATATTGTTTATGAAATTTCCTTTCTTATAATGGGGAAAGAATGCCTCTACTGAAGATAAATTGTAATTACAAATCCAAGGGCCTAAATTCTAGCTCATATGATGTACTTTTGAATTGAGTGGTATAATCTTGAAGGGATTCATCATCAAAATATTTCAAATTGTGAAAATGTTTTGATGTAAGTTTTGGAACCTTATGGATATTGAAATCCATGAATAATGCATCTTCCAATTTTAATAAATTATTTAGGGAATCCTTTGATAAACTATATAACTAATTTTGAGCCTCATAGGAAATACTCATATGGAAAAAGTTTAGAAATAGTTTTTAATCTTGTGCCTATTGACCAAAAGAATATACATAGCTAATCATGTGGTCAAATGGGTCTTTGTGTCTCAAAAAGAGAGGTAAATATGATAATTCAAAATCTTATGGATAAGTATATTTAATTATACATTGCACAAGAGGTTGATAATTGAATGAGGTTACATGTGCATTATCATTATGGAAATCCATTTGGTTTTGGAGTATAGAAACTTATTTTATAAGATCCTCAATAGTGGTATCATTAACATTAGATATTCTATGGGGATAAATGTGTTTGTTATAGGTATTATCATTAGTTTAAATCCATCCCTTTTTTTAATCTAGGCATATGAGTGTCCTCATTTTCATGTATAACATGTGCAAGTTCATGATCACTAAATTTAGGATATTTTGGTAATGGTATGGGATCTTTAAACATTGGTACATTTGGTATATCATTTGAATAGTTTGTACCATTTATAGAATCTATTTCATTTTCCTTTGGTAAGGATATAACAATTTTATGTTGGGAAAAGTTTTGGTAAGGACACCTTTTTTATATATAATTTGTTTTAAATGAAGGTAGGAAAAAGTCATCACCCTTAAATAGAGGGATTTTGTTTGGGAATGTAGGAATTTTGGAGGTTTTAATCAATTTTCTTGAAACCATGTCCCCCTTATGAGTTGTATGTAAATAAACCATAATCTCTTTATGTAATTGTTGAAATTTTTAACGATCAAATGAAGGAATCTTGGTTATATCTACCTATTATTTTGGTAAAATGTAAATGTTTAGTTAACTTGAATGGTTGGTAACTCAATGATTTTTTTGGAAACCCCAACCCTTTCCTATTTTTATTGTTGTGTTTAAGAGGTATAGGGTGGGTTATACCTTACTCATGTTTTCCCAATCCTTGGCCTTGATATACATACTTTTGAAAGTATTGGATGCCAAAGTCATATAATGGTGGTGTAGGAAGTAGGGATAAAGAATTTTTATCATCCTTAAGATGGTTCAACTCATCTCTTGAAGTGGTGCAACCATTGACTTGATTAGATGGATAACAACTACCAACATTCAAGGATTTTATATTACATGTTTTAGCACTAGGATGAATGCAATAATAGTCAATTTTAATTCCTTCATTGAGGATGAGTTGGATAGTTTCATAATCATATTCATAAAATCAATCAATATCATCCATGATAAAAGATATAAAGTAAATGAATATTAGGACAAAGCAGGTAATAAGCATCTTATAGGGTATGTTTAGGCATAATGGCATTCAAAGATCGAGATCAAAAAATTTTAACCTTAAAATGTTTAGTTTAAGGTGATCTTATCATTAACTTTATTTTTTAAATTAAAGGGGTATATAGAAATGAAATGGCATAAGGGTGATAATCAGATCTATAGTAGGCCAATTAAATGTTAAACTTAGATATAAACATACACTAAATTTATTATGCTAATATAATCTAAATATAGAAAGTACAGCTAGTTAAATATAGAAATGACAAAGAAGTGATGTACTTAGCTTGTTTTTATGCTAATATATTTATATATCTAGAACATTTAGAAATCATACTAGAAAGAGATTTTGGAATAGTCATCAAATTATGGATTGGATGCTTTTGGCATTCTAGATAGTAACATCAACCTAGGATGGTTGTGTCAATGCTATTATTTAGGTTTGATGCTAGTGTCATGTATAGATACCTATTGAAACATGATGTAACCACTTGGATGCTTTTGTATTTTGCTTCATATTCGCTCTAGTGCATTCAAATTTGGGTCATAGACTATCAAACCTTGTAAACTAGCAAAACCCTAGTTTTCCACCTTCATAGTGATCTTGGGGGAAAATGGAATAGTGGACACATGGTTTTGAGATGACCCTAAATATTGCACTATTAGAGGTCACTGCTTACATAGCCAATACTCTATAAGAGGCCCTCATACTCATGTAGTTATCCCCTATGTGTTTTCTTATGTGTGAATCATATAAAATTGTGAAAAATAAGTAAAATAATGACCTAACTTGTAACTTGGCAAATTAGGCTCTTGGGCTACTCCTTTAGTATTTTAGACGTATAGATGTGTTGTACCTATGACTGGTATGGAAATAGGGAATCTTTATTTAATTTAATTCTTGATAGAGTATTTTTGATAAGTTGCATTGGTCTCTTTGGTATTTTTCTTAGTGAGGAATGAATGAGGGTTGATCTTGTATTTATATTAATCCTTTTAGAGTAATAACTCACATTAAGTCACTTAGGTCGACCATTAAATATGTTTCATTTAAAAATTAGATGAATTTAGGGTACTAGACACTTGTATTAGGATAAGATAGACACTTGTATTAGGACAAGATAATAGTGTCGATGCTACTATCTGTCATAAACATTAGTTGTTAGGGAGCAAGAAATTTGTATAGGTTTTAAACATGTAAAGATGGAAGATAAGTACATTTTAAATCATTTTGAACAAGATAGAAGACCTGGGTCATCTGTATAAGACTGGTAAGACTAAGAGATATAAGCCAATGGGAACAAAGATAAAACAAATGTGAGACTTGAGAAAGTGAGAAAAGGTAAAGAACTGAGAGGAATAACCAAGGTTTGAGTTTGTCAAGTGTGTAAGACTGAGGTGCTATATAATCATAAAATATCATCTACAAATTCCTATTGTCATAGTATACAATATTAATTATTTTCTATTACAACCAAATGCCGAAGAAAATTGGCACATCCTTTTTTTATTCCTCCCACTTTATCTCAACCTACTTCTATTAAGTCTATTACTATTATTCATCTGAGTCTCATATTAGATCCCCATGTCCATGTTATTCAAACTAGAATAAGGTGTCCAACTTTACCTCCCCAACCCAATATTACTACTCATAATGTTCCTCCACCTCCTCCAAGGTAAGGGGCATGATCTTATTGAGAAATTGCATAATATTTCAATTGAATTTTATATTATAGAGTTATTGAATAAAATGCCAACTTAAAAGGATATCTTATATACCATGTTGTGAAATACCACTCTTTCTATGGATACATAGCCAACCTCATTCACTTATATCATGAACTCATTCAAGGATATTGATAATAATATTACTTTAAATAAATAATAAATACCTCCAACACATATTAGTGAACAAAATCTTTCATTGTTCATTCAAGATAAAATACATGGAAAGTTAGTCAAGTGTGCATTAGTTGACAATGGTTTCAAGATAAATATTATGGCTATGAATTCATATTGAAATTGGTTTTCAATAAGGATAATATTCACATATCAAAGAAACCTATATATGGCTTTGGTATCACTCTAAAGCAAATATTTGGAACTATCACACTAGATTTACAAATAGGTCATGAAATGGTATCTACTATTTTTCAAGTCATACTCGATCAATTAGAATATAATCTTCTCTTGGTTTGGGCTTGTATCCATGACATGGAAACCATTCCTTCCACATTCGGTAGATGAATCAAATTCATATATGATATGCATGAATATAGACTTTCAATTGATGATTCACCATTTTGATATTACAAAATGACACAATCACAATGATAAGGTCTCTATTATACCACATGAGCAACCAATTTCAATGCCACAAATGTGTACCTATGAAGTGGGTGAATCAAGAAATGTAAATGATATATCACCACATGATGAAATTCTGAAGAAAATAGATTAACCTATCAAGGAAGCTATGCTCAAAGTATAAATTCTAAGATAATAGAGGAACTTATTAAAGAAGAGATACAACCAACACCACTTTCCACAACAATAATAGAACCTATCCAAGAACTATCATTATTGGAAATTTAGATTTTTTTGGTATAAATAAATGTTAATACAATAATGATAATGAAGATATAAAACAATTAATAGATCAAATACACAAGCTAAATTTCAATCTCATTGATGAGGATGATTACTGTATACATCCAATTCCTAACACCATTTGTGTTGAAACTATCAATCTTACTCAAATACACAATTTAGGCCAAATTTTATAAAATGTGCTAAATGGATCAGATTTGTTGTTTACAAGTTCTGATTTAGGCTAATGTATCTCTAAATAGGGTAATGCATTTTATGTGATTCCTAACTTTTATCAAATCATTTTGAGTCAAAATGATGATATCATATTTTGGTGCTCTGGATCACTCTTTCTTCTAATTTGTTAGTACATATCACGTACCTTTGTTATTTTGTGTCAATAACATCCTAAATGGGATCATGGTTCATATGCATCTAACATCACCTTCTAATTACTCCTGAGTCAAATTATGACCTAATAATATGACTTTTTGACTAATTTGATTAATTTGTGCACCAATTTCTAAAGAATTACACTAAAATTGATTAATATTACTTAGGAAAATTAAATCAAATTATGATCTTAAGTAAGAATTCCATGGAGCAAATTGAATATTTATTTATTGGAAATTGATTCTAAATATTTTCATCACCTAACGACATGATCAATGGGGTGGCATCCTTAATCCATAAATGCAATAAATATCAGGTTTATAGGCACTCATGCCTAATTAATGCCTCTTCCTCCCAAACATTTATGAGGATATTTATGGATTTATTATGAAATATTAGATGAATTCATGGTCACACATCTCAATCTTGAGATGGAGGGTCATAGTTGATCCTGGCCCATTAAAAAAATCTATAAATAGAGGGGCATAGAACATCATTTTTAAGATTAAATTATGTAAACTTAGAATATAGGATTCTCTCCACAAGTCATTTATGTTTTGATAAATGTTTTATTTGCAATAGGTTAGCTTCAATTGATAGTCATATTAGTGATTTCATATCATGAGCCTAAGTTATGCATAGTGATCTTGAGATGATGGAGGAGCTTGGCATCAATTGTTTACAAAGACAAGAAAATTAGATCAAGGGGAAACACATGCTTGGAGCCACTTTTGGATGATGGAATCACTTGGGAAGGTAATAGATATTTGATTTCTTTCAATTGTTATTCACTATCATTTGCAAATGTTGTTGGAATAGGTTAGCCTATCTTGTTAGTTATTTATGCATTCTTTGTGTTTACATGACTAATGTTTGACTAATAATCTTTGTAATCTATCTTTACACTTGGCATGCTCGGTGGGACCATTGAGTCCATTCAAGTAAGGAAGACATTGTGGCAATTTTACATTTTGATTTTAATCATAAAAATTCCTTTAACAATAATTTTTATGCTTATTTTCCCATGTTTATAACATTTTTGTGCACACACAGGTAACACAGTGACCAGTGATGGTTCTAGATGATCGATGTTGGTTAGGGATAACTGTGGTTGATTGGGTTACAAGGGAAAATATAGCTAAAAATTTCAATTTTAGAGCTTTATTCAAGTTTGTTTCTAATAATTTGAGTTTTATAAATATCTGTTCTGAACATAATATCTATCCAGAAGCTTATCTTTCGGAGATTTTATCCTAATAGGTTTTTTTCCAAAAAAAATTCATGCTTTTGGGTTCATAGGTGATGGCTATCAATCATTTTCTACTAGCCACAATTGATTTTTGATCAGAGATGGTCTTATAGGAATCAACACTAGTCTATAGTGATCGGCATTGGTCTCTATGTTTTCAAAAAAACATAGACCTAAGAACAAAAAATCCAAGGTTGCTTATTTCAAAAGAAAAAGTGATTTAGAGCTAAACAAGGCTATCTAAATTTTTATGTAGGACCTGCATGGAAAAGTGATAAATTGAGCACATTTAAGTCTTTTAAACTTCCATTTGGTGTTTAAAAAGAATTAGGAACCCTCCCTTTGGTGTTTAAAAGGAAAATTTACATGATTTATTTGAATGTTTTATGAGTGTTTTTAAAAGTTTTTAAAAACTAAGGCCAAGGGGCTAAGAACATCATTAAACACTTCAATTCAGTGCTTAAAACCAAACTCACTTTAAAGTTGTAGTCTTTTTCAAAAAAGCGTGTTTTGTTTTATGTAAGTCAACTATTATTTGATTGTTGAAATTATTTGAGCAAGAGGAATTGCGCATGTATGATCTCCCCCCATCCCCTATAGATAACTTAGATGATCAAAAGCACCTTTTCATTACAATTATGCCTTTGTCCATGGCATAAAAAGGAAGTTGAATAGGCTCTCCCCAAAACTTGTAAGGTTTGGATGATATAAAAATAACCTATAAAGCTTTTTTACTTAGATTTTATTTCATGAAATTTGGTTTGTGAGGGGGATGTCATTACCTCCCATGGGTTCCGTAAGGAAGATTTGACCTGGGGCTTCATCTCCCAACATTGTCTTCAACCCCTCTCCATGAGGAGGGTGGGTGGGGGGAGAGGTATACAAATTGGGATCACCCCACTGTGATGGTAGTTTGAGAAGTTAAACCAACTCTGTTAGTGGAAAGCCATCTTGGAACGTATGATCATTTAGGACATCATATTACACTGAGTAATTGATAGATGTAGTGGTTGTGAAAAGGACTAGACCTTTTCATAATAAGTTGTTTGATATGTATCTTATTGACGTGTTGCATTCCTTATGTTAACCACACTTGGAACCATCTAGATGGTCATAACTTTATAATTTTTAGATAAACCCCACTTTTTGCGGAAATATTGTTGATATGAGGTGCGCCCCAAGGTTCATGTCATTATATTATCACTTGAGAGAAGGGGGTGTAAAATATCCTACCATATAATGAACTTTTATTTTGGATGAACACTTAATTTCCTCTCAAGTACATGTATAAAGATGGACTTCAATAATACAAAGCAAACCTTATCATTTTAGGGATTTAAGATGATTACTTAGTTGTATTTGTCTTTTTTTGGTCTTAGATTACTTTGTCATTGATTTAAGTCAAAATTTGCTTGTTAACAACCATCAAAACCAAAACACATTGTCTATGATTTATTAAACAAGGAGGCATTACACTGTCTAAGTGAAAATCATATTTTTCCTTGTTTAAATTTGTCATCTTAAACATTATTTCATATCATCTGATTAGGCATAGTTATGTTGCACATTTGAGTCTGAACCACTTGTCAGATTTTCTTAAGTCCTTCATTGATAGTTCAAATTCAAAATTGCACCTTTCTAAGTTCATAAAGTTGATGTGTTAATTTGGGTTCGCCATTTGCACTTGATTTGAGAGAACTTGGGTTCAATTTATCATTTGAATTGAAGGCCATTTATAGACTCATTATCACATTTTCATCATTGGTGAACTTAGATTATCTTGTGAATTGATTGTAAGTTCTAGAACATATTTTATAATACCATTCCTATTACCATGTGGCGGTATTTTACTGCCCATTTGGTTCTAGTTTTATACTTAGGAATTCTTGCATGTTTTTACATCTTGAATTTCTTGGTTCACATTATCTCCTTCCTAATCCAAAGGGATTTCTTCTAGTTTTCTAGTAACAACTCATTGAATTTGAACTAGATTTTATGGTATTGGTGTATCACAAAAATTTAGGCTTTGGTTTGCTAGTTTTCACCTTGGATTTTTGA
Source organism: Torreya grandis (assembly GCA_037957365.1). Classification (NCBI taxonomy): domain Eukaryota; kingdom Viridiplantae; phylum Streptophyta; class Pinopsida; order Cupressales; family Taxaceae; genus Torreya; species Torreya grandis. Next base: position 6,635,272 of record JARHVA010000210.1, read on the forward strand.
GTTATCATACCCTCTTATGATTTATATGATTTCAACCCTGCCCAAGGTTGAGTAATTTCATGAAAATATTTTTATAATTATTGGTTCCATGCCACCCTCCTTTATAATATATTTGGCACCTTAGTCATTTATTTAGAGAAATATCCAAATCACATACCTTGTTTAAAATGTTTGTAAACATTAATCCAAATCTAGTCAAACATAGAGAACAACCCTTTCTAGACATGACTCAAAGGTTCACTCATAGTGGGGTTTCTTACGACCCTAGTTATGAGGATGATCAATTTTATGATGGTCAATACAATTTCATTGTCTTTGAGGACATCCTTACAACTATAGGATCTAAGGAAGATTACTTTGAGTATCAACCCCAAGAGGAAAAAGATGAAGCCCTTCTAAAGTTGATCAAATCATGTGCTAGACTACCCTCATATGTGTTTATGGAGCAATTACACACCTTATCTAGAGAAGTATAAAAACAACAACAGCAAGTTTTTGTAAACATTACAACAAAAAACATACCTTCTTCTTCTAACAAAGGTAAGGAAATACTTATATAGTCAAAACTAACTGATTAAGTTCTTGTAACAAAGATTAATAAAATTATTCAATGGTATGTTGATCAACTTATTGTGGACTTAACTGACTCTTTAGTTACTAATTCAATCCATAATGATGCTTCCAAGGAATAAGGAAATGTGATTGAAACTATGAAATAAACATTGGTTGAGAACACAATGATAGATCAAGGTGTCTCAAATGAATATAGAAAAACACAAGAGATAGTGCAAAATGTTTTGCTAGACATAGATAACACATTATTTGACCATCAATAACCTCTCATTAATTTTTAAAATTAGAGACCAAAACATTTAGTTTGAATTGAGGATATCCCTCAAAATAGTTTGGCTAGTTCATCTCAACCAACACATACATTGGTGAGTAGACCAAGAACTCCCCAGAATCAATATAGCACATATAGTTCAAGGAAACAAATTCTAAGGAATCAATAGCCTATTTAATTGACTTTAGGAGTGAATCCAAACTAAGTCACAGATCATAGGGTATACATCCCTCATAAATCTATGCAACAACAAGGACACATTCTGCCCCAACAACAAAAACAAGGGCACATTCCACCCCAACAATAACAATAGGGCACATTCCACCCCATCAGTAATAATAGGGGCATATTCTACCCTAACAAAAATAACAACAAGGGCACATACTATGCCAACAACATTATGTTCCACCCATGAATGCACCAAACATGCAAGATTCAAACTCCATGAAAGAGATTGTGACACAATTGGAGACAAGTAACACAGTGAAGAAATGCAAATTTGATGAGATATGCCCATATCCATTTGATTTAAGCATTTTTCAAATCCCATTTCCATCTTATTTTGAGGCACTACATTTTGATAAATACAAAGGAAAGGGAAGCCCATTTGAACACATCTAGGTATTTTTCATCTTATGCCAAGAGGTAGCATATAGTATCATATACTTACTTTCATTATTTCCATGAAGTTTAGCATGACAAGCTTTAGATTGGCTACTCAAGTTACCCAAGGGATTAATTATGGATTGGAACAACTTAACTAATTTTTTTTCAACCATTTATCATATAACATTGATCATGAATTGATCATTGTTGACTTGTGCAAAGCCAAATAATGTGATGGAGAAAGCTTCGCTGCATATCTACGGAGGTGGAGAGAATTAGTAGGTAATTTTCAACATAACTTGCTAGAAAAATAGTTAGAAAACATTTTTACATAAAATTTACATCTGAAGGTTGTACACAATCCATGACTAGATTATGCTAACTCATTTGAGGAAATTATAGACAAAGGGTTACAAATTGAGAAGGTTTGTATTACTAAGGGGATTATCAAGATTTTTACATAGGGTCAAACATCAAATCACACCCAATCATTGGTTCAAATGGATGTTCAAGACAATCTTAAGGGATTTAACAAGAACAAGAACATGGTTGGAAATGGGGTGATTGAAACAAAACATGTACAAAAGGTGCAGGCTCTGCTAGCCCCAAATGTATAATTAGTTCCCCCTAATCCACCACCTAATTTATAGAGATAACCTCCATAAAAAACAAACCATAGTAGTTTTAGAGTCTTTAAAAAGTTAGGAGAACCAATTGAAATAGTATTCCTAAAGCTTTTAGAAGCTAACCTAATTATATGGCTAGTTCCAAGGCCACTTCCTCAAGATCAACCAAAACTAGATTGGTATAAATAGAATAAGTGATGAAAATTTCATCATGTTGTTGGTCATGGTGCCTATCATTGCATTCAATTATGACACATTATTCAATATCTCATTGAGAGTGGTGAAGTTAAGATTAAACTGACCCATAATCAAGACACTAATTAGGACATGGGAATCTACAAATACCCCTTTCCTTGACATAACCAACCACCACTAGGGAATAATCAAAACCAAAGATAGAGGTAGAATCATAACCAAAATCAAGGTCAAAATTATAATCAACATGAGCATGATCATAATACCTACGCTGATAACTTGGGTTACAAAAACATGAGTTACAACTATAACAACACTTTGGGATGCATTTTTTCAACCCACATTACCACTGTTATTGTCAACCCACATGAATCATCTCATGATCCTCATAGTATGGGACCCATTATTATAGTGTCATCACCCTCTCTCTCTAGTAATACTACATCAAGTTTGCATAATTATATTGCGACTCCATTTACACGAGTTACTATTTTTAGATAACACCCTTCCTCTAATTATAATAACTCCTTACTGACTCAAAACTATAGCAATGCAGCTAGACACCCATGAGTTACCCTCTAAGGCCCTTTGCTTTTATCTTCTAATTATATCAACTTCTTGCCACCTCGAGGCTACATAGTTATAACTAGATGCTCATGAGTTATTCTCTATGACCCTTTGCCCACTTCTTCCAACATGGAACCCCATGTGAACATTGAACTAACGGATCTAAATCTAACTATTGTGCCAGCCAAAGCTAAGCCATCTCATCCCAATGTTGAAAATCCTTATAGTCTATTAGACCAATTAAGCAAAACCCTACATAGATTTCCATTTTGGATCTCTCATGGACATCCGATGTTTATAAAACTATTTTTAACAATCTTTTACAATAATCCACTATTCCTAATGACATAAATCCTAAACAATTCCAAAACCTAGTGGGATATTCATCTTTGTTTCATCAAGTAATTTTTGATCAAAAAGACATGTCTACACTTAGACCAAACCATAATAACCCACTGTACATTGAGGTAGTCATTGAAAATCATAAGATCAAGTTGGTTCTGATAGATAATGGTTTGAGGCTAAACATCATATATCTTAAGCTGGTATAAATATTAGGCTACACTATGAAAGACATGTAGTTAGAGATGATCACCATTAAGGCTTATGACAATGCCAAGAAGAAGTCTACTAGTACTATTTGGTTGCCAATCATTGTTGGGTCCATTTCCCATCACACATTGCTTCATATTCTGGACATCAAATTACCTTATAACATACTTATTTATCATCTTTGGATCCATGAATTACAGTCTATTCCCTCTACCTTGCACCAGTGCCTAAAGTTTCCCCATGATGGGATTGAGGTTACTATTCCTATTGATCAACAGCCTTATCAATATTGTAAACATATTAAGGCTAAATTCTATAATTATAACTATTATGCAAGTTTTGAATTCATTAAAAATAAGAATAAGTCTATAGTTTTGCATGCACCTCCATCCAATTATATTAACCCTAGTGATCTTGCCTCCACTTTGGCAGATCCATTTCCCATAGCTCTTGTGAAGCAAGTTATTATTGAAGATGTGGGCATTTCCATGTATAGTCTCAAAAATGTCTTTTATGATAAAAAGTATCCAACATCTCCTAAAACATTTGGTAAGCCTAAACCTTTAAAGGATCCTAAAGAACCCATGATGATTTAGCAATAAAAGAAGAAATAGTGGAAACCACCTATGGTTTTTGTACTCGCTATTGTGCCAAATAAATATTGAGAAAATTTCACCAAGGGACACCAGTTATATTCTGAAGGCCTTGTTGATTGATTTCAAAATCTAAAGTATCCTATCCCTAATCAGATTATGGATCATCTTGATTATATAGGAAAAGGCCTTGGCCTATGAGTGCAAAGAATCTTGAAACCCTTATCAGCTAGAGTAATTAATTGGAATCATGGTCTCAAATTTATACCACTTAAGGGTGACCTCATGAATTTCAATAGTGATTATTTTGAATCAACTGTCAATGAGACTCTTGGCAATGACACAACATCCCATTATAGCCTTTATTGATGAGCTTGTTGACATAGACCTTTTTTTATTATAATGCCATTTTAACCTTAACTATTGGAGCTTCTTATCTTGAAGCAATATCCCACATTGGAGTTTTCCTTACCAAAGCATAACCCTATAATAATATTGGATCTTCTCATCTTGAATCAAACATTCATTGTTCCCTATGCCTTTTCCATCTCAAGCTCATTAATTGGGACAAGTAAAATTTGATCATATAACTTGATGAGTTTTAGAATGAAGAATCAATTACAGAATACATGGGCCTTTGAGATGGATTGTCCATTGATGATCATAAACAAGGATTCAATTTTTCATTGGATCCTTCTACTTACTTTAGATAAAAATAAAAATTTCTTGGTCATAATAAATATAAAACATCAATATCTTTAGGTGAAAACCTCTTTGAGGTGCTTGTTGATTAGGGAAAAAGTAAATGAAAAGATGAGCCTTTGAGTGAAAACCTATTTCAGGTGATCTCAAGTGAGAACGTCTTCTCATCCTTTCAATATATATAAGGTCCATCAAGTCCTAGCTCTATATCCAGTACAAGTATCTCTTCATAACAATAACAATTTTTTTAGCATTTCACTCTTGATTTTCTAAAAGTATTTGTTACTTAGCCATTACTTGAGATGGTAGATTTTGATTCATCACACTATCCATAGCTTTGGGAGGAACATAAAAAATATTTAGCATAAAAGGATGATCATGATCACACCTTGCCTATAATTCTAGAATATGGACCCACACTCCTTGTGTAAAATAAAACATAAGTTAATCTGGGAACCTATGATGATCTAAAATTGTTTATCTTGGAGCTTCCCTTACTGAATAAAAATGTGAAAATATTATATCCATCTTGAAGGATTATATTGACATCTCTACATGGGCATGATCTAACATGCCAGGCTTAGACCTAGACTTAGTTGTGTATTACCTTATTATCCATCTTGATGCCAAGTCAGTCAAGTATAAATTAAAGAAGATGCATCCATGCATCACCCTATTGGTTAAATCAAAGCTAGAAAAGTTACTAAGAAAAGATTTTATTAGACCAATGGACTATTCTAAATGGATTTCCAACATAGTTCTAGTGAGTAAAAATCCATAGGGTATACATCTTTGTTTATTTTAGAGATATCAACAAAGTGTGCCCCAAATATGATTTTCCTATGCCCAACATCGACATGATCATCAACTCAGATTCTAGGTATGAGATGATATCCTTAATGGATGGATTTTTTTGGATACAATTAAATCAAGATAGCCTAAGAAGATCAACACAAGACTACATTCACCATTCCATGTGGAAAATTCTATTACTAAGTCATGCCATTTGGTTTGAAGAATGTTGGAGCCACATATCAACATGTCATGATTGTCATCTTTCATGACATGATGCATGATATTTTTGAGGACTATGTCCATGACATAATAGCAAACTTAAGAAGAATATCTAGACATCTTGACATTCTATGGAGAATCTTTGAGAGACTTCATGAATATAAAGTTTGCCTAAATCTTGAGAAGTGTGTCTTTGGATTAACTTCATTGAAATTGCTATGATCCATTATATCACAAAGAAGGATTTAAGTCAACCTTACCAAGCTCAAGGCCATTGTGAAAATACCTCCATTGAATAATCTTAAATAGCTGTGAATCCTGCAAAGAAATATCCAATCTATATGTAGGTTCATTTCTCAATTGGTAGATACTTACCACCCATTTACTCATCTCTTAAAGAAAGGGGTTTTTTTCCAATGGGATGAAGATTGTTAGATAGAATTTATGAAGCTCAAGATATATTTATCCAATCCACCAATCTTAAGACTACCAACACCTGAAAGACCACTGCTTCTTTACATATCATCAACTAAGCATGCATTGGGGGCATGTTTGGCCCAACATGATGATCAAGGTAAAGAACATGGATTCTATTATCTAAGCTACACTATGGTGGCTTATGACTATAATTATATGCCTATTGAGAAGGCATGTTTAGCTATGGTGCTTTCCACCCAAAATTTGTGACACCATATGATGAATAATAAAATAATTGTTATCGCCAAGGTGGACCCTTTCAAATTATTATTATCTAAAGAAGCTTTTGAAGGATGCATGGCTAAGTGGGTCATGCTCCTAAGTAAATTTGATATTGAGTATTAAAATCAAAAATTAATTGAGGGGTAGGTTAGTGCAGATCAACTTGTAGTGGCCCTTCTTATAGACAACCAACCTCTCAAATTCAACTTTTTAGATGATTCTATTATGGCAATAGAACAAGCATCATAGGAACCTAAATAATGGAAGCTATATTTTGATGGCTCCTTTACATCCCATAGATATGGAGATAGCATATTTTTTATTACACCTTAGGGGGATCTAATTCCCAAAGCATTTCATATATAATTTAATTTTATGAAAAATATGGCCAAGTATGAGGCATTGATTACAGGGCTTTACCACACCATACAGTGGGATATTCAGAGTTTAAAGGTTTATGGTGATTTATAATTAATCATCAATCAGACCAATAATCAGTATCAAACAAGAGATGATAAGCTTGTTCCTTACAAGTAAATTATTGATAATCTCAAAGTTCATTTTAAATCTTTGTAGTTTGAAAAAATTTCAAGAGCAAATAACATATCCACTGATGTAATGATGATGACTGGATCCATCCTATAAATGGATGAAAGTACTAAAGAGTATTAGTTCTTGAATTAAAATCTTATTCAACCTGCATATATTATACCAAATTCAAAAAGGGTATGCACCATTTTTGGTCCCAATCTTCCTCCTAAACTTTCATGGTTACAAGACTTTTATAACTACATTCATGATCATGTTTTCCTAGCTGAGCTATTCAATAATAGATAGAAATTATTCCTTCACCATTTATCTGATTATAACCTCCTTGAAGTATGCTCTATTATAAAGGCTATGATGGAACATTTATTCATTTTTTAACTTCAAGAGAATCCAAACTAGTGCTAAGGGAGGTTCATGAAGAAATGTGTGGGGCCCACACTAATAGTGTAGTCTTAGCAAAGAAGCTCCTCAGAACATGTTGTTATTAGCCAAAAATGGAGACTGATGCTTGAAATTATGTAAGGAAGTGCATTTCATGTCAAACACATGGAAAATTGATACACACACCTTCTTTATCACTACATCTAATCACAATGCCATGTTCATTCTAAATATGGGGCCTTAATCTTATCGAGAAAATAAACTCAACATATTCAGATGGCCATAAACACATCTTGACTGCTACCAAATAATTTACTAGGTGGATTGAGGCTATTCCTCTCACTTATGTCATTGAGAATTAGATATCCAAATTCATCCATTACCATATCATCTATCGATATGGTATTCTAGCTCACATTATATCTGATAATGATGGATCCTTTATAAATAGATATGTAAAAGACCTTTGTGAAAAATTCAAAATCAAGCACAATAAATCAACTCCATATAACCCATAAGGAAACATACAAGCCAAGACATCAAACAAGACCATTGTAGTCATTTTAAATAATATTTTCAATAATGTTAGCCATAATTAGCACTTGCAAATCTTTCCTACCCTCTAGGCTTACAAAACTAGTCATCGAACCCCAATAGGATCCACTCCATACTCCCTTATTTATGGCATAGAATATAATATCCTAATTAAGATTAAGTTTCCATCATTATGATTATTTCTAGATCATATTGAAGATGATGAAGAATATAGAGTCTCAAGGTTGCAATAACTAGAAATTCTTGATGTTAAGCATTTGGCTACCATAGAAAACTTGTAGACCTATCAGAATAGGTTGTGGAGAAACTAAAATTAGCTTATTCTCCCTCAAGAGTTTGAGATTGGTGATTTGGTCTTGAAAGAGAATAAAAGAACACAAATAATAAACATAAGAAAAAAGTTAAGTTCCAGCCTAATTAGTTGGGACCATATGTTATCATGATGAACTATGGATCAGGGTCATATCGACTAGCTACTCTAAATGGTAAAGAAATTATAGAGCCCATGAACATTGTGTACCTTAAGAATTTATATGCATGAAAAAATTCAAATAATTATCTTTAAGACCTTGTACTTAGAGGCAACTTGTGATAAAGTAATTTTATCCTATTCCAAACACATTTTATACTACCCTAAACTAGTCTTGTGAGAGCCATATTCTTTTCATGATTTTGGACAGTGAAAGCCTTTAGACCATTGGCACCTTGAACATATTTTATCCTACTCTAGACTACTTTTATGAAAATGATATTCTTTAGACCTTTCTCTCTTTGAGAACCATATTCTTTATCCCACCTTGGACCATCCAAATGTTAGACTCTATTCTTTCTGGACCATTTTATTTGAGAACCACATTCTTTGTTATGTCTTAGGATTGTTGTAACCTGAGCACTTTGATCCCTTAACCATTTATGATCTTGATTATGTCTCATCAACATTATGAACACATTTAAGGCTAGTTCTCTAAAGAAATTCAGCCAAAATAGTATTTTTGTAGCATCTTCTACATACAAGTGAATACAAATACCCTTTTAGCTCAAGATCTTTGCCTACTAGATGTTTCTTCAAATTTTATCTCATATTTCATATTGTTATATCATTATTTGCTACTCTTTAATAGGCATTGTTGCCTTAACAATATCCTTTCTCTCACCTATTTGTGATCATAGGTCGTTGCAACAAAATTAGCTGTTTATTAGAACTTTTACTCTTGGAAGAGCATCTATTTGACTAGTTGGTCCCCTTTTATACATATTTTATCCCAAAAACACCAAAAACATTAGAATATTATCCATAAAAAACAAAAACATTGTCTCACCCTTTTGTACATTTTGATCTAATACTCTTACCATTTTTCAAGTAATTTGGTCTCACGCTCTTGCCATTTTACAAGTAATTTATCCCACTGGCTTGCCATTTTACCAGTCATCTTATCCAATCGACTTGCCATTTTATAAGACTAGTCTCATTTATCAAGTCTTCCTATTCTTTTACAACATTAATAATATGTTTCTTGATCATTGTATTTTATTCTATCCCACTTTTTGGGAGAACTACATTTGGCTTGAATTTTACATTGGAACATGCATCCATGAAACTATGTAGGTAACATCCACTTGTCTTGTACATCTAGAGTTAGCTCGACCAACCCCTTCATTTTATTTTCTTACCCTATCTCTTCCACATTGTTCCTCTTTAATTAGGGAACAACTTTGTGTCCTTAATCTTTGTTATGTTGTGGTAGAAAGTAATTCCTCTACTCCACATACATGAACAATTATTTTTAAACCACACTAACATTGTGACTTACTCATGTTTGTTTGTGTTTATTTGAGTTTTATTGATTTTTTTGTACTTTCTTATCTCTTCATTTTTCATTACTTCTTATCTCACCTTGTTTCTTCCTAAGATTTTTATTTTCTTGTTTGGTCTTATTTCTTTGTTTTCTTTTCCAAGCACATATTGATGGTCCACATAGCTCTTGATCATTTATATCTTGATATTATGGTGTTAAGATGTTATTTGTTTGAAAATAAACATTATTATTCCTAATTGAGTCTTGATTGCTCATATCTTGATTTTAAGTTGGGTTCATTTATGTTTCTTTTTTTTTTATATTTGATTTTTTATTTAAATGTAAATAGTTGTAACTTTGGTCTTAATTATTTCTTTACCATTATTTTTAGTTATATGTATTCATATTTGAATCAGCTCTACACATTTGAAATACAATGTCATTATAAGTTACTCATACTTATGATGCCTAATTTATTTTATTTATAGTAAGAACTTTTTGCTCTGGTTTCAAGTCTTAACACCAATACAGAGCTGATGAATAGATCCCAAGATCACTACGTATAAACTAGGCTCAATAGGTTTAGCACTTTAACTCTATGCTTAGACATATATCTCCTGGCATACATCATGAGTCTAATCAATCTTTGGTTAGTTTTCTTCATTCCTCATTCCATTCTCTCCTGCTTTTTGGTGAATGACATTAGCTTGAGGTCAGCATCCAAATTTGAACCCATCACAACTTGTCAAAGGGCTTCCAACCTATCCCAGAAAGTTAAAAAATACACTTCTAAAAAAGTGAAATAAAAAAGTGCTTGTCAATTAAGAAGGGTTAAAACATTATTAAAATGATAAAGGAAGGGCTGACTTCAAAAATTCCCATGATTGAAATTTGGCAATTTGATCATTATGCCAGTTGGCATTATTACTCGAGACTCAGGAGTCAAGAGTCTACCATTCAAGATAATGAATTTTGATTTGACTAGGATTCCAAGTGGGTATTGAATTTGGAAATTATAATTTTGGCATTTTTTGAATCATCGATGACTTGATGACTCAGTATTAGTAGTGGGAGTCCACTATCTAGGTCGAGTGAATGTGGAATTTGGAATAAATTAGAAACTAAAATAGTGGAAGTATAATTGATCATGCATGTAGAAATAAATGAATTTGGTATGGTTAAAGATTTATGTGTCTCATCATCATACCAGTCACCTACTCACTATGCTTGGTGCCAATTGCGACCAATCTCCATTTACTCCATGCTGCCTTCTTTCCATTCAAGTTGAAGCACCCAAGTTTTGAAGTTATTATAGTAATAGACTGTTCAAATTTGGATGCTAGTAGGGATGATTTTTGGGTAGACATAGGGAGTGGAATGTGGGATGCATGAACTTTTACATTTAGAAAGATTCTATAAAAGCACCTCTGTTGCTTCTAAAATTCATGGTGCTAACATATTTATTGGCCAACGAAATAAAGCATGGGATGCTTCACATAGTGCTAGAGTGTGACACAAATGACAATAACCACCCCTATTTTTTTGTCAATGTTGACATGGAGCATGCATTGTAACAAATTAAACTTGGAAGGTGGGTTTTACAGTGAAGAGAGAACCCATGGACATAGATAAGAGTGTTTTAAAGCTATTACAATCTATATTAGTGGGTGCAGGGGTAATACTTGGTGAAGAAGTAGAAGTGATGTACTTGAGAGCTATTTATGATAAAGTGGTGGGGTCACGTCAAGTTAGAACTTTCTCAACTATCTGAGCTCTATGTCTATGAGATTGTGAGTTGAGCCATTCCCATTATCATGCCACTATTGTGTGACTCATGAGATGCTTAACATGTTACACTTAGACTTAAGCCATGGTGATGGAGTCATGGATAATGGTTGAAGGCTAAAATAAGAAGTCATGTTGCAGCTCGTAGTCTTAGTCTATTTGTGTTGAATGCATATTTTGGGTTACGGGTACATCTTTAAACCCTTTTAAGTTTTACCATTTTCAATTCTCAATTAAAATCAATTCTCATTTTTCTTTTAAAATCATTTTATTTATATTTCTATAGCCTGTAACATTACAAGCTTGCAACCTATCATTACTATTTACTAGTCTTATTGCATAAATTTTAAGGAAACACATACTAATATAATTACTAGTCTTATTGCATAAATTTCAAGGAAACACATACAAATCTATGTTACAGTGTTAGGTAAATTTTGATTGCTATTGGAATGGAATTTCTAATAGGCCCATTTTTAAGAATTTCTCTAAGATTTTATTTTACAACTATTTTATTAATTTTTTAGACATAAATAAATCTCCCAAAACATCAAAATTAAATTAGTGTTTATTTCTTAGTTTAATTTTTGGATTTTTGTTTTCCACATACCCCTACACATAGAATAGAAAATAGGAAGGGCTGTAATTTCAACATCATTTTTAGGGTAGGTAAATTTCACTTGTTATTAGAATTTCTAACAGATCCATTTTTAAGAATTTCCTTAATATTTTATTTTACAACTATTTTATTTTATTCTGAGACAAAAGTTTTCTCCAAAAAATCAAAATTAAATTAGTGTTTGTTTCTTAATTTATTTTTGGGATTTTTGTTTTCCACAGACCCTAAAATAGGAAGGGTCGTATGCCTTCAATTTCAACATTATTTTTAAGGTTGTGAATCCGTAGACTATGATTCTTATGAACAATAATCAAATTTAAAGGGCTAGTAGTGTCCTTCATTTCAAGCTTCTCACTCTTCTCAGAGTCTTCTACTCTGAAACTCATCTTAAATACATGTAAGTTGTAAGTTGTAACATGGTTTTTCTCTCATTCATCTCAATTTTTTGCATATGTTAATCTCTAGTGAAATTGTGAATATAATATTTTTCATATATTGATTTACAGTGAAATGGTGAATAATAAATATGTTGGATATTTTGATTTGACTATAGTGAATGAGTATATATATATATATATATATATATATATATATATGAAAAATATATATTTTAAATATTAATCTATAGTAGAATTTATAATATTAATCTACAGTACACTGTGGATTAATATTATTAATGTGTGTGTGTGTGTGTGAATCAATGAAATATATATATATATTTATAATATTAATCTATAGTGAAATTTATAATATTAATCTATAGTACACGGTAGATCTATATATATATATATATATATATATATATATATATATATATATATATATATATATATATATATATATATATATATATATATATATATATAAGTGAAACAATATATATTCACAATTTAAAATGAAGGCCACTGCCAACCCTTCAAATTTGATCATTGAATCACAACCCTAAAAATAATGTTGAAATTGAGTAACTTCTTATTTTCTATTGTGCATGTAGGGGTCTACAAAAAACAAAAATTCGAAAATTAAACTAAGAAACAAACACTAATTTAATTTTGATGTTTTGAGGGAATTTTTTGTCTCAGAATGAAATAAAATAGTTGTAAAATAAAGTTTCAAAGAAATTCTTAAAAATGGGCCTGTTAGAAATTCCAATAGCAAGTGCAATTTACCTAACATAGTTTTGTATATTTTTTCTTTAAATTTATGCAATAAGACTAGTAATGCCAGGCTGCAAGCTGTAACAACAATACTAATCTACAATTATATATATATATATATATATATATATATATATATATATATATATATATATATATATATATATATATTGGTAATTAATTTATAGTTAGATTGGCTTCTATATATTTATAATTCTAATTTGCAGCCTACAAGAAATATATTACTAATTTATAGTGAGAATTGAGATTATTAATTTACACTTATGAGACCAATTTAAGTGTAAATTAATAATCTCAATTCTCACTATAAATTAGTAATATATTTTTCGTAGGCTGCAAATTAGAATTATAAATATAATGAAGCCAATCTAACTATAAATTACCAATCTCAATTCTCACTGTAAATTAGTGTGTGTCTATATATATATATATATATATATATATATATATATATATATATGAGACCAATTTGAGTGTAAATTAGTAATCTAAATTCTCACTATAAATTAGTAATATATTTTTTGTAGGCTACAAATTAGAATTATAAATATATAGAAACCAATCTAACTATAAATTACCAATCTCAATTCTATTTGTGTGTGTGTATGTGTGTGTGTGTGTGTATATATATATATATATATATATATGGGATGAAATTTTAATCTCACTTTAAATTAGACTTATAAATATAGATAAATGAGATTATGAGACCAATCTCACTTTAAATAAGTCTTATAAAGGATGTTGGCTTTAATACAAGTGAAAAATTAGTTATTTTGAAAGAATATATATATATATATATATATATATATATATATATATATATATATATATATATAGTTTTGTTTTTATATATATTGACAATATTAATTTATAGTGAATTGTAGTATGTGAATATATATTTTTCATTTTTATATATTTATATTACTAATTTGTAGTGAATGTTGGTCTCATTGTAAATTAGTATTATAAATAATATAAAACCACTCACTATAATTACCAATTTACCAATCTCACTGAGAATTAATCTTATCAATATATATAAAAATTAAACAATATAAAAAATTATGTGTACAGTGTGATGAATTTTTAAATTCAACCCTTCTTTTGTCATTTCAATAATGATTAAGCCTTTTCTAATTGACAAATGCTTTTTTAATTTCACTTTTTATTATATGCATTTTTAAAAAAATTCTGGGATGGGTTGGAACTTGGAAACTTGGAACTTTGGAAGTCTTTTGATGGGTTGTGATGGGTTCAAATTTAGACCCTTTGTGATTCATATTGAAATGTATGTGAATAGTGAATTTGGTTTCTTTTTTATATATATTTATAAGTCCAATTCAAAGTGAGATTCAAATTTGGTATCCCTAACTTCTAAAAGCCTACAGTCAACACTTCTAGAAGAATAACATTGAGTAGGTATAATTTATAAATTAAGTTTATAATTTTAATTTTGTCATTGAGTAGGTATAAACTATGAGAAAATGGATTCTATTGATCATCCTAAGAATGATAAAAGACAACTATCACTTGTTGATACATTTCATATCTTTCAAGATTCTAATCAATAATGTCAGTCCAAAAATAAAGAATTTGATGTTCATCTACATGAAGAAAACTATGAAGTAGATGAAGAATAGATTCGAGAAGAGGAACAAGCATCAAAGAAACAAAAAAGAAAATTTAAGTCCAAAAGGAAAACAATATTTCCATGGGCTTATGATGTAAAATATTGTAATGGTGTTGAAAGGATAAAATGTTATTGGTGTGTAAAATATAAGAGAGAATCCATTTGATAAAGATGGGAGTACCACCTTTTAAGTCAGTGTTCTTAAAATGCATGAAGAATCAGATCCTCATAAATTTTCTTTCTTAATTTTGGAGGGAGAAAGCAAATGAAGTAGTATTCTAATAACCAAACATATAGAACTAATGGTAGATGATGAGGAGAGAATCATATATGTTATAAAAAATATGTATTTTGTTGCCATACATGATTTACCTTTAGAAGTATATAAGCTAATTTATCAATTGAATAGGTATAAAGGCACTCCACACATGCCTCTAACAGATGAATACTCTGCATATATAAATACCACATACAAGCTTCAAAGGAGGTATCTTAGAAAAATCAAAAGATGAGATGTTTCGTAGTCCATTTTACTCAATTTTAGTTGGGGAAAGTGTTGATCAGACTATACAATAGTATTTTATAGTTTACATTACATATTTTATAAATGAAAGAAGAGGTAAATATGTAATAAAATTTATACACCTCCTTCAAATCAAACATGGAACAACTCAATATATGTATGATGTTGTGATAGGTCTTTTAGCAGAGATGAATTTATCATTGACAAAGTTAGTTGGTTTTGGATCTAATGGGGCTTTTGATATGAGGGGTATTCATGAAGGCTTATCTACTAAGATTCATCGAGATACTCCTCAGTTAATAGATATTCATTGCATAACTCATCGAGAAGCATTAGAAGCAAATGATGCTTCATCTTATTTTTTAGAGCTACAATTTAATGACAAATTTGCAAATAAAATTTATTCATGGCTTGAAAAATATGCTAGAAGACATGGAGCATTAAGAGATATGATGGACTCATTCCAAATTAGTCAGTTAGAGGTGTTGAAAATTCATTAAATTAGGTAGCTCTCTAGAGGAAAGGTCATGGAAAGGCTTGTCAAACTCATGCATATTTTGTTAAAAGATTGGGAGTTAGAGGATTAAAAAATGTATGATTTGGAAAGAATTTTTCAAGTACAATTCTGCATCCATTTACTTGTAGATGTAATTATTGAGTTAAATAACTTAAATACAAAGTTTCAAGACGAACGTGTTAACATTACCTCCATTGGCACAATCTTAGATATTACTATTGAGATGCTTCATAGGAGATTTCAAAGAGACATATTTGGGGTAGGTACAATAGATATTTCATCTTTTTAAAATAGATCACAAGGAGGAACTCTTGTTTTTTTAGATAGAGCAGGTATAATACATATACATCCATTGAGATTTGAGAGCTTGCCTAACTCATAAAGATCAGGGACAATAGATGATTGCATTGAATTAGGAAAAAAATTTATAGTGAAGGTTATTGATTAACTAGATACAAGGTTCATACATTTACCTATATTTAATACTGCTAAGTTTTTTAGTCATCATAATTATTATGATGAGGTGGATGATAAATATCATCAAACAAAAAGATGGTTAACATGTTTATGTGAAAAAATTAGTGTTGGGAACTTGCTTATTGTAGATATGATAAAATGTTTAGGTGAGATGGATGAATTTTTTTGTACTATTTATAAATCATACCCAAAAAAACATATGTTTGGAGCATAAGATCTTTATGGAGGTGAACCTGAATGGTTTGAAAGGTTTCTATGTTTAATGTAGCTATGACAAGATAGTATTAGTATTCCAGTGAGCATGACAATATGTGAAAGATGTTTTTCAAAGTTAAACAGGATAAAGAATGATGATCAATCTAAAATTTCTTTGAAAATATTGGATATGTTAATGTTTCTTTCCCTTTGTGCACCTCATGATCTAAATGAGGTAGATTGAAATGTTATTTATGATGAATGGAAGCATATAAAGGCATGAAGGCCTCTTCCTCTAGACCAAAAGATCCATAACTATAATAGTTTGGAATAGAAGAATATAAAAAAACAAAAACTTCAAAATAGGTTTAGTATCAAAAAGAAATCTTTTAATAGAATTTGAAACTAGCAGTATAAGTTAAACAAATATATATTTTATTTATGTGATTGCATCATTTTCCAATAAATTAGAATCCAAGCTTATATATTTCATACTTTTAGTGAGCAACATTCTTTAAGTGAAGTAAAAGTTGATTAAAATTGAATTTCATATTAATTAAGACTATTTATAATCATTAATACAATATTTACATTTACGTGTTTTATTACAGGACTATAAACAAGGACTATTAATTCTCTTCTTGTTAGATTCGGTGCAAATGTAAAAGTAATGAGCTAGGTTGGTTTTGGAAGTTTGTTTCTCACTAACAAAAGTGTTGTATACAAGTGAAAAAAAAAGCATGATGTTGTTCTGCATCACATTTTTTGTTTTAGTTGTATGCATTAAGTTGGTTACTACATTCTTACTTCCATCCCCAACTGATGGTTGGGGTGGGTAGGGATGCCTTATTAACAACCAATGGATGGGCTCAAGTTTATCTGCTCTTTTTTACCATTTTTTCTATCTAAGTCCTTTTTCCTATGTTTTTATTTGACTTTTGGTATGGATAGTTATGTTTCATAATAAATTGGTGTTGGCTTGAATAAAAAGAAGGTGGCGGTGCAAAATTAATACGTAGTACCATTTTTAAGGGTATGTCACATTTGGGTCACCTAAACCTATAGCCTAATACCAAATTCATTAAATTTATTATGAGATTGATAACTACAGTGAGATTGGTTTTATATATTTACAATACTAATTCAAGAAGAAGGGCATTTGTAGAACTTGTTCATAGTTCAATAATAAAAAATATAAAAATGTAAACATTGTATTAATGATTATTAACTATTTTAAGTAATATTTTTATATATTTTTAAGACTAATTTAAACTGAGAATAAAATTGGTAATTAATTTATAGTGAGATCAAAGTTGGAAATTAAAATAAGGTTCGTTTTATTTATTTATAATACTAATTCAAGAAAAAGGGTATTAACATTTACATTTATATTTGGCAGTTACTTTATTTTTGACATTGAATATTTAAATGTTATTTCAAATTGTTTATAATTATTAATACAACATTTATATTTATATGTATACAGTGTTTTATTAATAGACTATAAATAGGTACTGCTAATTCTCTTCTTCTTAGATTGGGTGGCAGGTGAAGATGTAATAATAATGAGCTAGGTTAGTTTTGGAAGTTTGTTGTGCACTAGCAAAGGTAGCATATACAAGTAAAAACAAAAACATGATGCTATTTTGCATCACATATTTTGTTTTAGTTGTATACTCTAAGTTGGCTATTGTATTCCTACTTCCATCTCTAATCGGTGATTGGGGTGGGTAAGGATTATTTACCTGTTTATGGATGAGCTCAGGTGGTGCACGGACTAGGTCTTGACATACAAAAGAATTATCATGAAATGAACTAGCTGGATGTGGAAATTATGAATATTTGAGTTGATATTGTGAGTGTAACATTACATACTTAGATCTTATTCAAAACAATTATGTGATCTAAATATTTTATTTTAGTTCATTATTAGAAAATAGAAGTACATTTTATCTATATAAAGTTAAGATGTTATGAATTATAATTGATGTACCATTTTAGGTGAATGCTATAATTTCATTGAATAAATTTTATAGGTTTCATTTTCAAAATTTTATTAATTATTTTATTTTTGTGTTTGAAGCATTCCCAATTTTGAATCCCCAACAAATTGAAATCAAAGTTTATTTACTTCATATTTTTAGTGACATGTGTAAAAAATTTACTCTTGTCAATTGAAGGGCATTTAAATTTACACTTATCAATCGAAGGGAAACTATTTTTACAACTTTTCATCACTGAAGGGCTAGATGTATAAATACCATTCAACTTGAAATGAAGGCCAACCCTTCAAATTTGACCGCTAGAGACCATAAATGAAAGTGACATACATTATTTTTAATAGATTTTACTTCCAAAAAGAATCAGATCTCAACTCTCTTTATTGCCTTGAAAAAGAAGAATTATTTATAATGGAGGTTTCACTTAGTGGGCTTAACTTACTACCTTTATTTTTTAATTTAATAAAAGTGTGTTTTTCAGTGTAAAAAGTTTACAAGATATCAATGTTGAAGTGTGTATTTTAGATTTGTCACATATTACATTGATTAATTTAAGTGTTTTTCCATTAAGTCTTTACTAGAGAGTGATGGATGGATTTAATTTAGTTGCATTATCACATTAAGTTCAAAAAGGAATAAAATCTAGAGAAAAAATAAATGGACTCTAACTCCATAATATGTCTAAGATATCATGATTTTTTATCATCTCATCAAATAAGAAAGAAAAACTCCTATATGTTAATCAAATGTATGTACAATTTAAAGTCAATTTTTTTCTTTGTATAGACATCGTTAACATCTCACACTATTACACTTCACCACCACCACCACCATCAATGGCCATTATAGGTTACACACATCAACATGGTAATTTTTTTCTTTTACAATATTTTTTAAATTTTTTAAGTTACTTATATTTGATTTAATTATTTTGGGAATTAATGTAAAGGCCTAAGTAGATAAAAGAGTTGAGTAATAAAAATCAGGGAATAGAATATTTTAGTATCAATGCCCACTAATTTTTATAATGATTGATTTGTTTACTTATCCTATAAATAGTAATGGATTAAAAAAGGTATGCTTAGCTGGAAAACATGAGTGAATAAAATAAGTGTTAGGCTAGAAAGTGATGCAGGAATATGGTAGAGTGTTGTCAGTTGAAAATATGTGTTAGAATCCCCTTCAGATGGTAACAGAACCCTCTTTGTCAATAATGCACTACAATATTGACCTTCTGTGCTATGCTATTGACCTTGAGTAGATAAAATAGTGAAACTTGGGACGAACCTTCAATTTTTTCTAGGAAGCCTGTGCCTATGAAACTAAGACTTAGATCATTATCTTTGCTTTATTTTGACTATTTTGACTATGTAACCCTAAGCCTTCATGCTTGCTAGGGTTTTGATGAACACAAATTTAAGAAGAGTGGTGTTAGTAGGGTAGGTTGAATGTGACCTCAACATTCTATGTGCTGAGTGTTGCCTACATACCAATACCTCAAAAGGGGATTAAGCCCAATGTAGTTCTCCCAATCTAAGTGTTGGTGCAAGTGAGACTGATGCTAGTATGCATGAGTATAAATGCCACTTTTAATTCTTTGAGTGTGACTTAAAACTAGAAATCTGAGTAAAACTAAGCTCTCGATTGTTGTAGATGGGTATGTGTAGAAATAAGGGTAAATAGGGATCAATAACCTTAATTTACACAACTATTTTTGAGCTTGGTCTTGATAATTACCATCTAAGGGATGAAAGAATGAGAGTGGTCTTTATATAGTGTTTCAATGTTCATCGACACATAAAATGAGTCTAAGCCAACCCTAAGATGCCTTGGGGAATGGAAATATATTTGTTAGGTACAGAAAGAGCTAAGGGAAAATAGTGATGCCCCCTTTGCCAATAGTGTATTGTGTTATAGACCAAAGGGGTCGTGTTATTATTCAGGTGGCTGGTGCATGTGAACAAGGGTCTGAGATGCCTAGGCGATGGCTTAATGTAGATTTTGGTATATCTGGGCATGGGTTGAGTGCACATATAAGCTAGAAAATGATCAAAAGAGGCCTTAAGATAGGTTCAGGGATAAGTTAAAGATAAGGTGGTCTCAAGTGACACTAATTTTATTAAATGACATTTTAGATGACTACATTCCCTCCCCCTTTATTCAATAAATAGAGCAAAGCAAAATGACTAATATAAAGGAAAGAGAGATGTACCTAGACCTACTGAAGAGGTGAAGCCTATGAATATGGGTCTGAGTCTGATAACTATACTCCATTGTGTGTCCTACAAATGAAATATGTATGAATTAATCCTTACTTAAAAAATATCAAAAGCAAAAGACAAAAAATTAGTAAAAAGATGTGACATAGAGGATATGAATGAATACACCTCATTGGGTATAGGACCCAGTGAAAAAACTTGGTGACATCCTTTGTATGTGTAGATGGTGATCAAATACTAAATAACTTGGACTGGGCTAATGGCTTTCCCAATCCCCATGTGTGTATGGCATAATAACTCAAGTAGGGTATGACTCCATCATTGCCTACTCATGTGTAGTAAATGCATATAAAATGGAAACTATGTGATGTAACTAAAATTGCGTAATATGGCTCTGGGCCAAACAAAAACTCTAAAATGTAAAAAGGTTATGGGCCACTCCAGAATGCCAACTATTGTAGACAAAATGAGGGATCAATTTGGCATGATCATGATGTAAAACTAGTGTATATGGTGTTTGGAGTATACAACATGGAGAATGACATTGAGTTATCATTTCATATGAGAGGATTGGTGAAAAATTGAACATATGAGAACAATGTGCCACACACATGTTCCCAATTTTGATATATATGCATATGGATTCTGAACTGAGTCATAGTAATTTATGTCTATGCATAGTCTAAAACTAAAATAAGAATGATCATGTTGCACATGATGCCCTCAATTTGAGCAAACCTATGTAATTCTATGTAAAAAAAGAGTATATACTGATCATCTTTGATAATCTATGACCAAAACTATGTTAATCTGAGTTGTTACTAATGTACATTTTTGACAATTCTAGAATATTTTATTTTTGAGGGTACTAGTCAATAGTGTGGTGGGTAGACTATAACACACTATGCTTCTATCAGTATATTGCATTACTATCTAAAAGTTTTATTTTTGATGGAAACTGAGAATGAATTGTGGTGACTATATTTCAATATATTTTATGGAGTCTGAGCTCTATAATCTATGTTTGCATGATAAAAAAATATGTTCTGAGTGCACTAGGATGGCCTGATTTCTATGACAAACCCCTATGAATTCCCCCTATTTTGAGGGGAGTTGTTGAACATATATAATAACTATCCTTAAAATAAAAGTTATTCATCATGTGTGTTAGACTAAAAAATATATAATATCTATGTGATAAACCAATACGATGTGTGTACATGACATCAAAATTTAAAAGAGTCTGGGCATAAGTTGGAAATGTGTGATGTATGTTAGATATATCATTCATAAAGTTGTCAAGATAGATATAATAATGTAAGCATGTGTATAAATAAAAAATATGAGTAAACTAATTAGGGGGATGGGGCATGATATCCATCAAATCACCCAAAGAGGAAGGGGAGATGCATGAGGTCACTCATGGGATCACAATAGGATGTGAATATAACACATAAGAGACAAGTATCATTGCCATGATGCATACATAAAATCATACATTCAAACACATGAGGTACACAAATTAGGCCAAAGAGCCACAATACAAGGGACATGAGCACATGTCACTAAGTTTGAGGAATAACACACATACAAGGACATGTTTAAATGTCTACATACACAAAAGAGTAAGCAATATTATTCGAGATCCACATACAAGGAAATGTTAAAATGTATGCATAGATAACCAAGAAGCACACACAATGACATGGGCACATGTCCAAATCATACACATAATGAAAGGAATTGGCTTAGATCCATATAACAATGGTATATTAAAATGTCCTTGATTAGATGTAGAAGCAAAGAGACATAATCAAATCTAAACTAGTAAAGATTCAAATGAAAGTATGTATAAGCATGTGGTACAGATCCATATAAGAGCAAAAATGTACTTAATCTTAGTCTATAGGAGTAGTAGTAAAAAAATCAATGAAGTATAGGATGATCAATATCAAGATATAATCAATTTAAAATCTATGACATAGAGTATAGAAATATATACCCTAACAAACCAAAAGTTGTGTGTATGATGTGGTCAATTGGCTGAAATATCAAAGTTGAATCTGTGTATATGTGTATGTGCCCCCAACAAGTAGATAGTATCAAATTTGGATCTATGTAGAGGACCGGAGTCCTGTAGTAATCTATAAATACTTGAAGGGAACAAGTGAAGCCTGTATGTATGATAAAACTAACTACACTAACATACATAGCAGATGTAGTACCTCACAAATAAAGGAATTCAAATTTGGAAATGTATACAATCTAAATTTTGTATTTTTGAGTAGTATTTGAATGTTTTCAATATTTTTGAACATATTATATTTCTTTTGTGTTATCTGAGTATAAGCTATGTACAAGAAACATGAAAATTAAACTACATACAAAGAACACGATAGAATAAACTATATAGAACTAAAGTATGAGTTGTTTGTCTATAAAATCTCCATAGATGCATGATGTTCATTGGATTCTTCATTTCCTTACCATAAAGTGAATTTAGGTGGTATACTTTGAGACTAAGGTTTTCTAAAATTAAATATAGGCCAAGCTAATTTGGTTTAAATTTCCTTTATGTCTCTTTTTTGGCATTAACATTTATGATGTTATCTTTTAGAATGAGATATTTGACTTTGAATTCTATGGTAAGAACATCGTTAATATATACTTGATGTATTCATTTTTAGTATGTTTGAGGTGCTTTATGACTTGGATGCATGTGTGATCCAATGGTTCTAATCCATGAAGTTGTTTTTACCTATATTGCTCATCTGTGATAAGTCCTTTTATGGATACTCATAAGGATGGGATTTTTAATTCTTGTGGGATAAATGCTTTAGTTTCATAAACTAGTGAATAAAGAGTAGCTCTTGTTAGTGTGTGAATACTAGTGTGGTAAGCTTATAGTGCATAAATGAGTTGATTATTCCAATTATCACTAAATTTTTTAACTATTTTGCTCAAGATATTTTTAATTATCTTGTTTATAAAATTTTCTCAACCATTACCCTATGGGTAGTATGGATTAAATAACATGTGTCAAATCTTATACTTAACCCAAGATTTCTTCACTATTTTATTCGTAAAAGAGGTTTCATTAGTTGTAATGATAGCCACTAGTAGGTCAAAATGAGAAATGATGTTCGTCATGAGAAAGTGACATATATATTCTCCTTTTGTGGATTGTAATGGGATGGCTTTCACCCTCTTAGTAAATTATTTCATATTTTAAATGATAAATTTATCTCCCAACATTGATTCTAGGTTGATTTTACCAATTAGATCAAAGCCCTATAACATGAATGGCCATGGGGATATAATAGGTTGTAATTTTTATGAAGGAGCATGGTGTATATTGCTATGTTGTTGACATTTTTCACATAGTTTAGTATATTCTTCACATTTTGGTTTCATGTTGGGCCAATAATATCCTTGCCAAAGTAATTTGTGTGAGATTTTTTTCTTGCTAAAGTGGCCACCACATTCGTTGTCATGTACTTGGCTGATGGCCAACCTAGCTTTGTCAGATGTCAAACATCAAAGTAAGTGTCCATTAAAAGATCATTTAAATAATTCCTTGTTGATTATGATGTAATGGAAGTCATTTATCTATAATTTACTCATATTATTTCTAGTGAAATTATCTACTGTGATAGACTTGTGTAGAAAATTATAAATATCAAAAAACCATTTTGAGGCTTTTGTACTATACACAGTGGCTAAAAATGATAGAGATATGAGATCAACATGGTATACCAATGGTGATTTTAATCATTTAATAGTGAAGATAACTTTCTCATTATTAATGTCAATTAGGATAAATGCCACACTTTCCATTGCATCGACATGGAGATTGTCTTTTCAAGGAATATTTTTGATATAAAAGTATTCTAATTGAGCATGTAGACATTAAACCATATTATTGTATGGAATTAAGAGTTCTTCCATATTTTGGTAGACGTATGTGACTTGATTAACAACCAACTATGAATCCCCATAGACCTTAATAGATTTTACTTGGAGACCCTGAGCTACATAGAGGCCAAGGATAAGTTCCTCATATTCTATGATATTGTTTGTGCATGAGAAACTTAATCGATATGCAAGTGCCACTATTTTCCCTAGTGTAGTGATAAAGATAACTCTAGCTCCATCACTTGATGTACATCTAGAACCATCAAATAACATCATCCATGTGTTGAAAGTAATGTTTTAATCTACGAAATTATCTTGAAAGTTATCATTGATGCAATTGATATCTAATAGTGGTGTTGTTACCAATTAATCTAGAAGTATTTGTCCCTTTATTGGCTTTTGTAACATTAATTTTAAATAAAACTCTATGAATAACATTACCCATTTGGCTATATGACTGGAGAGGTATGATTTTGACATAATAAATCTTAAAAGATTTTTTTTGTAACGTCTACCTAGTTGTTGGACTAAGAGGGGTAGCACCTTACTTTTCTCTGCTCATATATGTGTCAGAGCTTTTGTGTAGTGAATACGAGTGCTAAAATAAAATTCCATTATGGAATAATTTTATTCATTATCAACAAGTATGTGACTGATGTATTAAATATCTCGCTCTTTATGTTTCTCTTCATTTTATGCCAAGAGTGCACCAAGTGCGTGATCAGTAGTATAAATGTAAAAGAGAATTGACCTATAAGGTATGGGTGGTAACAAGATAGGGAGATTCAAAAAATATTTTTTGAGTGCATTAAATATTTCATTACATGAAATTTCTCATTCAAATTTTGTATCTTTCTTAAGTAATCTTATCAAGGACTGAGTCTTATCTACTAGCTGTGCCACAAAGCAATGTATTTCTTGAATTTTACCCTATAAAGATCAAAATTACTTTAAATTTGTAAGGGAGACATATCTATTATATCTTTGAATTTCTTTGGATCTACCTCAAGGACACATTGGGATATTATAAACCCAATAATTTACTAGATGTGATGCCAAAGATGCATTTATTGGGATTTAGTCATACATTATACTTTCTCAACCTTTTGAAAATTTATCATAAATTGATTGCATGATGTTGTTTCTCTTTTGATTTAGATAATAATTCATCAACATAGTATTCAACTATTTTATGAATTAGGTCATGAAAAATGTGGTTCATAGTTAGTTAATATGTTTATCCAACATTATTTAATCTAAAAGTCATGATGATATAGCAAAAGGTACCCCATGGTGTGATAAATAAAGTTTTTTATAAATCCTCTTTATATATCTTAATTTGATTATAACCCAAAAAAACCATCCATGAAAGATAGAATCTTATATCTTGTTGTGGAATCTATTATTATATCAATGTGAGGTAGGAGAAAGTCATCCTTAGGACATGCTTTATTTAAATCTCTAGATTCAGAGTAATATCAAATTTGGCCATTAGGCTTAACAACTAGTATAATGTTGGATACCCATTCAAGGTGAGCAACTGATCAAATGAAACTTGCATCAAGGAGACATTGGATCTCATCTTTGACTAACATAGCCACCTTAGGATGCATTTTTCAAATCTTTTGTTTAACTAGCTTTGCAATTGGATAGAGTGTAATCTTGTGTAATATGATTAAAGGATCTATGCCTAACATATCTGAATAGGACCAAGTAAAAATTTTAGGGAAGTCCTTTAAAATCTATTGAATATATGCATCCTCTTCATTACACAAGGCAAAAACTAATAATATTATGCAAGGATCAATGTTTATTCTATAATTGACATCAATTGTTTCTTTGTTAAGTAATGTAGATCATTCAATAATGTAAGGTGTTGTAGGTAGGGTGCCATTTATGTCAATTTGGATATTATCTGGAATGTTATAAATCTCACTGAAGTATGCCTAGGAATTCATGGAATGAATAAACCTATTATTATGATATAAAGAAGGGAGATCCTCATATTCCCCTAAGAATTATAGGAGAACTTTTTCATTGGTGAATTCATCAAAAGTGAGTAGATATGGAGAAATGGTATCATGAATAAAGTTAGGGTACACAACTAAGAGTGTGGAGTCATGATTTACTCTATTATCAGTTTATGGAATAGGTGGACAAAACACTATATGTTGAGAGGCATGGTGGGAAAACATATCATTAGATGTGTTATCCTTATATCTGAGCACATATTGATGGTCCACATAGATCTTGATCATTTATATCTTGATCTTATGGTGTTAAGATGTTATTTATTTGAAAATAACCATTATTATTCCTAATTGAGTCTCGATTGCTCATATCTTGATTTTAAGTTGGGTTCATTTATGTTTCTTTTTTTTTATATTTGATTTTTTATTTAAATGTAAATAGTTGTAACTCTGGTCTTAGTTATTTCTTTACCATTATTTTTAGTTAAATGTATTCATATTTGAATCAGCTCTACACATTTGAAATCCAATTTCATTATAAGTTACTCATACTTACGATGCTTAATTTCTTTTTTTTATAGTAAGAACTTTGTGCTCTGGTTTCAAGTCTTAACACCAATATAGAGCTGATGAATAGATCTCAAGATCACTACGTATAAACTAGGCTCAATAGGTTTAACACTTTGACTCTATGCTTAGACATATATCTCTTGGCATACATCATGAGTCTAATCAATCTTTGGTCATTTTTATTCATTCCTCATTCCATTCTCTCCTGCTTCTTGGTGAACTACATTGGCTTGAGGACAGCATCCAAATTTGAACCCATCACAACTTGTCAAAGGGCTTCCAACCTATCCCAAAAACTTAAAAAATACACTTCTAAAAAAAGTGAAATAAAAAAGTGCTTGTCAATTGAGAAGGGTTAAAACATTATTAAAATGATAAAGGAAGGGCTGACTTAAAAAATGCCCATCATTAAAATTTGGCAATTTGATCATTATGCCAGTTGGCATTGTTACTTGAGACTCAAGAGTCAAGAGTCTGCAATTTGAGATAATGAATTTTGATTTGACTGGGATTCCAAGTGGGTATTGAATTTGGAAATTATAAATTTGGCATTTTTTGAATCATCGATGACTTGATGACTCGGTATTAGTAGTGGGAGTCCACTATCTAGGTCGAGTGAATGTGGAATTTGGAATAAATTAGAAACTAAAATAGTGGAAGTATAATTGATCATGCATGTAGAAATAAATGAATTTGGTATTTTATGTGTCTCATCATCATACCAGTCACCTACTCACCATGCTTGGTGCTAGTTGCGACCAATCTCCATTTACTCCATGCTACCTTGTTTCCATTCAAGCTGAAGCACCCAAGTTTTGATTTATTATAGTAATAGAATGTTCAAATTTGGATGCTAGTAGGGATGATTTTTGGGTAAACAAAGGGAGTGGAATGTGGGATGCATGAACTTTTACATTCAGAAAGATTCTAGAAAAGCACCTCTGTTGCTTCTAAAATTCATGGTGCTAACATATTTATTGGCCAACGAAATAAAGCATGGGATGCTTCACATAGTGCTAGAGTGTGACACATATGACAATAACCACCACTATTTTTTTTGTCAATGTTGACATAGAGCATGCATTGTAACAAATTAAACTTGGAAGGTGGGTTTTACAGTGAAGAGAGAACCCATGGACATAGATAGGAGTGTTATAAAGCTATTGCAATCTGTATTAGTGGGTTCACGGGTAATACTTGGTGAAGAAGTAGAAGTGATTTACATGAGAGATATTTATGATAAAGTGGTAGGTTCATGTAAAGTTAGAACTCTCTCAACTGTCTGAGCTCTATGTCTATGAGATTGTGAGTTGATCCATGCCCATTATCATGCCACTGTTGTGTGACTCATGAGATGCTTAACATGTTATACTTAGACTTAAGCCATGGTGGAGTCATGGACAATGGTTGAAGGCTAAAATAAGAAGTCATGTTGTAGCTCGTAGTCTTAGTCTATTTGTGTTGAATGCATATTTTGGGTTACGGGTACATCTTTAAACCCTTTTAAGTTTTGTCATTTTCAATTCTCAATTAAAATCAATTCTCATTTTTCTTTTAAAATCATTTTATTTATATTTATATAGCCTGTAACATTACAAGCTTGCAACCTAACATTATTATTTACTAGTCTTATTGCATAAATTTTAAGGAAACACATACTAATATAATTACTAGTCTTATTGCATAAATTTCAAGGAAACACATACAAATCTATGTTACAGTGTTAGGTAAATTTTGATTGTTGTTGGAATGGAATTTCTAATAGGCCCATTTTTAATAATTTCTCTAAGATTTTATTTTACAACTATTTTATTAATTTTTTAGACATAAATAAATCTCCCAAAACATCAAAATTAAATTAGTGTTTATTTCTTAGTTTAATTTTTGGATTTTTGTTTTTCACATACCCCTGCACATAGAATAGAAAATAGGAAGGGCCATAATTTCAACATCATTTTTAGGGTAGGTAAATTTCACTTGCTATTAGAATTTCTAACATATCCATTTTTAAGAATTTCCTTAATATTTTATTTTACAACTATTTTATTTTATTCTGAGACAAAAATTTTCTCCAAAACATCAAAATTAAATTAGTGTTTGTTTCTTAGTTTATCATTGGGATTTTTGTTTTCCACAGACCCTATAATAGGAAGGGTCGTATGCCTTCAATTTCAACATTATTTTTAAGGTTTTGAATCCGTAGACTGTGATTGTTATGAACAATAATCAAATTTAAAGGGCTAGTAGTGTCCATTTCAAGCTTCTCACTCTTCTCAGAGTCTACTACTCTGAAACTCATCTTAAATACATGTAAGTTGTAAGTTGTAACATGGGTTTTCTCTCATTCATCTCAAATTTTTGCATATGTTAATCTCTAGTGAAATTGTGAATATAATATTTTTCATATATTGATTTACAGTGAAATGGTGAATAATAAATATGTTGGATATTTTGATTTGACTATAGTGAATGAGTATATATATATATATATTAAATATTAATCTATAGTAAAATTTATAATATTAATCTACAGTACACTGTGGATTAATATTATTAATGTGTGTGTGTGTGTGAATAAATGAAAAATATATATTTATAATATTAATCTATAGTGAAATTTATAATATTAATCTACAGTACACGGTAGATATATATATATATATATATATATATATATATATATATATATATATATATATATATATATATATATATATATATATATATATATATATAAGTGATACAATATATATTCACAATTTGAAATGAAGGCCACTGCCAACCCTTCAAATTTGATCATTCAATCACAACCCTAAAAATAATGTTGAAATTGAGTAACTTCTTATTTTCTATTGTGCATGTAGGGGTCTATAAAAAACAAAAATTCAAAAATTAAACTAAGAAACAAACACTAATTTAATTTTAATGTTTTGAGGGAATTTTTTGTCTCAGAATGAAATAATATAGTTGTAAAATAAAGTTTCAAAGAAATTCTTAAAAATGAGCCTGTTAGAAATTCCAATAGCAAGTGCAATTTACCTAACATAGTTTTGTATATTTTTTCTTTAAATTTATGCAATAAGACTAGTAATGCCAGGCTACAAGTTGTAACAACAATACTAATCTATAGTTAATATTGTTTCATATATATATATATATATATAGGTAATTTATAGTTAGATTGGCTTCTATATATTTATAATTCTAATTTGCAGCCTACAAAAAATATATTACTAATTTATAGTGAGAATTGAGATTATTAATTTACACTCAAATTGGTCTTAAATTAGTAATATATTTTTTATAGGCTGCAAATTAGAATTATAAATATATAGAAGCCAATCTAACTATAAATTACCAATCTCAATTCTCACTGTCAATTAGTGTGTGTGTGTGTGTGTGTGTGTGTGTGTGTGTGTGTGTGTCTATATATATATATATATATATATATATATATATATATATATATATATATATATATATATATATATATATATATATATATATACCAATTTGAGTGTAAATTAGTGATCTAAATTCTCACTATAAATTAGTAATATATTTTTTGTAGGATACAAATTAGAATTATAAATATATAGAAACCAATCTAACTATAAATTACCAATCTCAATTCTCATTGTAAATTACTGTATTGTATATGTATATATATGTATGTATATATATGTATGTATACATATATATATATATATATATATATATATATATATATATATATATATATATATGTATATATATATATATATATATATATGTATATGTATATGTATATATATATATGTATATGTATATATATATATATATATGTATATGTATATGTATATATATATATATATATATATATATATATATGTATATATATATATATATATATATATATATATATATATATACAGTGAATTGTAGTATGTGAAAATATATTTTTCATTTTTATATATTTATATTACTACTTTGTAGTGAATGTTGGTCTCATTGTAAATTAGTATTATAAATAATATAAAACCACTCACTATAATTACCAATTTACCAATCTCACTAAAAATTAATCTTATCAATATATATAAAAATTAAACAATATAAACAATTATGTGTACAGTGTGATGCATTTTTAAAGTCAACCCTTCTTTTGTCATTTTAATAATGATTAAGCCTTTTCTAATTGATAAATGCTTTTTTTAATTTCGCTTTTTATTATATGCATTTTTTAAAACCTTCTCGAATGGTTTGGAACTTGGAAACTTGGAACTATGGAAGCCCTTTGATGGGTTGTGATGGGTTCAAATTTGTACCCTTTGTGATTCACATTGAAATGTATGTGAATAGTGAATTTGGTTTCTTTTTTATATATATTTATAAGTCTAATTCAAAGTGAGATTCAAATTTGGTATCCCTAACTTCTAAAATCCTACAGTCAACACTTCTAGAAGAATAACATTGATTAGGTATGATTTATAAATTAAGTTTATAATTTTTATTTTGTCATTGAGTAGGTATAAATTGTGAGAAAATGGATTCTATTGATCATCCTAAGAAGGATAAAAGACAACTATCACTTGTTGATACATTTCTTATCTTTCAAGATTCTAATCAATAATGTCAGTCCAAAAATAAAGACTTTGATGTTCATCTACATGAAGAAAACTATGAAGTAGATGAATAACATATTCGAGAAGAGGACCAAGCATCAAAGAAATAGAAAAGAACATTTAAGTCCAAAAGGAAAACAATATTTCCATGGGCTTATGATGTAAAATATTGTAATGGTGTTGAAAGGATAAAATGTTATTGGTGTGTAACATATAAGAGAGAGTATCCATTTGATAAAGATGGGAGTACCACCTTTCAAGTTAGTGTTCTTAAAATGCATGAAGAATCAGAGCCTCATAAATTTGCTTTCGTAATTTTGGAGGGAGAAAACAAATGAAGTAGTATTCTAATAACCAAACATATAGAACTAATGGTAGATGCTGAGAAGGAGAGAATCATATATGTTATATAAAATATGTATTTTGTTTCCATACATGATTTACCTTTAGAAGTATATAAGTTAATTTATGAATTGAATAGGTATAAAGGCACTCCACACATGCCTCTAACATATGAATACTCTGCATATATAAATACCACATACAAGCTTCAAAGGAAGTATCTTAGAAAAATCAAAAGATGAGATGTTTCATAGTCCATTTTACTCAATTTTAGTTGGGGAAAGTGTTGATCAGACTATACAATAGTATTTGATAGCTTACATTACATATTTTATAAATGAAAGAAGAGGTAAATATGTAATAAAATTTATACACCTCCTTCAAATAAAACATGGAACAACTCATTATATGTCTGATGTTGTGATAGGTCTTTTAGCAGAGATGAATTTATCATTGACAAAGTTAGTTGGTTTTGGATCTAATGGGGCTTTTGATATGAGGGGTATTCATAAAGGCTTATCTACTAAGATTCATCGAGATGCTCCTCAATTAATAGATATTCATTGCATAGCTCATCAAGAAGCATTAGAAGCAAATGATGCTTCATCTTATTTTTTAGAGCTACAATTTAATGACAAATTTGCAAATAAAATTTATTCATGGCTTGAAAAATCTGCTAAAAGACATGGAGCATTAAGAGATCTGATGGACTCATTTCAAAATAGTCAGTTAGAGGTGTTGAAAATTCATTAAATTAGGTGGCTCTCTAGAGGAAAGGTCATGGAAAGGCTTGTCAAACTCATGCATATTTTTTTGAAAGATTGGGAGTTAGAGGATTAAAAAACGTATGATTTGGAAAGAATTTTTCACGTACAATTCTGCATCCATTTACTTGCAGATGTAATTATTGAGTTAAATAAGTTGAATACAAAGTTTCAAGATGAACATGTTAACATTACTTCCATTGGCACTATCTTAGATATTACAATTGAGATGCTTCATAGGAGATTTCAAAGAGACATATTTGGGGTAGGTACAATAGATATTTCATTTTTTTAAAAATAGATCACAAGGAGGAACTCTTGATTTTTTAGATAGAGCAGGTATAATACATATACATCCATTGAGATTTGAGAGCTTGCCTAACTCATAAAGATCAGGGACAATAGATGATTGCATTGAATTGGGAAAAAAATTTATAGTGAAGGTTATTGATTAACTAGATACAAGGTTCATACATTTACCTATATTTAATACTGCTAAGTTTTTTAGTCGTCATAATTAATATGATGAGGTGGATGATAAATATCGTCAAACAAAAAGATGGTTAACATGTTTATATGAAAAAATTAGTGTTGGGAACTTGCTTATTGTAGATATGATAAAATGTTTAGGTGAGATGGATGAATTTTTTTGTACTATTTATAAATCATACCCAAAAAAACATATGTTTGGAGCATAAGATCTTTATGGAGGTGAACCTGAATGGCTTGAAAGGTTTCTATGTTTAATGTAGCTATGACAAGCTAGTATTAGTATTCCAGTGAGCATGACAATATGTCAAAGATGTTTTTCAAAGTTAAATAGGATAAAGAATGATGATCGATCTAAAATTTATTTGAAAATATTGGATATGTTAATGTTTCTTTCCCTTTGTGCACCTCATGATCTAAATGAGGTAGATTGAAATGTTATTTATGATGAATGGAAGCATATAAATACACGAAGGCCTCTTCCTCTAGACCAAAAGATCCATAACTATAATAGTTTGGAATAGAAGAATATAAAAAAACAAAAACTTCACAATAGGTTTAGTATCAAAAAGAAATATTTTAATAGAATTTGAAACTAGCAGTATAAGTTAAACAAATATATATTTTATTTATGTGATTGAATCATTTTCCAATAAATTAGAATCCAAGCTTATATATTTCATACTTTTAGTGAGCAACATTCTTTAAGTGAAGTAAAAGTTGATTAAAATTGAATTTCATATTAATTAAGACTATTTATAATCATTAATACAATATTTACATTTACGTGTTTTATTACAGGACTATAAACAAGGACTGTTAATTATCTTCTTGTTAGATTGGGTGTAAATGTAAAAGTAATGAGCTAGGTTGGTTTTGGAAGTTTGTTTTTCACAAACAAAAGTGGTGTATACATGTAAAAACAAAAGCATGATGTTATTCTGCATCACATTTTTTGTTTTAGTTGTATGCATTAAGTTGGTTACTGCATTCCTACTTCCATCCCCAACTGATGGTTGGGGCAGGTAGGAATGCGTTATTACCCACCAATGGATGGGCTCAAGTTTATCTTCTCTTTTTTACCATTTTTTCTATCTAAGTCCTTTGTCTTATGTTTTTATTTGATTGTTGGTATGGATAGTTATGTTTCATAATAAATTGGTGTTGGCTTGAATAAAAAGAAGGTGGCAGTGTAAAATTAATACGTAGTACCATTTTTAAAGCTATGTCACATTTGGGTCACCTAAACCTATAGCCTAATACCAAATTCATTAAATTTATTATGAGATTGATAACTACAGTGAGATTGGTTTTATATATTTACAATACTAATTCAAGAAGAAGGGCATTAGTAGAACTTGTTCATAGTTCAATAATAAAAAATATAAAAATGTAAACATTGTATTAATGATTATTAACTATTTTAAGTAATATTTTTATATATTTTTAAGACTAATTTAAACTGAGATTAAAATTGGTAATTAATTTATAGTGAGATCAAAGTTGGAAATTAAAATAAGGTTCGTTTTATTTATTTATAATACTAATTCAAGAAAAAGGGTATTAACATTTACATTTATATTTGGCAGTTACTTTATTTTTGACATTGAATATTTAAATGTTATTTAAAATTGTTTATAATTATTAATACAACATTTATATTTATATGTATACAGTGTTTTATTAATAGACTATAAATAGGTACTGCTAATTCTCTTCTTCTTGGATTGGGTGGCAGGTGAAGATGTAATAATAATGAGCTAGGTTAGTTTTGGAAGTTTGTTGTGCACTAGCAAAGGTAGCATATACAAGTAAAAACAAAAACATGATGCTATTTTGCATCACATATTTTGTTTTAGTTGTATACTCTAAGTTGGCTATTGTATTCCTACTTCCATCTCTAATCGGTGATTGGGGTGGGTAAGGATTATTTACCTGTTTATGGATGAGCTCAGGTGGTGCACGGACTAGGTCTTGACATACAAAAGAATTATCGTGAAATGAACCAGCTGGATGTGGAAGTTATGAATATTTGAGTTGATATTTTAAGTGTAACATTACATACTTAGATCTTATTCAATCCAATTTTGTGATCTACATATTTTATTTTAGTTCATTATTAGAAAATAGAAGTACATTTTATCTATATAAAGTTAAGATGTTATGAATTATGATTGATGTACCCCTTTTAGGTGAATGCTATAATTTCATTGAATAAATTTTTTAGGTTTCATTTTCAAAAATTTATTAATTATTTTATTTTTGTGTTTGAAGCATTCCCAATTTTGAATCCCCAACAAATTGAAATCAAAGTTTATTTACGTCATATTTTTAGTGACATGTGTACAAAATTTACTCTTGTCAATTGAAGGTCATTTAAATTTACACTTATCAATCAAAGGGAAACTATTTTTACAACTTTTCATCACTGAAGGGCTAGATGTATAAATACCCTTCAGCTTGAAATGAAGGCCAATCCTTCAAATTTGACCGCTAGAGACCATAAATGAAAGTGACATACATTATTTTTAATAGATTTTACTTCCAAAAAGAATCAGATCTCAACTCTCTTTATTGCCTTGAAAAAGAAGAATTATTTATAATGGAGGTTTCACTTAGTGGGCTTAACTTACTACCTTTATTTTTTAATTTAATGAAAGTGTGTTTTTCAGTGTAAAAAGTTTACAAGATATCAATGTTGAAGTGTGCATTTTAGATTTGTCACATATTACATTGATTAATTTAAGTGTTTTTCCATTAAGTCTTTACTAGAGAGTGATGGATGGATTTAATTTAGTTACATTATCACATTAAGTTCAAAAGGGAATAAAAACTAGAGAAAAAATAAATGGACTCTAACTCCATAATATGTCTAAGATATCATGATTTTTTATCATCTCATCAAATAAGAAAGAAAAACTCCTATATGTTAATCAAATGTATGTACAATTTAAAGTCAAATTTTTTCTTTGTATAGACATCGTTAACATCTCACACAATTACACTTCACCACCACCACCACCATCAATGGCCATTATAGGTTACACACATCAACATGGTAATTTTTTTCTTTTACAATATTTTTTTTATTTTTGAAGTTACTTATATTTGATTTAATTATTTTGGGAATTAATGTAAAAGCCTAAGTAGATAAAAGAGTTGAGTAATAAAAATTAGGGAATAGAATATTTTAGTATCAATGCCCACTAATTTTTATAATGATTGATTTGTTTGCTTATCCTATAAATAGTAATCGATTAAAAATGGTATACTTAGCTGGAAAACATGAGTGAATAAAATAAGTGCTAGGCTAGAAAGTGATGTAGGAATATGGTAGAGTTTTGTCAGTTGAAAATAGGTGTTAGAATCACCTTCAGATGGTAACACAACCCTCTTTGTCAATAACACACTACAATATTCACCTTCTGTGCTATGCTATTGACCTTGAGTAGATAAAATAGTGAAACTTGGGACGAACCTTCAATTTTTTCTAGGAAGCCTCTGCCTATGAAACTAAGACTTAGATCATTATCTTTGCTTTATTTTGACTGATTTGACTATGTAACCCTAAGACTTCATGCTTGCTAGGGTTTTCATGAACACAAATTTAAGAAGAGTGGTGTTAGTAGGGTAGGTTGAACGTGACCTCAGCATTCTATATGCTGAGTGTTGCCTACATACCAATACCTCAAAAGGGGATTAAGCCCAATGTAGTTCTCCCAATCTAAGTGCTGGTGCAAGTGAGATTGATGCTAGTATGCATGAGTATAAATGCCACTTTGAATTCTTTGAGTGTGACTTAAAACTAGAAACCTAAGTAAAACTAAGCTCTAGGTTGTTATAGATGGGTATATGTAGAAATAGGGGTAAATAGGGATCAATAACCTTAATTTACACAACTATTTTTGAGCTTGGTCTTGATAATTACCATCTAAGGGATGAAATAATGAGAGTGGCCTTTATATAGTGTTTCAATGTCTGTCGAGACATAAAATGAGTCTAAGCCAACCCTAAGATGCTTTGGGGAATGGAAATATATTTCTTAGGTACAGAAAGAGCTAAGGGAAAATAGTGATGGCCCCTTTGCCAATAGTGTATTGTGTTATAGGCCAAAGGGGTCACGTTATTATTCAAGTGGCTGGTACATGTGAACAAGGGTCTAAGATGCCTAGGAGATGGCTTAATGTAGATTATGGTATATTTGGGCATGGGTTGAGTGCACATATAAGCTAGAAAATGATCAAAAGAGGCCTTAAGATAGGTTCAGGGATAAGTTAAAGATAAGGTGGTCTCAAGTGACACTAATTTTATTAAATGACATTTTAGATGACTACATTCCCTCCCCCTTTATTCTATAAATGCAGCAAAGCAAAATGACTAATATAAAGGAAAGAGAGATGTACCTAGACCTACTAAAGAGGTGAAGCCTATGAATATGGGTCTGAGTCTGAGAACTATACTCCATTGTGTGTCCTACAAATGAAATATGTATGAATTAATCCTTACTTAAAAAATATCAAAAGCA
This sequence comes from Torreya grandis, assembly GCA_037957365.1. Classification (NCBI taxonomy): domain Eukaryota; kingdom Viridiplantae; phylum Streptophyta; class Pinopsida; order Cupressales; family Taxaceae; genus Torreya; species Torreya grandis. Next base: position 6,673,276 of record JARHVA010000210.1, read on the forward strand.
AAAGACAGAAAATGAGTAAAAAGATGTGACATAGAGGATATGAATGAATACACGTCATTGGGTATAGGACCCACTGAAAAAAATTGGTGACATCCTTTGTATGTGTAGATGGTGATCAAATACTAAATAACTTGGACTGGGCTAATGGCTTTCCCAATCCCCATGTGTGTATGGCATAATAACTCAAGTAGGGTATGACTCCATCATTGACTACTCATGTGGAGTAAATGCATATAAAATGGAAACTATGTGATGTAACTAAAATTGTGTAATATGGCTCTGGGCCAAACAAAAACTCTAAAATGTAAAAAGGATATGGGCCACTTCAGAATGCCAACTATTGTAGACAAAATGAGGGATCAATCTGGCATGATCATGATGTAAAACTAGTGTATATGGTATTTGGAGTATACAACATGGAGAATGAGATTGAGTTATCATTTCATATGAGAGGATTGGTGAAAAATTGAACATATGAGAACAATGTGCCACGCACATGTTCCCAATTTTGATATATATGCATATGGATTCTGAACTCAGTCATAGTAATTTATGTCTAGGCATAGTCTAAAACTAAAATAAGAATGATCATGTTGCACATGATGCCCTCAATTTGAGCAAACCTATGTAATTCTATGTAAAAAAAGAGTATATACTGATCATATTTGATAATCTATGACCAAAACTATGTTAATTTGAGTTGTTACTAATGTACATTTTTGACAATTCTATAATATTTTATTTTTGAGGGTACTAGTCAATAGTGTGTTGGGTAGACTATAACACACTATGCTTCTATCAGTATATTGCATTACTATCTAAAAGTTTTATTTTTGATGGAAACTGAGAATGATTTGTGGTGACTATATTTCACTATATGTTATGGAGTCTAAGCTCTGTAGTCTATGTTTGCATGAAAAAAAATATGTTCTGAATGCACTAGGATGGCCTGATTTCTATGACAAACCCCTATGCATTCCCCCTATTTTGAGGGGAGTTGTTGAACATATATAATAACTATCCTTAAAATAAAATTTATTCATCATGTGTGTTAGACTAAAAAATATATAATATCTATGTGATAAACCAATACGATGTGTGTACATGACATCAAAATTTAAAAGAGTCTGAGCATAAGTTGGAAATGTGTGATGTATGTTAGATATAGCATTCCTAAAGTTGTCAAGATAGATATAATAATGTAAGCATGTGTATAAATAAAAAATATGAGTAAACTAATTAGGGGGATGGGGCATGATATCCATCAAATCACCCAAAGAGGAAGGGGAGATGCATGAGGTCACTCATGGGATCACAATAAGATGTGAATATAACACATAAGAGACAAGTATCATGGCCATGATGCATACATAAAATCATATATTCAAACACATGAGGTACACAAATTAGGCAAAAGGGCCACAATACAAGGGACATGAGCACATGTCACTAAGTTTGAGGAATAACACACATACAAGGACATGTTTAAATGTCTACACACACAAAAGAGTAAGCAATATTATTCGAGATCCACAAAGAAGGAAATGTTAAAATGTATGCATAGATAACCAAGAAGCACACACAATGACATGGGCACATGTCCAAATCATACACATAATGAAAGGAATTGGCTTAGATCCATATAACAATGGTATATTAAAATGTCCTTGAGTAGATGTAGAAGCAAAGAGACATAATCAAATCTAAACTAGTAAAGATTCAAATGAAAGTATGTATAAGCATGTGGTACAGATCCATATAAGAGCAAAAATGTACTTAATCTTAGTCTATAGGAGTAGTAGTAAAAAAATCAATGTAGTATAGGATGATCAATATCAAAATATAATCAATTTAAAATCTATGACACAGAGTATAGAAATATATACCCTAACAAACCAAAAGTTGTGTGTATGATGTGGCCAATTGGCTAAAATATCAAAGTTGAATCTGTGTATATGTGTATGTGCCCCCAACAAGTAGATAGTATCAAATTTGGATCTATGTAGAGGACCGGAGTCCTGTAGTAATCTATAAATACTTGAAGGGAACAAGTGAAGCCTATATGTATGATAAAACTAACTACACTAACATACATAGCAGATGTAGTACCTCACAAATAAAGGAATTCAAATTTGGAAATGTATACAATCTAAATTTTGTATTTTTGAGTAAATATTTGAATGGTTTTAATATTTTTGAGCATATTATATTTTTTTTGTGTTATCTGAGTATAAGCTATGTACAAGAAACATGAAAATTAAACTACATACAAAGAACATGATAGAATAAACTATATAGAACTAAAGTATGAGTTGTTTGTCTATAAAATCTCCATAGATGCATGATGTTCATTGGATTCTTCATTTCCTTACCATCAAGTGAAGTTAGGTGGTATACTTTGAGACTAAGGTTTTCTAAAATTAAGTACAGGCCAAGCTAATTTGGTTTAAATTTCCTTTATGTCTCTTTTTTGGCATTAACATTTATGATGTTATCTTTTAGAACGAGATATTTGACTTTGAATTATATGGTAAGAACATCATTAATATATACTTGATGGATTCATTTTTAGTATGTTTGAGGTGCTTTATGACTTGGATGCATGTGTGATCCAATGGTTCTAATCCATGAAGATGTTTTTATCTATATTGCTCATCTGTGATAAGTCCTTTTATGGATACTCATAAGGATGGGATTTTTAATTCTTTTGGGATAAATGCTTCAGTTCCATAAACTAGTGAATAAAGAGTAGCTCTTTTTAGTGTGTGAATACTAGTGTGGTAAGCTTATAGTGCATAAATGAGTTGATTATTCTAATTATCACTAAATTTTTTAACTATTTTGCTCAAGATATTTTTAATTATCTTGTTTATAAAATTTTCTCAACCATTACCCTATGGGTAGTATGGATTAAATAACATGTGTCAGATCTTATACTTACCCCAAAATTTCTTCACTATTTTATTCGTAAAAGAGGTTTCATTAGTTGTAATGATGGCCACTAGTAGGTCAAAATGAGAAATGATGTTCGTCATGAGAAAGTGACATATATATTCTCCTTTTGTGGATTGTAATGGGGTGGCTTTCACCCTCTTAGTAAATTATTTCATATTTTAAATGATAAATTTATGTCCCCACATTGATTCTAGGTTGATTTTACCAATTAGATCAAAGCCCTATAACATGAATGGCCATGGGGATATAATAGGTTGTAATTTTTATGAAGGAACAGGGTGTATATTGATATGTTGTTGACATTTTTCACATAGTTTAGTATATTCTTCACATTTTGGTTTCATGTTGGGCCAATAATATCCTTGCCAAAGTAATTTGTGTGAGATTGTTTTCTTGCTAAAATGGTCACCACATTCATTGTCATGTACTTGGCTGATGGCCAACCTAGCTTTGTCAGATGTCAAACATCAAAGTAAGTGTCCATTAAAAGATCATTTAAATAATTTCTCGTTGATTATGATGTAATGGAGGTCATTTATCTATAATTTACTCATATTATTTCTAGTGAAATTATCTACTGTGATAGATTTGTGTAGAAAATTATAAATATCAAAAAACCATTTTGAGGCTTTTGTACTATACACAGTGGCTAAAAATGATAGAGATATGAGATCAACATGGTATACCAATGGTGATTTTAATCATTTAATAGTGATGATAACTTTCTCATTATTAATGTCAATTAGGATAAATGCCACACTTTCCATTGCATAGACATGGAGATTGTCTTTTCAAGGAATATTTTTGATAGAAAAGTATTATAATTGAGCATGTAGACATTAAACCATATTATTGTATGGAATTAAGAGTTCTTCCATAGTCTGGTAGACGTATGTAACTTGATTAACAACCAAATATGAATCCCCATAGACCTTAATAGATTTTACTTGGAGACCCTGAGCTACATAAAGGCCAAGGATAAGTGCCTCATATTCTATGATATTGTTTGTGCATGAGAAACTTAATCGATATGCAAGTGGCACTATTTTTCCTAGTGTAGTGATAAAGATAACTCTAGCTCCATCACCTGATGCACATCTAGAACCATCAAATAACATCATCCATGTGTTGAAAGTAATGTTTTAATCTATGAAATTATCTTAAAAGTTATCATTGATGCAATTGATATCTAATAGTGGTGTTGTTACCAATTAATCTAGAATTATTTGTCCCTTTATTGGCTTTTGTAACATTAATTTTAAATAAAACTCTATGAATATCATTACCCATTAGGCTATATGACTAGAGAGGTATGATTTTGACATAATAAATCTTAAAAGATTTTTTTTGTAACGTCTACCTAGTTGTTGGGCTAAGAGGGGTAGCACCTTACTTTTCTCTGCTCATATATGTGTCAGAGCTTTTGTGTAGTGAATACGAGTGCTAAAAAAAATCCATTATGGAATAATTTTTTTCATTATCAACAAGTATGTGACTGATGTATTAAATATCTCGCTTTTTATGTTGCTCATCATTTTATGCCAAGAGTGCACCAAGTGCGTGATCAGTAGTATAAATGTAAAAGAGAATTGACCTATAAGGTATGGGTGGTAAGAAGACAAGGAGATTCAATAAATATTTTTTGAGTGCATTAAATATTTCATTGCATGAAATATCCCATTCAAATTTTGTATCTTTCTTAAGTAGTCTTATCATGGACTGAGTCTTATCTACTAGTTGTGCCACAAAGCAATGTATTTCTTGAATTTTACCCTATAAAGATCAAAATTACTTTAAATTTGTAAGTGAGACATATCTATTATATCTTTTAATTTCTTTGGATCTACCTCAATGACACATTGGGATATTATAAACCCAATAATTAACTAGATGTGATGCCAAAGATGCATTTATTGGGATTTAGTCATACATTATACTTTCTCAACCTTTTGAAAATTTATCATAAATTGATTGCATGATGTTGTTTCTCTTTTGATTTAGATAATAATTCATCAACATAGTATTCAACTATTTTATGAATTAGGTCATGAAAAATGTGGTTCATAGTTATTTAATATGTTTATCCAACATTATTTAATCTAAAAGTCATGATGATATAGCAAAAGGTACCCGATGGTGTGATAAATAAAGTTTTTTATAAATCCTCTTTATATATCTTAATTTGATTATAACTGAAAAAACCATCCATGAAAGATAGAATCTTATATCTTGAGTTGGAATCTATTATTATATCAATGTGAGGTAGGAGAAAGTCATCCTTAGGACATGCTTTATTTAAATATCTGGATTCAAAGTAATATCAAATTTGGCCATTAGGCTTAACAACTAGTATAATGTTGGATACCCATTTGAGGTGAGCAACTGATCGAATGAAACTTGCATCAAGGAGACATTGGATCTCATCTTTGACTAACATAGCCACCTTAGGATGCATTTTTCAAATCTTTTGTTTAACTAGCTTTGCAATTGGATAGAGTGCAATCTTGTGTAATATGATTAAAGGATCTATGCCTAACATATCTGAATAGGACCAAGTAAAATTTTTAGGGAAGTCGTTTAAAATCTATTGAATATATGCATCCTCTTCATTACACAAGGCAAAAACTAATAATATTATGCAAGGATCAATGTTTGTTCTATAATTGACATCAATTGTTTCTTTGTTAAGTAATGTAGATCATTCAATAATGTAAGGTGTTGTAGGTAGGGTGCCATTTATGTCAATTTGGATATTCTCTGGAATGTTCTAACTCTCACTGAAGTATGCCTAGGAATTCATGGAATGAATAAAATATTCCCCTGAGAATTATAGGAGAACTTTTTCATTGGTGAATTCATCAGAAGTGTGTAGATATGGAGAAATGGTATCATGAATAAAGTTAGGGTACACAACTAAGAGTGTGGAGTCATGATTTACTCTATTATTAGTCTATGGAATAGGTGGACAAAACACTATATGTTGAGAGGCATGGTGGGAAAACATATCATTAGATGTGTTATCCTTATGTCCGAGTCCCTGCCTACCTTTTTGATCAAGTACCTCAATAGGATTAAGAATTCGTTGTTCATGTTTTCCAAGGTATTGTCCTATATAGCCAAATTTTTGAGATATTTTATTATAATAGATAAGTAAATTTATTTTCATGTATGCTTGAGGTGTCTGTGGGAGTCATATGTGAGCTCTGAATAATAAATTGTATAGATGATATATAAAAATCCATGTGATGAATATAGTTATGTGTAGGATATATATTTTGAAAATATTTGAATGGTTCATGATCCCATGGCATGTGTATATATAACCTTTGTAACTAAATTTTAAATATGCATGTAAAGTTGATGGGACTGCATGCATATCATGAATCCAAGGTCTTCTAAACAATATATTGTAATTAAGATCCTTGGGCATAACTTGACATGTTGTAAGTAGCGTTATAGGTCCTAATGTAAGATTTAGTATCATCTGATCCAAAGCTTTGTGTGGAATATTATCAAATCTTTAGCATGTATATTAAGAACTTAGAGAAAATAGATATTATAAATGTTTAACTCTAATCCATTATCAACTAACACTTTTTTGACACCCACATCATTAATTTATAATTGGATGAAAAGAGGTAGATACTGATTTATGATGTGTTGAGGTGGAAGACCTCTTTTTTCAAAAGAAATATGCTCTTTAGTCCATTTCATAGTATTAATTATAGAATCAACATAAGTTGGATCTATTGTGCTTGGTACCTTGGTGTCAAGGATTGTTACATACAAGACATATTTGTATGTGTTAGAATGTTGTATAAGCTCTAAAATGGAAATTGTGACTATAGGGACACCAACTTGATTGACAAAGCTATAGCCATAGGTTTTACTAACCTACCATTCTTTTGGACACCTTGTGGACATCATAGAATGGATTGTAGGGTCTACTATGAGTATAGAGATAGTAGTAGGCATGGGATATAAAATTTATGGGTAGGATCAGGAAGTAGGAAGGATGAGCAAAAACATTGATGCTCTCTTATGTCTAGTAGTAGTAGGTAAGGAATCAAGGTGAATGAAAGAACAAAAGTCATCTAAAGGAGTTTTGTTAATTTTAGGTGTTGTGTTCTTTTATCTCTTGCATTATGTCCTCTATGTGTGTAATGATATATGGTTTGATTGAATTCCACATAATATAAAAGTTACATGTTAGAGAGATTATTAAACTTTACATAATAAAGTAATAAATAACATTTGTCATGATTATCATGTTTAGACTAAATAAAAATCAAAACATATAGGGATCTAAAATCTAAGTATGAGGTGTTTTAAAAGGTGAGGAACATAAACCCTAATAATAATCTAGTGTTAGGGTAGTGAAGTAATTTAATTTTACCAAATGATTTAACTATTTTTGGAATTAATGTAAAACCCTAAGTAGATAAATGCTGAGTAGTAAAAATCAGGAAAAAAATGCTACAATATCAGCAACCACTAATTTGTATAATAGTTGATTTGTTTACTTAGCCTATAAATAAAAATGAATTAAAAAGGGTATACTTGGCTAGAAAACATGAGTGAATCATATAAGTGGCAAGGTGAAAAGTGATGCAAGAATAGGGAAAAGTGTTATCAGTCAGAAATAGGTGTCAAAATCCCCTTCAGATAGTAGTGTAATCCTCTTTGCCAATAATGTAATACACTATTGACATTCTATGTTTGAGAGAATCCTTCCTGAATAAGTTAGCAAATAATTGCAAATACACAAAATAAACTGTGAAATTAGCAATATATTGAACTAAATTACAGTGGCTAAATTATAGAATCAGTAGCCTTTTCGAGGGGGTAACCTCCTTTGAGCAAGCTTACTATAATAAAATTTTGGATGTCTTCATTGGACTCAACACTTAATTATATACTAAGTCTAATATAAGAAACTACTACTTCCCATGAATGTGTGATAAAACAAAATACTCACAAGATGACTTACAAAGCATATGCATCTATAGAAAATATCACACTAACAAAATAAAGAGAAGGGGTAGCACGGGTTCCTAACATCCCCTTCCTCTTAGAAAAATATTTATCTTCAAAGCTTTATATGTGGGAATTGGTGATGAATCTAAAATAGTGGTTCCCATGTTGCATCTTGTGGTTGCATTCTGTGCCATTAAATTAAAACCTCTATGATGGGCAAGAGTGAAGTTGGCATGTGTGCCTATCTAGGATTACCTTTAGATCAAGAATGATGGATCCTTCATTATCAAGTTCTAGTAAAATAGTCTACACTCTGATGTTTGTGCCAAGAAAATTTTCCAGGTAAGAAACATGAAATATTGGGTGAAATTAGGAATAAGGTGGGAGCTCCAACTTATAAGTAATTGACCCAATCTTCTGGAGAACCTTATATGGCCTATAGAATGTGAGAGCTAACTTATGACACCCTATGAGTTTTAGGTAGGATTACTTGTATGGGTGCAGGAAAAGAAAAACCATATCACCTACTTGAAAAGTGTGCTCAAAATGGTGCTAACCAGCCTATTATTTCATTCAATTTTGTGCCATATGAAGATTGTGTTGAGGATCTGATCCTAGGTTTAGAGAATTGTGTTGACCTCTTGAACTGATGAACTAATAGGGGTGTATATAAGGAGCACTGGTGGTGTTTGATCATAGACTGGTTCATATGGAGTCATTTTTGTTGAAGTGTGTTAGGAGGTATTGTACCACCATTCCACAAGAAGGAGTCACTTTGCCCACTAATTTTGTTATTCTAAGGTGAAGCAATAAAGGAAAGTTTCTAAGCATTTTTTTTTATAATTTTAGTGTGCCTGTCCATTTGGAGATGATACCTAGAAATCATCTTTAGTTAGGTGCTAGTGAGGCAAAATAGTTCTATCCAAAAATGGTTGGTGAAGGTTGTACCATGATCTAAAACAATGGATGACAGAATGCCATGAAGATGGAAAATCTAGTCTAAGAAAATTTGTGTGACTATGGAGGTGGTATATGGATGGACGAGGGAACAAAAATGAATATATTTGGAGAATTGATCAACCACAACCAAAATCACTATTTTCCCTCCAGATTTAGGGAACACCTCAATGAAATCCATAGAAATATCAGTCCAAATCTTGGTAGGTATGGGCAAGGGTTTGAGAAACCTAGGTATGAGTGGTGTGTCAATCTTGTTACATTGGTATTTATCACATTTAGCCACCATCTGTTGAATTGACTTTTTCATTCCCTTTTAAAACAAGTTATGTCATGTCTGCTCATAAGTTTTAAGAAACCCTAAGTGCCTTGTAGATGGAGAGTCATAGAATTCATAAAATACAACCTGCTAAATATCTATGCTTTGGGTAAGCATCAGATGACCCTTGTATTGTATATAAGTACCTCCCAAGAATAATGTGGTACAACATAGGGGTTAGTGGCCAACTATTGAATGATTTGAGATAATGAGGATTTATTGACATACCTTTGTTGTACAGATTCTAAATAATTGGGAATATGCATAAAAATAGCTAAAAGGGAAGTTTGGTCTGTAAATGTGTGAGAAAGAGCATCAACCACAATATTATCCTTACCCTTCTTGTAAGTGATCTCATAGTCATAACCCATGAGTTTTTTGACCCATTTCTATTATGATGGGGTAGATACCCATTATTATAGGAAATATTTTAGACTCTAGTGACCAATTTTGATGTAAAAATGATTCCCTAGTAGCTATGGCTACCACTTTTGTATTGCATGTAAAATGGCCATCATTTATTTCTCATAAATAGAGAGTACTAAATTATTACCAGAAAGGGCTTTTTTGGTGAATGCAATGGGGCATCCTTCTTGGAGGATAATAACACCAAGACCATTGCCTCAAGCATCGCTCTTGATAGTGAAGGTCTTAGCAAAATCTGGCATATCTAGAATAGGTGTTGTACATATTTTGTTTCAATTCTTAAAATGCACACTCAGTAGCTTGTGTCCATATAAAAGCATCATTTTTCAACATAGCTATTAATGGAGCTGAAATATTCCCATAATCCTTAACAAACTTGTGATAGTATCCAGTCATCCCCAAAAAACCATGGAGGCTCTTGAGTGTCTGAGGATGAGGCCAATTTATCATGGTAGCTATTTTTTCAGGATCCACCTGAACCCCTTGGGCTGAAACAATATGCCTGAGATGCTCCACTTTTTCCTATCCAAAAGGACATTTGGATTGTTTTGCACAAAGATGATGGGTAGAGAGAAGTTGGAGTGTGAGCTCCAAATGTTGGAGATGCTCAAACCATGTTTTAATATAGATGAGGATATCATTGAAGAAAACTAGAATGAATTTTCGTAGGTAGGGCTAGGATATTTTATTCATCAAAGCCTAGCCTATTGAAGGAGCATTACTAAGGCCAAAGGGGATGACCAAAACCTCATAGTGGCCATCATGTGTGTGAAAATATGTCTCAGGGATATCATCTTCATGAAGCCAGATCTAGTGATATCTAGAGCAGAGATCCAACTTGGAAAAAAAATGAGTGTCATGAATCTCATCAATAATAGGGATCAAGAACTTATCCTTGATTGTGATGTGATTAAATTCATGGAAGTAAATACATAGGCACCATGACCTATCTTTTTTGTTGAATAAGGAGAACTGGGGAAGAATATGGGCTGGTATTGGAGTGAATAATGCCTTGATTTAGTAAGTCTTGAATAATTATCTCAATCTCAATCTTTTGCTAAAATGGGTAGTGATAGGTCTTGATGTTGGGAGGAATGCTTCCAAAAAGGAACTGATTATGGTGGTCCTCTAACCATGAAGGTGGAAATCCCACTGGTTCAACAAAGACATGTGCATACCTATATATAATGATTTGTAGACCAGAAAGAGTAGTGGAGACCATTGATGGTTGCATTTGAATGGAATAGAGTTGGGAAATGACATCATGTGAATTCTTCTTAAGAATATTTTCTATGCAATGTAAACTTATGATACTGAGAGAACTCAGTTGTAAGCCTTTCAATATGTGTTTTTTCCCATTGTCTAAAAATTGCATCCAAAGTTCAACAAAATCCCATAAGATGGGTTCAAGTGTGCATAACCATTGGGATCCCAAAATAACATCACATCTTCCTAAGGGCAAGGCAAATATGTTAGAGTGCAAGTTATAATCTCCAATAAAGAGATGCACATTGTAACACTTCCCTTCATAAGGTAATGTGCCCCTATTGGCAATCATGACTTCAAATTTAGAGCAAGGATAGACAAAATAAACATCCTATTTGGTGATCCAAGGTTCAATAAAGTTATGAGTGATACCAAAATCAATGAGTATTGTGAGAGGGAACTTCTTAAAGTAACCCTTGACTTACATGGTTTATGGGGTGTTGACTCCTGCTAAGGCATGGAGAGAGATCTCTGGTTGGTCTTTCTGAGAAGCAGGTTCCACTATCAGTTGAGCTTCTTCTTAGAGAGTCTACATCCAATAGGTAAAGCTTTTACTCGACACATTGATATCCGCAAGTGAATTTTTTATCTCAATTATAACATAGTCATTTTTCTCTATGAGATTGCATCTCTACTTCAGCCAAATGCTTAATAGGAGTGGTTTTGGGGGCTAACATAGTTTGAGATCATTGTGGAGCTATATTTTTGAATGGAGAAAAATTGGATTTGAATCACTGTTAAGATGTGATCTTGTACTCTACCAACTTAGCCAACCCCAAGGCTTCCATCATCATGTTGGAATAGAACATTTTGACCTTAGAACAAATTGCATCCTTCAGTCCACTGACAAAGAAAATCCTAAAGAATTCATCAGATAATCCCTCTATGTGATTGGTTAGTTTTTCAAATTTTTTTTGATATTGTCTCATGGTTCTTGTTTGGTGAAGTTTAGTGAGTGCTCTAGTGAAGTCATAAAAAATACTAAGGCCAAACCATTGCCAAAGTAAAGGTACAAAAATTGGTTCATATGGGCTCATCATGAGCCTTGGTATACCAATGATACCATTGAAGGGCTTCACGTTCCAAATGAAAGGATACAAGTGGGACCTTTTTGGTATCAAAAGTATTATGCAGACTAAAATATTATTTTCTTGATAGATTCATCCAATCAGATTTGCACCATTGAATTAATAAAAATTTAGCTTCACCCCATGAAAATTACTAGAAGAAGAAAACCTAGTGTTTGAAGAGGAGTCTGGATGTTGTCTATTGTTCATGGTGGTATGTTAAATATTGAGGTCAAGAATTTAATCATCAAGATCTTTGATGTGGATTTTTAGGGTACAAATTTCATCCTCCATGCTTTTTGCTCCTGTTCGAGTTACTATCATGACTAGAATAAGAGTTATTATTATTATTATTATTATTATTATTATTATTATTATTATTATTATTATTATTATTATTATTATTATTATTATTTGCAATGGGTAGGAAAACTAGAGTTAAGACATGTTTAGTAAGGGAATTTTTTAATTTCGGCAATATCAGAAGGGGTAAAGGTACTTTTACTAATTTTTTGTAGTGGGAGTATGATTGACAAAGGTGAGGGAAATTTTAGGAGTAAAAATGGAAAAACTGGAAAATTTATCAAAGAGGGACAAAGGAGCAGAAAAGGGAGATGAACACTCTGAAATTTTTTTGAGACAAATGGACAAAAATAAAAGTTATAGTAAAACCTAAAAAAATGAAATTTGAGATTTGTGGGAATTAGGAGTGGAATCAAGACATGGAACCTCAAGGAAAAACATGGAGAATTGAATTTTAGGTGTTCAAATAAAGTTTGAGGATCAATGGGGCTACATTTTTTTTTCTATCAAATATATGGCCATAGGTCCTCTAAGAGTTTGTTGATACTCTATTGATAATTTTTTAAGAATGATAGGATGAAGATTTTATAGTTTCTAGTTTCTATCAACTGTTTGAATGTAAGTCCTCTGAGAGTCTTTTGATACTTTATTGATTGATGTTTTGAGATCTGATTGGGAATATTCTAATACTAATAGAATGGGCCCCAAGTTTCAATGTTTGCCTAAAGTTTTATAGATATCTCTCTAGCCACCAATGTCATCTAAGTAAGTACCACTCTCCAAAAAATTTCTAGCCATGAGTTTACCTCTAAGCGATAGCTCTTGGTTTTCCTCATAGGTGGGAACTACTCAATTAGGAAGGGGTCATTGCCCATTTTGTCGGGAGGTCATCTTAATGGGCCATCTATTTTAGGGTTCTTATGGTACTCTTCATAATGAATTTTAGTGATTTCACCCAAGCACTTCCCATAGTTATGCAGACATGTTTTTTTTAACCCTGATCTAAAATAGATTATTGTGATGCAGAATAGTTATGCAATAGAATAAAGTTAAGAATTTATGAGAAAAATACTTAAAATAATTATGCAGTAGAACAAAGTTTAGACTTGCTAAAAAAAATTGGCCTTGGAAAGTGCTTTGATACTGGAGGAGAGGATCCTTCTTAAACAAGTTAGCAGATAATTGCAAATACATAAAATAAACTATGAAATTAGAAATATATTAATTCAAACAAGCTAAACTGAATTACAATGGTTGAATTTTAGAATCGATGGCCTATTCGAAGGGGAAACATCCTTTGAAAAAACTCAATACAATAAATTTGTGGATGCTTTCATTGGCCTCAATACTTAAATACTAAGTCTAATCTATGTAACTACTGATTCTCATGAATGTGTGATAAAACAAAATGCACAAGGGATGACTTACAAAGCATATGCATCCATAACAACTACTACACTAATAAAATAAGAAGGGGTAGCACAGGTTCCTAACAGTGTTATGTTATTGACCATATGTAGATAAAATAGTGAATTTGGGATAGACCTTCACTCTATTATAGGAATTCTATGCCTATGAGACTAAGACCTAGATCATCATTTGCATTTTGTTTTGACTAATTTCACTATGTAACCCTAAGCCTGTGTGATTGCTAGGATTTTTAGGAACAAAAAGGTAATAATATTGATGTTAGTAGGGTAAGATGGACATGATCTCAACACCTTGTGTTTTGAGCATTACCTACATACCAATACCTCAAAAGGGGATCAAGCATGATGTAGTTCTCCCAATCTAAGTGTTGGTGAAAGTGAGAGTGATGATAGTATGCTTGAGTATGAATTCTAATTTAAATTCTTTGAGTGTGACTTGAAACTATAAATCTAAGTAAAACTAAGCTTTGGGCTATTATAGATGGATATATTCAAAACTAGGGGTAATTAGGGATCAATGACATTAATTTGCACAATTGTTTTTGAGAATGTTAGTGAGAATTTCCATCTAAAGGATGAATGAATGAGTGTGGTCTTTATATAGCATTTTGATGCTTGTCAAGACTCATTTTATATAGTGTTATGATGTTTTTCGATACATGAAATGAGTCTAGGACAACCCTAAGATGTTTCATGGAATGCAAACGTATCTGTTGAGGGTAGAAAGAGCTAAGGGATAATAGTGCTTCTCCCTTTGCCAATAGCACACTATGATATAGACCAAAGGGGTTGTGTTATTTTCCAAGTGGTTGGTACATGTGAACAAGGGTCTGGGATGCCTAAAAGATGGCTTAATGATGTTTTTGATATATTTGGGCATGTGTTGAGTTTGCATATAAGCTAGAAATGATCAAAAGAGGACTTAAGATATGTCTAGGGCCAAGCTAAGGATATGGTGGTATCAAGTGATACTCATTGCATTAAATGACATTTTAGATGACTACATTATTTTACTAGGAATGGGTTCGATATAAAGGTACTACCAACATTTTAAAATGTCCCAAATTAAGCATTATTGAGCCATTATGATGAATTATAATAGCTTAAACCCCCTTTTGTACATCCCTAGGAAACCCCCTACTAGATTTTGGCCTCTTGATCTCACATCAAGAACCATCTATATGGTATTGATATTGTATCTTATGCCTCCCTCTTTTTCAAATTGGCTCATGTTCCCCTTTATTCCTTTCTCATTTCTAGCTATTGAAGGTTGGCATGCACATCAATTTTACCAAAATTTTAATTCAATCATATATAGATAGATAAGAGAGATATCTTATTTGGAACTTGGAGGAAGGTCACACACTTCACATTGACCACATATTAGATGCATGCATGGCATATTCTATTTATGTTATACATTATACATTTTTGTTATCTTTGTTCTAATTTGATGGGTCTGATAAAATAGTGTATCTATCTAACATAAAACCCCAACAATATCCTTAATATTATAGACTAACATATTCAACTCATTATAGGAAGACATGAGTCAAAGTGTGCATCTAGGAGAAAAAGGTGAAAATATGCAAGTGAAATCGTAGTGATACAATTTTAAAATTTTGATAAATTTACTAGAATCATCCATATTTAACATGACCATATTTATGGTCCTTATAGGCTATTATGAACACTTGTCTAATATGGGTAAGTTAACAGTGAAATGTTCATATTTAGATGCAATAATGCTGATAGGTGGTAGATGTGTGTAGACATGTTCAAATTATAACAACAGATTAAAAATAAATCAAATACCCTTGTTCACTGAAGAAACCACATATCAACAAACTAAGACCCTCACATCTCTCTTTGTTTGATTATTTATTCATTTGAGAATTTATTATCACAATGAAAGTGTATTTTATGATACTTAATCAGATGTAGGAATATTTTATGACTACAATTTGGTGAACCCATTTTTATTATATCTACTAGGGTTTCATAGATATCAATATAATCAATTTGTGCATTGGTTAAAGCATAATAGTATGCCCCAATTTAGAAGCATAAGATAAAATTATAACTATAATTCTTCATTATTCCTTCAAAATAATACATAAATATTTAAGTAAATTAGAACTCAAAGATAGTGTTGTCATGCATAACTAGAAAATCTATTAAAGTAGAAAAAGCTACATAGAGCTAACCAAGATTTCTATTTTTAACATATGCTAAAGTTTGGATGGGTCTAATAATTATTATTTACTATTTAAATGTCTAAATAAACATTGAGGTTCACTTGAAACTGAAGTTCACTCTCAGATACAAAAATAGTAAATATAAAATTTCTAAAAATATTGAAATAAAATTAAAATTCATATTTTAGCCCTTAAATATTTCACTTCAACCTTGAAAAATTATCCAAATGGATCCTAATTGGATAAAGTGGGCTACAAATATATGGATCTCTTTGAGATCTTTAGTTTTTATTTAAAATGGTTGAATCACCTGTTAGAGTGGGCTATTTACCATAGCTCATGTTTCCTAGGTGTTTCATTTGTTTTAAGTATTGTTTAGGTTCTCCCACCCACTTAGGTGTGGTTATTAAATACTTAAGTATAATGAGTTTTTATCTATAGGTAGTATTTATTTGATCCTATGGATATGTTTGATATTCCTTGCATGTATATGCAAGGTACTTTAATTATATTTGCATTAAGTTCTAGAGATATTTTATATAATATTTCCCTTTATCCTACATATCAATCTGTAAGTCTATGCTATCAAATTCTCCTTGTGATGTTTTGTTGTTAACACATGATATATTTGTGGCTTGGAACACTTTAATTTTTATTTCTTTTATGATATCAGAGCATTAGGTTTTACAATGATCTATTTGTGAGTTTATTGAATTTTTTGTAAATAAATCACAACTCAAAGATAGAGTTTGTCACATGCACAACTAGAAAATCTATTAAAGTAGAAAATCTACCTAGAGCTAATCAAACTTTCTATTTTTAGCATATGCCAAATTTTGGATGGGTCTACTAATTTTTATTTATTATCTAAATATATAAATAAATATTGAGCTTACTTAGAACTCATGTTCACTCTCAGATACAAAACTATTAAATTCAAACATTTAAAAATTATTGAAAATAAAATTTAAATGCATATTTATATTTTCAGCCCTTAGATGGTTGATTTTGACCTCAAAAATTGTCAAAACGGATGCTAATTGGATAAAGTGAGTTATGACTATATGGAGATCTTCGAGATCTTCAATTTTATTTTAAATGTTTGAATCAAATTCCTCGATCAAGAGTTATGGCTTTTTCAAGATAAGCTCCTGCATCTATTTTATGTAGCTTTATATAAAATGTCTCTAAATATAGTATATTGTAATATTTGCCCAAGTATGGATGTCCAAGATCGATGACAATAAGATCGAACACACAAATCTATTGAAGCTAGAAATCAAGAAATGAATAAAATCTACAAAATAAGTATTCATATAATGGATATAGATTGCATAACAAAGGCTTGAAGCTTACAAATCACAAAGTTCATAACTCTCACAACTCTCAAAGTTGTCACAACTCACAACTTACATAGCTCCTAGCTAAGTAGTTCACCACAATCTAGAAGACTCCAAATATTTCATATCAATATTGCTTACAAAGGGATGTACATATAGGTGGAAGTTAGGAGAATCCCAACCATACCATGCATGTGGAACTAACTTCTTCTAAATAGGTGGAAGAAAGGAAAGAAGCCAACATCCTAATACATGTGGGATAAACTTTTCAAATGTATAAACACAACTAAGCAAGATAAATGTTAGGAAAATAAATATCCTACACTAACACCCTCCCTTAAGCATAGCTTAGGTGGGTAAAAGAATTGGGTCTTGACAATAAGGTCTGATGAGGTATCCAAGTACATAAAAACTTTCATAAAGTGGAGAAAAGGAGAAAACCCATAGAAAAAACTTCCCCTCAAAAGAGTCAAAATAATAGGACTAGCTCCAGTCGATAATGAGCCCCATTATCCTGACAAAGCTTACCTTTATTATACAGATGATGATCTCCGATTAGAGCAAGCAATCAAAGTGAGCAAGAAGGAAAGATAAATATTGTTTTCTTGTGAGGGGGTTTGTCCTTCTACCAAAATGGGCCTCACCCTTCATTCTTCAACAACAAAAATTAATGTTGAAATAAGTATATAACAAGACAAACACAATATTATCTTTTTAATGTCTCATTATTACACCCAATAAATCTTAAAAAGATTTTTTTATATTAAAAAATAACTAAAAATATATATAAGATATTTTTTTAATTAAAAAATCTAAAAATAAAATGTTATTTTTAATTAAAAAAAAAAAAAATCATGTGCCCCACAATACTTCTATCTCTGATTTAATACAGTCAAATCCACGAATTTGAAAAAACCACATGTATTATCTAAAAACTATAAATTGTATGGAAAAACACTGATTTACCAAAGAAGGTGGGGTTTTAAACACATTTTTTATGAATAGTACCATTCAATAAAAATGTGATAACTTTTTCAATCCTCAATAAAAATAAAAATTTCAAAATGATCAAAAAAGCTGAAAATGAGACGTATAAAACCTAAAAATGGTATAGAGCAAAGATTTAAAATTTGAGAGTAGTTTGAAAAAGAATATGCATTTTTATATTAAAAAAAAATTAGATTTGCAAAAAGTGACAAGAAACCTTGATTAGAGACTTGGAAAGAGAAAACCAGCTGAGTGGCAGATGGAGCAGCAATCAATAAATTTTCTTAGTCCAAGATAAAGGTTAAAAACTAGAATTCAAACCTAAAAAATTAAATTTGATTGCCCCACTATCAGCACATGTAAAGAGGAGAAAAACTATAGATAAACACATTGATCCATAGAGTACCTCTTAGTAGTTGATGGAGAATACAACATAATATCAACTCATGATTTCAAATATTAACAGTAGCATAAAAATTGATATTCGTTACCATCACCCAAAGATTTGATACCATGTAATATTTTCCCAAGAATGGGTGTCCAAGATCAATGACAAGAAGGTCGAACACACAAATTTGTTGAAGTTATAAATTTTTTTTAAAAAAGTAAAATCTGCAATACACACACACACACACACACACACACACACACACACACACACACACACACACACACACACACACACACACACATATAACAAAGGCTCATAGCTTACAACTCACTAAGTTCACAACTCTCAAAGTTATCACAACTCACAACTTATACAACTCTTAGCTAAGTAGCTCACCATAATCTAGAAGACTCTAAATATTCCATATCAATAAAGCTTACAAAGGGATGTACATATAGGTGGAAGTTAGGAGAATCACAACCATACCATGCATATGGAACTAACTTCCCCTAAATAAGTAAAAGAGAGGCAAAAATCCAACATCCTAATATATGTGGGATAAACATCGCAAATGTACAAACACAACTAAGCAAGCTAAGCGGTAGGAAAATAAATATCCTACCCTAACATACACAAAAGTGTGTGTAGAATTTCACATAGATTTATAAGTACTCATCTCCATATGGAGGTTCCACCTTTCTTCTAGTAGAATGAGATATATGGTTTTCAATTTTTCATATTTTATCAGATTGTTATTATTGGTAGTCACCTATGTGTGTGTAGAAAAAGAAAGAATGTTCTTTCAAATTCTTAGGTACTTTGACATTTTTTCAAAGCTTCACGCACACAAATTTTTTAATCCCTACAATTTCTTCTTTGCCATTTTTATATATATGCACACACACATTAAAGTGTGGTTAAATTTAAACAACTAAAAATGAACCATCAAAATTATTGATTGTTAAATTTCATAATTTGTCCATGTACTATTTGATTATTGGTGTATTTTGTCAACTTTCAATTGTCCCCAACCTTTCTAATTTTCATCCTCTATCTCTTCTAATATCTCATATTTTTAAATCCCTTTCCAAAGCGTTCCTATGCTCATGGTACCTTCCCACAGTATTGCGATGCTTCTAGACATTTAATTGGCTCATTTTGACTAGAATACACTCACTTTCATTGTCCTTCCTTTTTTATCTTGTGGCCATTTGATATTAGTTTTCATGTCAATAATGTCCTAATTTAAATTTAACTGTCTATAAATATGCAAACATTGTAGTTCATTTAACATAAAATAAAATCTATAGAATTCATTTTATTGTTCACATGAATATGTTGAGCACTTGTAAGCATTGTAGAGGAAATCAAGAAATCATTAGACCAATCATTGAAGCAAACAAGTTTATGTTTAGATACAAACTACAATACATTAGTCTGCATGTTATTGAAACTATTCCAAATATATTGGTTTGTTGTTTTTGATATTGTTATTGTTTAGGGACCTTAAAAATATAAATATAATTTGATTATTCTCTAGTTTAATGCATGTCCTAATAATTATTTTACTTTCTTGAAGTTTTCGTGGTTTTTTGTTCAAATAAAACAAGACGAAGAAATTAGTTTTGTAGGTGATGAGAGTCAAAGCACAAAAAAATGAGAGAAGTTTTTAGAGATCTACACTAGGCATGTGCAATCATCATATCATTTTTAACTTGATTTTATTTTATCTAGAACATCTCAAACTCTTTTTACCATCAAGAAAGAAGAAGACATTCATGAAAGCATCCCAAATTTTGAGTGTTGTCCCTTTTTGATATATATTTTCACTATTACATCTTTAGAATTATGTCTAAATTTCAAAATAAAATTAAATAAAACTAAACCTTATATATTTTCCTCAATTCTAAATTTAAAATAAATAAATAAATAAAATTGAATCACTATATGTAACATATTATTTAATTTGATTAATTGTATTTGGATACTTATGCTCCAATATTTTCCATTATTTAAATGTCTTAATATTTGTTTTCTTCGTATATATTTACTTTGTCTATGTTTTTAATTCTTTGAATGTCTAAAGAATTATGGTTACGATTTTCTTATTAAAAAAAACAAAATAATATCTCGTGACGTCCTTTATAATGTCTAGTGGTGGCGAGTCACAAATAATCTTTTGTGACCGTTGTTTTTGACCGTTGGATTCGAAAAATCAAACTTTACGTTGAGTCACGCTTTACGTTGAGCGACATACTTTTTTTTTCGAAAATTGGACTGTCTTTTGATTTTTTCATAATACTTTCTTGACTTGAAAAGAAGAACTTATATTGTGCCTTCCACTTAAAGTCGGTTCAACTTTACCTTTTTACAAAACATCATCCTTAATTAGTATCCATTGTTGCTTTCTCAATTTCATGTGGTAATTTATATTAAAAAAATGTACTTTTACATGATGTTTTTTTTTCATGTTTTTTCGTGATGATAGATCATATGATGTGATTCAAAACGTCAAAAGTAGAATAATTTGTAGTGGAGCTTCCACCTAAACAAGGTTCAATCTATCGTCTTTTTTTTGTTATTGTTTAGGATTAACCTACCTTTTAACAAAACAACATCCTTAATTAACTTCACCTTAGAAGTTTATTTATGAAATTAGTAATGCAACTATCTTAAATATATTTATCTCAAAAAATGTTAAACGATAATCAAATTTAAACTATCTATTTTAGATTTGTCACATACCATATTGATTAATTATTCTATTATATTCTCTGTTAATTTCTTATGGAATAGTGATAGATGGCCTCAATCTAGTTGCACCACCGCATGAAGCTCAAAAAATAAATGAGCTCTAATTCTACCTTATGGCTAAGATATCATAATTTTTCAATCGCCTTGCCAAAAAAGAAGGAAAAAATCCTATATGATAATCAAATGGATGTACACAATTTAAGGTCAAAATTGTTTTTGGTCAATCAAATAGACATCTAATTTAAGATCCACTAGTTTTATTAATATCTCACACTATTACACTCCACCACCACTACCACCAACGACCATTGTAGGTTATGCATATTGACATGGCATTTTTTAATTTTTGTAGGAAGAGGTTGGATTTTGTCCTATTGGAAATTAAAATTAATTGGAATATTAACTTTAATTAAGATAAAATGAATTGAAAGGTAGAAAATGTTGTAAATGACTTCTAACTAACATAATGAAAGTAAAGTACTAAAATGGACAAAACAAGAATGAATGAAAGAAATTAACTATGAAAAACATAAAGAGTGTTAACTGAGTTCTACTCATTAGGTTGAATGTGTGTGACTGAAAGATGATTGAATATGACCAAATCAAATTGATTATGTGCGCAAAATTGAAATAACAATTGTCATCATTAGGGTTAGAACCGACTAGAAATGTTTAGGATTGACTATCATTACTGTCCTCTATGGGTCAATCTTAACCTATGCTAAAAATATGAAATTGATGGTACAGTCACTTGAGCTTGATTGAAATGTTATTGTATGTGTAATTTTGACATTTGGCTATGTGTAGATGATCTGCAAATATCTTTTTCAAGGTTGAAACCCCAATAGGGTTTAAGATAGCTAAAAACATAGAAAATGATAAGGTGGAACTAAGTTGATCCAAATCACCCACATGATGATTGAAAATTTCCTACGTATCTAGATAACTTCGAAGAGAAAATGAATTCCACACATTTTTCCCACATAGAATGCTTAGTGCAATAGTGTTCCTTTTGCCATATGTATGCATCTAAATATGGATTGAATACTTGACAATGCTTTGTTTGACTTAAATAAAATATGCTCATGACTTGATTAAGGGTTGCTTCAAGTGAATTAATCAAATTTAGAAAGAATAGGAAAGCTATGCTCAATGTTCAATAGTATAAGTGTGCCTTACTAGTGAAATTGCCAAGTAGTAGGATAAGTGGCTTTGATGTGCTTTTATAAAAATTCAAAAGGGTGAAATCTCATGCTATTTATCCTAAAACTATAGACCAACATGTAAGGGATGATTTAAATTTGAAAAAGAGTTTTTACAGGTGAAGGGTAAGATTGACACATAAAGCACGAGATCGATTGGTGATCATGATCTTATGGGTCAATCCTGACCTAAAAAGGTAATGTTTAATCTTTAAAATTTGACATGTCTATACAACTGCTTATAGATAATTATAAATATTAATAATATTTATGTAGGTATAATAAAAAAACTTGGAAGTTATGGGTCCATCCATGCACTTAAGATAGAGTGAGATAGTAAAATAAGAAAAATTAAAGTGCTCAAGTCAATTAGGGTAAATGTGGGTGAAAATTACATTAGTTAAGTATTCATGGCCAAATTTGAGAATCTACATTTACCCCCCATTTTATCTATAAATGAAATTACTAGAGTAAAAGGAAAGATATACCCAAGTGTGTACAACACAATTTGTCGTTCGAAGAAAGCTCTAACAATACAAGGTGATTCATAGCAAATATTGCAATAATGTAAAATTAGTTAGTGTTTATATGTGAAATTAAAAATTAAGATGTAAATTGAATTGAACAAGATTTTAAAGAACAAGGAAGGACTACACTTGTATGTGTGAAACCAACATAGCTCTTGTAACTTTGCTTGAAGATGATGCTTCCCATGAAGCACTTGGAGAGATTCGGTTCCTTTATTGAACCATGACAAATTGAGGGTGGTCAAGCCCTAATTTTAAGTGAACATGTATATAAAATAATATCCATTGAGCAACACAAGAAACTCAATTTGTATTATTGGTCTTTGTAACCCTAATATGGAAATGGGTTAGAATCCACAATATATTCATAGGTTGTGATGATGGAGGGCATCAAATATCCAATATGCATTATGTAATTTAATTGAATCAATCACTACATATGGCATATAGATTCAATCACCACTTTTTCCCATAGTTCTTGTATAGACGATCAAATGAGAATGGATAACATACATCCTCCTAACACAACCTTGAATAATAAGTAGTAATGAAAGTATGACATGAGTCAATATCATGCCCCCTAAATTTGAAAAATAGTAAAATGTGTGCATGAATTTATATCATGCCTTGATGTGATAAATATAAAATATGTAATTTTATGTAAATGTAAAATTTGTAATTTTTATTTTAAACACGTGCACATATGCCCATGCATATGGACCTAAAATATATAAATTTGTAATTTTTTCCTATAATGTGAATGCATATACATAGCATATGTCTCAATAATCTATACTAAAACCTAAACGTCAAACCATTTTGAAGCATTTAAAACTATATTTTTTACCCAAAGCTATTTTATACACAAAGAGACTTATCTCTATATGAAAAGCCCGGTTGAATGGCTCTTTTTGAGGTGAGGGATGTGTCTTAAAATTTGTTTATATTAAAATAAAAGTAAACTATATCATACATATGAAGATGTAATCATTGAATATTGTAGAATATGTGAAAAGGTATGTCGTGGTAGTAATGTATATATCATTAAAATCATATACATAACATATAAGGCAAGGCCTAAAGTGTTGAATATAGATAAATGTGTCCCTGATAGTCATAGTAGTATTTGTAATAAAATAAGTGTACATAATAGTTAGTGCATGATATGAATCATGACACTCATCAAACTAAAAAATATTAACAAGCACAAAAACACAACAATCACAATGCTAAAAAAATAAGGGCAAGGGCCACATACAAGGGGACATGTTCAAATGTCACAAATGCAAAAATTCTGCACACAAGGCCAAGGGCCAAAAGTAATGAAAATGTTTAAATGTTGCACATACAAAATAATTATCTCATAGGGATGCTTAAGTAATTTTCACACAAGGGCCAAGCGTCATTCATAATAGACAAAAAAATTATGCGTAGTAGACAAGGAAAGAAATAACATCAAAGCAACATAGAACTAAAAATATGGAGTCTAAATCATGTATATGTAATGTGATCATGTTTTAAAAAATAACATATCCATGTACATAATTTAAGATAGAGATGTTAACAAGACACACACACACACACACACACACACACACACACACACACACACACACACACACACACACACACACACACACACACACACACACACACACAGAATACTTTAACCTTTGAATAATATGCCCCTTACATGGAATACCCACTAGGTAGAGGAAAGTTCAACATCTCAACCTATGTAAAAGTTGCATGTCCTGCATAACACTCATGGATACTAGTGAAATGTATGTGTGATAGAAAAAGATTACGCTATCTACAAATCATGAGATAAATACCCTATGATAATGATGCAAACTAGATGTTTAATCATGCTAAAGTCCTAATTTTGTATTTTTTAGAATTTTTAGAATTTTTGTACTTTATTTGAATATTGAAACAAGAAAAATAGAGAATATGAGTTAAATCATGGGTTGAAAGATACACTAAATGGAAAGAATATGAATAATCTATAACATGTGTCAAGGTAAAGCATGTTTTGAATATTATGTCATGACCATGTATGAGCAATATCTTCCTAATATATATGTGAATTGTAACTCAAAGATATGTAGGGGATAGAATAAAGATGTAGAGGAATGATTATACATGTTGGTAGTAAACATGACTACAAAATCAAAGAGTGTTATTAATGGACATGTGTGTGACTCAAACTATTTTATATTTTGTATCTCTTTTTATATGTATTCGACACTTGAAATCATGTCAAGAGTCTTCAAAATGTGAAGAGTATTTATTTTGTTTATAATGAAAGGCTCGAATATGAATCGATAATGCCTTGTAAAAAGATCTACATATAACTTCCAGTTGTTTTGTAAAAAAGTTTTGATGTGATAAAGATTAATCTAAAGTTGTGAAATGGTTTTTCCTAAATGTCTTTTATTGTTGTTTTGTGCATAGTGAATGCTCTATTTATCTAAATCTATTTAATCATGTAGAGTAATATTGTATGTTATATATCTATTGATATTGAAATATATTTCATAAATACACCATCTCTAATTAAAGATAAGATTTTTTCAGTTTATAGTTATGTATGTGATGTAATTGTTATGTTGTGGAGCTTATTTCTAAATTACAATGTATTTTAAATACTATACATTTTAATTGTATTGTACACTCTATATGTATTATCAGCCCCCCAAAAAATTTCTAGACCCCTTTTTTAATGGAAAACCATTTTGGGTTGATTCTACCCATGGTTTTAGTACCCATTGTTTTGTAATATTGGTTTATTGATGTATTATGTATTGATGGATATTTTGTAGGTAATACATTATGAGAACTAGGATTTGAGAAGAAATAATAAAGTGTGTGAATTTAGGTGCAAATTTAGGAGGGTTTGTTGAGCACAAATCCAAATAATATTTGTGCATTGTAATTGTGAAGACAGATCTAAGAGTGATTGTACTCTGATGGCTTGTAATAAAATCTAAGTAAGTGTTTCTTGGTGGATGTAACCCATGTTAGGTGAACCACATTAAATCTGGTCTTGTTATTGTATAGGTTTATTTTTGTTCTTTATGCATCTATTTTTATATCTATTATTACGATCTTGTGAAATTATTCCACATCGATTTCTGTATTTATTCCTAATAATAATTTTGTTCTTACTTAACATAGCTATCCATTTATTGGCATGTTCTTATGGGTTTTCCAATAATATATGATAACAATGGTGTGGTGAGTGTGGAACCTTAAAACATGTTACAAAGTTTATTGAGATAAAGAGACTTGGAGAGATGACTCAATTAATGAATTCATAATTTTACAGAGGAGGAAGTAAGAAGAATAGGGAGTTCTACGTAATAAGTTATTCATGAGCATATTTATGATGAAATATATGATATTTTTTGGTGTAAATTTCCTTGAATATTAGCTACATGGTTATTAAGATTGGAATACTATTATTTTCCACTGAGGAGGATAAAATTTATAGCTTGTATAGAAGAAAGGCTATAAAACCTGTGAAGATTAGACACTAACTAGACTCATGTGATAAATCCTTGGATAAAAAATTACCATTAATGAATATATTATAAAATTTTATATATAAGGATATTTAGATTTTGAATCTATGAAAGACCTATTTATGAGAGGAATCTGAAGAATTTTTATTTAGTAACTACCTACTTTTATCAATACATTGGTTATTAAAAAGGCCATGGTGCCTACCCCTACAAACATGGAGTAGTCTCTTTAAGCATTATGGGGGTTCATAAGATGTAAGAGTGAATGATGAAGAGATGAATAGATGAACTTAAACCTGAACCAAGAATATGGAGTATGTAGAGAAGCACAGTGAGAATAAAATTATGGGATTTGAAAGAGAACTAAAACAACAAAGTGGTTTGAATAAACAAGACAACCAAAATGTAACTATGAATATAATTAGGAGTAAAATAGAGGATGTAGAAGATAGGGGATCCTAAAGAGAGGTTACATAATTTAAAGAAATTGGATAACTTGGATATTATGCACAGTGAAGAATGAAAGGGACTGAGAAATAATAGGACAAAGATTGGGATATAGAGGATATTCAACATACTGAGGAGAAAGAAGAAAGTAGAGTATGAATAGAGAAGTTAGAGGATAGTGGTATATCATTATGTGGAATGATATTGTTTGGATCAAGAAAATAATATTATATAGAGGAATTTGTGCAAAATATCAAGATTATCATAGGTTCAAGGTTGCAGACATAAGAAGTTGAAGACACAGATCCTTCATTTCATGATCTCACATCACTAAATCCCATTTTGTCATTAAAAATGATAAATCAAAGTGTAGACACTGGTATAGGTGAAAATTGGTTTGATCATTTATAGATAAATTTGGTAAAATTAGTGTAGAGACTTGAAAAATAATATACAATAAGAAGTTAGAAGAGGTTGGGTTTTATTTCACAAAAAGATTTAAGACAACAGTAAAGACTAGTTTTTAGAATCTAGTAGTAGTTACAAGTGCACTAAGCATGTATTTTAATGAAAGATTATTCATTAATTTGACACCATATGATGGATCTTATGACCCTAAGTAGCATTTTTTAACTTGTGTCATGAAATGGTAGGTTAAGTAGTAAACATTAATGATGTGAAAAAGTGTGAGATCATTGGGGCCTTAACAAGCCAAGATTTAGAATTCATATATAAAAGGGATGTTTATTCCTTGGTCTTCAATAGGTCAAGGAATAAATAATCATAAAATTCAAAATGAATAAGTGCATAATCTAGACCATTCAGTATCTTAAAGAGATTTGATAGAGAAGTGGAGAATTAGTAAGGGATTATGATCACATATTCTTAGATGTAATGAAAAAAAATGAATTCATTTTGGAAGATAAAGATAAGGCTATTATGTTTTCTTGGTTTGTGGAGGGAATATTATCAAAGATTAGGTTTTCCATTTTTCATTCATAGTTACTTACCAAGGCTACTGAATGAGTAACTAAACTTTGGGTAGAGTAAATTGAGGATTATATAAATGCTCCATTGAGTGGTGTTAAAATTGAGATGAAGATAGATGATTTCCTAAGAAAAATGGATAAACTTTATGAAAGTAACAAACCCAAGTTAGGCATGTGGTGTATGGAGTGTGATAAATATGGGCATCATAGGAATGATTACAATAAAATCAAAATAGAGTTATGTGACATGTGTAGGGTAGTAGGAAATGTGACATTAAAAATTCATCTACTACAAAAATACACTCAAAGACCATAGAGTCTGTATTTCAACTTTTTTAAGTCACCAAATCATGATGAGAAGAGCTTTCAGGCTCTATAAGAACTAAAAGAAGACATCACCAAGAATTTATTTTTAGTCTCAACATAAGATATACCTACCATAAAAAAGGTAATTTTAGGTTTGGAGGTATAAATGTGTATCAGGATAAGGTATTGCTAGGTGGATGCCTTCATCTCCATAATACCAACCCAAAGGTTTGGTAGGATAGACACCATTATCTGTATAATATCAATACTGATCATCATGGAGTACTATGATTTAGTATCCATAATAATCAAATTGGGCTCCATCATTCCCTTAGTGGCAGTATGGAGGATATGATGCTTAACATCAACATCAAGGGGGATTTGATGGGAAAAAGTTGTAAGGTTGGGGTTTCCAACAAAATAGAGGGGGATAAAAAGGTGGGTTCCATGGTGGATACCAGGGATGTCAAAATAATTATAATTGATAAGCTTGTCAGATAATTTAGTGGTATATGTGTGGAAAATATAATCACTTTACATGAAACTACATGACTAACCCAAAAAATAATATATATTGTGTATATTATAGAGTTTCAAGACAACACCATATTGAATATTATCTATTTTTATAGAAGCAGAGGAAAGAGAAATTATGTGAAATGTAAACATGATAAATTTGCACCCCAAGGAGAATGAATTAATTTAATAACTTATAAGGAAACAATATGTAGACCATAGATTATCTCCTTTATAAATTCCATAGGATCAAAGAATTAAAAAAAAAATAGTAGGATAAGTAACCTGATCTTATGATATAAAAAGGCTTGATATACCAAGCAACCCAAGTTCTTGAAAACATACAATAGTCACTGTGTTGGAGGGAGATGCCACAATCATTGTTGCATAGAAGTATGGGTATATTGTTATCATAATGAGGCAAGAGGGAGTAGTGAATAACTTGACTGACCTTTTAAAACTTATGAGCACTCTAAAAAATGAAGATATCTCATAAAATATTAAAAATTCTCTATAGAACTTAATAGAGTGTACACAATGAGGACAACAACATACTGACAAGGTAGTTTGGTACTAGAGATTAATAAATACTGGAATGTTGATTCTTATATAGATATAGAGCTGACAGGATATGAATTACCCAATGTTGTATTTGATTTTGGAAGCATAATTATTATGATTCCTTGGTCTACCTATTAATCTATTATAGAAAACAAAATCATTATTTATAGTCTAATAACACTAAGACTCATAGACTATGGTAGGGTAAAACCTATTGGTTGACTAAAAGATGTGGAAATCAAAGTGGTTGAACTAAGTCTGTAAGGTGATTTTCAAGTGATTGACATGAAAATTGATTAAATTCACTACCCTATATTAATTGGTAAAAAGGGGACCTATAATGGTTAGATGACCATTAATATAATGTGCAATCAACTAGAAGCACACCAAGGGGATAAAATCATCATCATAACCCTAAATGAATCAAAACACAAGACATACATCATACCTAAGGATACAAATTCACTATATTCATATGAATAAATTAGTTGGTTTAAACTGAGTAAAGAATCTAAGCCTAATGATTTTCAAGATACAAAATATAAATTTTTCCATCTAGAAGTATTGCCTAAAAATTAGCTATAATCAACTGAATAATTTTCCTCAAGATCATTGATCACAAAGACACCAGTTTATAGTTTTGTAGTTTTAAATAGATGAATGTAGGTCACCTTCTGGATGATCACAACCCAGGTCAACAGTGGATTTCATGTGCAAATCATGTGTGAAAGTCATGGATTACATGGAGCTAATTAAATAAGGTATTTTACCTTCAGAGATTGCTTCTTCAATTAGTGGTGAATTAGATACTTACATGTTAAATTGGTCAAGGCGAGATCATGAGGTATGCCTAATGTGCATGATTTTTTACATAAAAATTAAACTACCTTAATACTTTTTAATTTATGACTTGAATCCATTCATTATAAGGCTAAAACATCATGTGTGAAAGATAGACTAGAGTGTGAGTGCACACTAAATTATGCACTAAAATGAGTTGTTGTGACTTGGTGGGTAATCCACAAGACAAACTAGATACCCTAGTATGAGGTTCATGAACTAATATGCACTTGATTCTAAATACCATATACTATCATGGAACAATGGCCTTTTTTATAGGAAAGATAGTGCCTATAAATACATCTTCATAAGTGTGTTAATGTATGGCTTGTGTAGGTTGTACAACCCAAGTACTGGGTGCACGTATTTAGATATACTTTAGAAGTAGTCCCAAAAAACTATTTCATGCACAAGAAATGTAGATGTGAGACAAAGCATTGACTGAAGGTACAACATGATTTCATTTAGACTTTTGTTTTTGAGGATGATAATCCTTTGCTGTAGAACAATTTATAGAAGTTGAAAATAGTTTTCTGTTATGCAAGAGCAAAAGACTTAATTACTGTGATAGACTCATCTTTATAGTAATAAGCTAAAGATTTTAATGTACTAATCCAAATTTATAAGGAAAATAAATAGAAGGATTAAATTTTAGTCAAGCCATAAAATAAGATCATAAATGATGAAGAATTAACATATTCCACTAACAGTGATGAGGACTTAGATTTAAACATAGTTTTAAAACCAAATAAAGAAGTGGAGGAGCCTAAATCCAAAGTCACAGACCTAAATGAAGACCAACAACTAAAAAATCTTAATATCCAAGAGCAATAAGGGGGAAAAAATTACAAGATTCCATTCCAAGTAGTTTAACAAAATATATGAGGATCCATTAAATAATTTGGTAGGAAATATTAGAATAAAATAAATGCCAAAGCCTGTGACTTTGCATTACTATTAGACATAAAATGAGACTTCAAAATCTTTGTAATTACTATGAGATTGTTAGAATGTATTTATAATGAAATTTATATAAGTGAAAGGAGTATATCCTTCTTTAGGATAGATACACATAAAACTAAAATAGTGAACATAACCTATGAAAAAGTGACCATAGATTTTAAACCCCAACATGAATTTGAAATCAAAGGATGAAATAGATTGCATGGAATACATAGACATTATATATCCAATATATAAGGTAGATTGGATCAGCCCAGTGGTAGTGCAGCCAAATAAGTCTAGGTAAATTAGAGTTTGTGGGGATTATTAACCAAACTTGGATACCATAGGTAAGGACAATTTTACACTTTTATTCTAGACTTGTTTAACCTTGTTAGTAGCCTTTTGAGAGTCTTGGTCTATTGCTCAAACTTGGTCAAACTTGGTCATAGCATAGATGTCTTGTTAGGTGTGTTTAATCATATTAAATTATATTTCATGGTTTATAAGATTAAGTCACTCTCATAGTCTTGTCATTTCCTCCTTCATGAAGGTCTTATTTGAGTTTTGGAGAGATTAAGGTAATTTTGACAAAGTTAAGGTTACTTTGCAAAGGTCAAGGTATGTTGAACCCAAGGTGAAACATTGGTATATTAAACTCCAAGGTGATTTAGTGTCTTATGGTGGATGAATATTTCTAGAGACAGGATATGGTAGGGTGAAAACATCATTATTTCATGTTTAGAAAAAATTAAGGTAAATTTGAAGAAATTAAGGTAACGTTTACTTTTGCAAAATATAAAGAGTTAAGTACATTTTGAGGCCTCCAACACATTTCTAAGATTTTAAAATTTATTTATCCCTCACACATGTTAATCCAGTTCATTTTAATGTGTAAGGAGTGGTGAGACCCTCCAAATATCAATAAACTAAAATATAGCATTGTAAGACACTTGCTAAAGGCTTAGAAAGTAAATTTTAAATTTGGAGGTGGTCAGTTTAGTTTAGAAATTGATGTTTTTAGGTATTTAAAGAGTTTTTAAAGTCCTATGATGGTTAGGTAATCATTTTTAGGTCATAATAATTTAAAAAATGTTGTATTTCCTCCATCGACTCCTTTGTAAGTTTATGAAGGCCATTTTCAAGTGCTCATTCCATGAATATGAAGAAGAGTTGGAACTAGTGTTATTGGGGGTTTATGGGCCCTTATGACCTTGAAATTATACACATTATTTTGAAGATTTAAGGGATTATATTTATGAATAATTTTTAACAAGTTAAATAACCCAAAACCCTCTTAAAACCCCGCAAGCATGGTCTTTCTTATCTCAACAAATGTGTAGGATTAATGGATGAAAAGTGTTATTTTTTTAAGATCATCATGGGTATTAATATACCTCCCACATTAATTTCCATCATTATTGGCATGTGCAAAGAATAAAAGGTATAGAAAATGGTAGTTTTGGACTTACTTACAGGGTTTTGGTTGTATAAAAGCATCACATCATGACTAGTTGTGAAGAATTTTGAGCATGGGAAGAGGTATATTTATCTCCTTAAAATCTGTAAATGTATTTTAAATTTATATATATATATATATATATATATATATATATATATATATATATATATATATATATTTATAATGTCCTCAAGATAGGCCAAGATGAAGACTACCTATGTGTTTTACCTAAGAAACCCAGTTGTAGACCTTGTTAAGGTCATATGAATCCTAAAAATCTATAGTATACCTTGGGAAACATTATAATCATCTACACCAAGCCTCCATAATTATCCTTATACCTATACAAGTCCATGGGAAAGGTTCAAATGTGAATTTAGGGTCATTTGCAAGTGGCTTGTAGAGGTTATAGGCAAATAAATGATAATAAAATACATGTTTTGTACATAAAAGTTGGTTAGAAGTACACTTTGAGTATAAATAACACTATATAAGGTGACATGAGGGATTGGATTTAAATAAAGGAGAGTCAATAACCTCTATATAATGACAAGTTGTATACTTATGCAAAAGTAACAGTTAGGGTTTTGGTGGGTTTTGAAATGTGACTTGAAGAAAAAGTGTTTGATATGTGCATGTGAGTATCATAATTAAATAATATCCTTAATATTACTTAAATAAGCCTCAATAACTTCTTCAAGCTCTCTCCTAGTAAATGGCCATATATAAAACCTTGAGGCATGCTCTCAAAGCTAGGCCAAGATAAAATTTTGTTAACCTATAGGTTTACAGACCTATAAGTCAACATTTTGAATCTAAAAGTTTGTAATAATAGCAAGAGTGGATCATTGAAACATAATTATATGATTTCACTTATATTAAAAAAACTCTAAAATATTTGAGATCTAAAATTGTCAGACCATTGGTGAAAAGGTGGAGTGTAGGTGTATACTAAGCATTCAAGAAAGCATAGTTTTGTGTTTCTACAAAATAATAACAATTAAAACATCTTGGTGAATGTCAAAACCACTTTATTAATGATATAAAAGGGTTACTAAAGAATTCAAAACACATATTTAGTTATACATAGTCCAAAAGAGCATCTACAACCCTCCAAAGCAAGGAATAAAGTTATGTAAGTAAACATCATTGAGGTCTTCATTGACAATACATGTGAAATGATCTTTGATACACTTCAAGGTAGATATCACTAAAAGAAATTTGAGGACTTGAAGACCAAATTAAGAA
Organism: Torreya grandis; assembly: GCA_037957365.1. Classification (NCBI taxonomy): domain Eukaryota; kingdom Viridiplantae; phylum Streptophyta; class Pinopsida; order Cupressales; family Taxaceae; genus Torreya; species Torreya grandis. Next base: position 6,707,213 of record JARHVA010000210.1, read on the forward strand.
TGGATACCATGATTAAGATGATAGGAGGGTCCATGAAGGTATAAAAAGAAACATCAATAAATAAAATGATCTTTCTTGAACCATATAAACATCAAACACAAAGAAATACTAATAAGCCTGCTAAAAGAGCTCTTTCACAACCTTGTTTTCAAGATATCATGAGGAGTATGCAATTATTTTCAAGGTTTGGTGTCTTGAATGGATAGAAGTGGGTTTTGGGGCCATGAGGAATAATTGAAATGTGTTGAACATGATTTAAAATGTTAGAGTATGTATTTCTCATGTTTTGTTAGATTATTATCCAAGTATTTCATCTTTTTTCCAATTTGTCTTATATGAGGATTTATCCCACATTGCTTAGTTAGGCTAGTTTCTAGGTTTGACTTGCCTATTTATTCAAGGGCTTCCTATTATAATAGAATGTCTTAATATGAATAATATATGATCTACCTTATTTTTTTATATCATATATGCAACTTCTATTGTGAATTTATTTATTTCTAACTCTTTGAATCTTGGATTCTTGGAATGTTTTTACCATTCATAACATGGTACCAAAGATTTTGAGAGTTTAAACCATCCTTTTATCTATAATTTTTAGATAAATTTATTCTAATTCCCCTTGATTTTCATTCTTAGCACTTTATTTCTCTTCCATGTGGCCCATGTTGCATTTTTAAAGAGGCATTGAAGTTTTGAATAAACTGAGTTTTTTTTCTTCTTTGAAGACTACACACTTCTCTCTATTAGTTGTATTTTTATCTCAAAGATGACACTATTATTTATTTTTTTATTATGCATTCCATTTCTTTTACTAAGGCATCATATACCATGACCTGGTTTTCTGCAAAGATTGATGAATATGTGGACAATGTGGAGGAGAAAGGAGGATGGCTGGGTGGCATCTTGTTTTTTACACTAGTGGAGAGATCATCATGTTAGAGACATGCATTAGAGTATTTATTAATAGACTTGATTTTTTTATTCCCTCAAGATTAGATTGGTATCATTAGATATCATCATTAGTTCCATTATTTTGGCATCATTTTTGTAACTAAAACATTAGTTTCTTGTCTTCATTAAATTCTCAGACTTACATTTACAATTGGTCTCATTTTCCCATTCCACAGTGCATTGTTGGAAATTTATTTTTTGTTCTACATTGATTTTATTAAGATTTCATTCCATTTTTTATTTTTCTACCACATGAAATATTTGAGGAGAGAGAAGGCATTAAAAGAGTTGGAAGGAGTTTTTTTGACTATTGTGTGGAAGCTAGTGTATTGGACTAGCGTTAGTTTCTAGACTTGTTAAGTTTAGACATGTGAATTACATCATCGAGCTAAACAAGGATTTGCATAGGTAGAATTTAGAGCCTAAATATATAGTTTCATGCATGTTGGAGCATAAAAGGAGGTATACATAGAGAGTTGGTGTTAGGTTGTGGAGCTAAAAGCTTCACATGATGCAAACAAGGAGGTTGCTAAGTGGCCAAGCAACCGACGTCAGTCAGATCAACTGATGTCAGTCATATACAATACTAGAGCAACTGACATTGATCAAGGATCAGTCGATGTCGGTCATCCCCAGTCAGATAGGGACTGATGTCAGTCACCTGTGTGTGCGTGCAACAGTTTGCATGCAATTTCCAAAATTAGACTCGGTCTATTCTAAGAGGATCCGAGTGTTTGCATGTGAAGACTAGTTTGAGTCTTGAGTCTGAGTCTCTAATTATTATTTTTATGGGATCTATTTATAGACCTATGGGCTTGTATTATAATTAAGGAATCCAAAGGACTTGTGAAAGTCAAGGACTGGAAGATATCCTTCTGATTGTATGATCTTTGATTTGCAGGTTGTTACAAGATCAGGGCTAATCTACATGATAAGTATTGTCTCATTGATTTTCAGGTTGTGCAAGATCAAAGGAGATCTACTTGGAGTATTTTGAGTACTCATCATACTGGAAGTAGGCAACATCAGTTGTGTTGTGTTGTCACTTACTAGATGGTGCTGGCAGTATTGTTACTAACTAGTGGAGGTGAACAACAGCTCTTGTGGTTGAGTTGTTTGTTGTGACCGTAATTGAGAGAGTGAACTCTTGAAGTAGAATTACTATACACTTGGTGTGGGAAGCCTGAAAGGTGTGGAAGAGTGTGGCATCTCTTCATTGTATTCTTTTTTGGATGAGTATTAATACAATTGTGTATTATCTCTCATATTCTATGCTATTTCTTATTTCTAGTTACTTATTCATTCTAGTATAATTCCATGTTTAGTTGCTTATAGAAAGGTAATCATCTATGCTCTTAGGAGCTGGTAAGATCTTGACAATTGGTATCATAGCGGGGTTTATTTGAGCTTGGTTTAAAGCTTGGTTCACTAATATCTTGGTTTCAGAGAGTGTTAAGTGTTATGGAGGATGCAGATAGAAGATTATCTGTATCAGAAAGATTTGTACTTACCATTGGGTGGGGTTGCATGCAAGCCAATAGATATGAAAGATCAAGATCGAAAGGCTCTCAAATCTATAAGGTTGAGCCTTGCATCATCTATGATTTCAAATTTATCACAGGGAAAGTCAACAATTGAGTTAATGGAATCTTTGGCAAATTTATATGAAAAACCCTCAGCTTCAAATAAGGTATTTCTTATGAAGCAATTATTTAATTTGTAAATGCAAGATGGTGGATCTGTACATAGTCATCTTAGTGATTTCCATGGTTTGTTAAACCAGTTAAATTTAGTCAAAATTGTTTTTGATGATGAAATTAAAGCACTCTTAATCTTATGCTCTTTACTTGAAAGCTGGGATAGCTTGGTAATGGCAGTTAGTAATACCGCATCTGCTTCAAATATCTTAAAAGTTGATGATGTTGTTAGTGTAATCTTGAATAAATAAATTCACAAGAAAAGCATAGGGGAATCATCAGGTAATGCTTTAAGTGCTGAAAGTAGGGGAAGGCAAAGAGAGAAGAGCAAGCGGGGGAAGTCAAAGATGGGCAGAAGATCCAAATCTAGAAATGGCAATGTAACCTGCTAGAATTGTGGAAAGAAAGGGCACATAAAGAGAGATTGATGTGTCAAAGGAGATCAGCATGAAGGACATGAAGATGCAGATGTTGTAGGTATTGTTGCATAGGATGCTCTGGTATGTTCCTTGGATAAAGAAGAATCTTGGATTTCAGATTTTGGTGCCTCTTTTCATGCATCCCTAAATAGAAAATGTTTTCATGAATATGCCATGTAGACTTTAAAAAATTTTGTCTAGGGGATGGTAAGCCTTGTCAAATTTTTGGCAAAGGGAAAGTACAGCTGAAATTGTATATGGGCAACACATGGGTGTTGAAGGATGTCATGCATGTCCCAGTCCTGAAGCAAAACTTCATTTCCATTGGAAAGTTGGGTGATGAGGGATGCACAATAACTCTCACAGCAGATTCTTGGAAGGTTTCCAAGGGTGCACTTGTTTTAGCAAGAGGTAAGAAAGTAGGTACTCTTTATCTATCTACTTATATTACTGATTCTCCTTCTGGTTTATCTACTTCAGCTGTAGATTCAAAGATGTGGCTCAATAGTCTTGGTCACATGAAAAAAAGGGAATGGCTATTCTTAATTCAAAAGGTATGCTTTTGGATTTGAAAAGCATGAATTGAGATTTTTGTAAGCAAAAGAAGAAAGTGACGTTTCTTGAAACTGGGTCAACAAAGAAGGTGGTAGCTTCAATTGGAGGATCACAGTGTTGCTAAGGAAGAAATCTGATGTTTGTGACAAGAATAGGAAAGCCTTGGTTTTCCAGGAGAAGATGATGGACAAAGATTAGCACAAGGGGTTGAATAAATCTGAGCAGGGTAATTTGGACATGGTTTTGATCCAAAGTGAGATCACGGGTAAAAGTCATGACTCATAGGAAAACACAGTTACCAACATCAGTCAGGGGAGAACTGACATCGAATAGATAGGTATTGATGTCAGTCATGTGCGGACTAGAGTCAGTGGTGTCAGGCAGGTTGGCACTGACGTTGATCAAGGAATCGATGTCGGTGACCAGGTTGACACTGATGTTGGTCAGGGAACTGACGTCGGTAGTCATGTCAATTGTAGGGAATTGACGTTGGTTGAATGTAGACGGAGGGGTGATCGATGATGGTCACTGTTAAAATAGATTTTGGGCAGACAACAAGCTGTCAATGAGTCTCAAACACCTATAAGGAGGATTAAAAGGGTAATTAAGTCTCAAATTTGTTATTACCCTTCTTTAAACTACTTGTTGCTCATTGATGGTCAAGAACCAAGAAGTATTAAAGAAGCAAAATAGGTAGAATCTAGGAAACAGTGGGAGCTTGGCATGGATGAGGAGTGTGATTGCTTAGAGGAGAACCAAATGGTAGATTTGGTAGAGTTGCCAGCTAGAGAGAGAGCATTAAAATATGAATGGATTTTGAGGTTGAAGAAGAGTGAGAATGGACAAGTGAGATAGAAGGCCAGGTCATATGGTCTTGAGCGGGCTATAGGACAATGGTGTGACCATTGTGTTCACTTTACCAAGTTGGATAATATTAGCTACATTATCTTATTTATGTATGTTGTGTGTATGCTTGTTGCAGGGTCACACATGTAGGAGAGTGCTGAACTAAAGGTAAAGTTAGTTCAGAGGATTGCCATGAAGGATTTGGAAGTAGCAAAAATCTTTGGCATGAGTATTTCTAGAGACTGGAAGAGTCATATACTAATTTTGTCTCTAGATGATTGTGTGAATAAGGTAGTGGCAAGGTTTAAGATGTAGGATACAGAACCAGATTGCACACCTATGGTAGGATAGTTCTTTGAACAATGTCTTGATTCACATGATAAGGTTAAGTACATGTGTACTAGACCTGATGTTTCTCAAGCAGTGGGAGTTGTCAACAAGTTTGGAGCCAATCCAAGAAAGAATCACTGGAAAGTAGTTCAGTGGATTCTCAGGTATTTGAGATGGACCAGTAGCAGGTATACATGCGATGCAAGGTCAATTACTTCTCTACATGGGTTTGTAGAATTGGAGATGGCAGGTGATTTGGATGACAAGAGGAGTGCCACAGGACATGAGTTCACTGTTGGTGGATCGGCGGTTAGCTGGCTCTTAGAGATGCAGATGGTTGTTGCAGTCATGGTGACTAGTAAGGATGAGAACCCTGCAGGTATGTTAACTCAGTCGAGAACAAAGGAGGAGTTGAATCTTCATTCAACTTCTATTGGTCTTCAAGACTAAAATTTAAGATGAATACAAGCCAAGAAACAAATTAGAAGATGTTGTTGTACAGGAACAGGTGTAGCTATTTATCTCCAAGTGGGAGATTATTAGGTTGTGGAGCTAAAAGCTTCACATGATGCAAACAAGGTGGTTGCTGAGTGGTAGAGCAACCGACGTTGATCATATATAGTACTAGAGCAATCGACATTAGTCATGGATTGGCCAACGTCAGTCATCCCCAGTCAGACAGGGACCGATGTCGATCACCTGTGCATGTGTGCAACAGTTTGCATGCAGTTTCTAGAATTAGACTCGATCTATTCTACGAGGATCCAAGTGTTTGCATGTGAAGACCAATTTGAGTCTTGAGTCTGAGTCTCTAATTATTGTTTATATGGGATCTATTTATAGACCTATGGGCTTGTATTGTAATTAAGGAATCCAAAGGACTTGTGAAAGTCAAGGACTGGAAGATATCCTTTCGATTGTATGATCTTTGATTTGCAAGTTGTTTCAAGATCAAGGCTGATCTACATGGTAAGTATTGTCTCATTGATTTGTAGGTTGTGCAAGATCAAAGGAGATCTACTTGGATTACTTTGAGTACTCATCATACTGGAAGTAGGCAACATCGGTTCTGTTATGTTGTCACTTACTGGTGGAGGTGAACAATAGCTCTTGTGTTTGAGTTGTTTGTTGTGATCGTAATTGAGAGAGTGAACTCTTGAAGTAGAATTACTGTACACTTGGTGTGGGAAGCCTGAAAGGTGTGGAAGAGTGTGGAATCTCTTCATTGTATTCTTTTTTGGATGAGTATTAATACAATTGTGTATTGTCTCTCATATTCTGTGTTATTTCTTATTTCTAGTTATTCATTCTAGTATAATTCTATGTTTAGTTGCTTATACAAAGGTAATCATCTATGCTCTTAGGAGCCGGTAGGATCCTGACAGTTGGGAGGTGAGAGAGGTCTACAAATGGTCTACATTTTTTCAAGGGGAACATACTACTATGGGGAATTTTATATGCCTTTAGACAATGCCTTACCAAATATGTTGAATCTTTTTTCTTAATCTACCTACCTAGTGCACTGGAGGAGACTCATGATCAACACCAATGTACATTTGAAGAATGTATGGGTTTGATAGGGACTTATGTGAGTGATAGTTTGTTATTTCCTTTGGATGGGTGTGATACTCTATTCAAAATTTGGGCTAATCTAAAGGGTTTATTTGATAAAGTATATCACATGAGATCCATGCATATTGAAGTGGAGCTTACTTCACTCAATCCTAAAGACTTTGTCTCTATTATAGACTATCTCACTAGTTTTAAACATTTTTTGACATAGTTGAAGGGGAGTAGATGATATAAGAAATATGAAGAGTGTGTGTACTTGATTTTGTCTAAGTTGAGTAGTTGATTAAAAATCTTTGCTTCTACCTTTTTCACTAGCATGTATGCCATAAGTGTTGCACTCAAAATCCATGATTTAGAGTTTCTTTGTATGAGACTTACTAGGGAGGAATATAAATTGTATCACCTTGAGTCTTCCACCTCTCAAAAAACATTAGTAGGATCACATCCTTATAAAATGGGAAAAATAAATATTAAGAATAAGAACACTTCTCCTCCATCTCAAAATGCACCTAATCCCAACACCAACACATCTAAACCAAAATCATCTTCCAAATCTAAGAATCATACTAACCTATATTATTGTGGGGGGATTGGTCATGAAGAGTCTAGGTGTTTTAAGAGATTTCAATCCCTAGAGGATGTCATCAGGAAACACAAGGTTTATATCTCCACTCCTCCATCTCATGAGCATGGGAAATCAATTAATGTTGTCAAGAGATCATAGCCACCTATTTCAGACAGTTAGGTTCTAGATTTTGGTGCTTCACACCATGTGACTATGTCCAAGGAGTCCTTTGTATCTCTTGGTTTGAGTTTTACTTCAAAAATTTAGGTCAGATATTCTTCCTTTATTTATGATAAGGGAAAGGCTAACATACAGCTAGATAGTGGCCACATCAATGATGCATTATATATTGTAGACATCACTACCAATCTTCTTTTAGTTTATCATATTTTCCATTATGGTTAGGGAAGGATAGTGAGTTTTACACCATAGGGTGTTGAAGTTCAAGTTTTGTTAGAGCCTCACACACTTATTACATAGGGTGTTATTGATTATAGTTCTCAAATATATTATTTTGAGGGTTTTGATGATACTCTTCCTCTAGGGATGTGTTTGGATTCTCATGTAGATTCTGAGAGTAGGATTTGGCATGAGATATTTTAACATCTAAATTATAGATATTTGAAGGAGTTGAGCACTCATAGTATGGTATAGGGTCGTCATACAGTTTTATGTCTTGATGGAGTTTTCCCTAGTTGTGCATTAGGGAAACAAAACCAAGATCTATTTCTTAAGGTTATGCCCATGAGAGATTTTTCACCACGTGAGCTTGTGCATAGTGATTTAATGGTCTTTCCTACTCATTCTTTAAATGGATATAAGTATGTACTTAACTTTATTGATAATTTATTGAGGCATACTTGGGTTTATTTACTCAAGTACAAGAGTGATGTATTTTCTCAATTCAAAGTCTTTAAGGCTTTGGTCAAGAAATAGTCTTCTACTTACATCAAGAATCTTTGTATAGATAATGGGGGGGAGTAGTTTAGTCGAGAGTTCTCTAAATTTTTAGTATCTCATGGTATTATTCACTAACATTAAATTGCACACACTCCACAACAAAATGGATCACTAGAATAGAACAACCAAACTTTGAAGCAGTGGATAATTGCATGATGCATTCACAAGATTTTCTTCCTATCTATTGGACAAAGGAAGTTAATTTTGTGAATTACATTTAGAATCACACGCCACATAGAGCACTTGAGCTTTTGAATCTAGAGGAGGCTTGGTTTAGAACCAAGCTTGATGTCTCATTTTTTTGAGTATTTAGGAACCATGCTTGGGAATTTATACCAAATAAGAAAATGAAAACATTGGATAAGCAGATAAAACCTTTGATTTTGTAAGGTATTGGGAGGACATGAAAGATTATCATATTTTATATCTTGATACTCATGATGTTCATTTTAAAACACATGTATAGTTTGATGAACACTTTACATCTCATGAACATTTATCTTCTTCCATACCTTATTCATCTTCTTTTTATGATTCATCACCTCTTCTTAAGGATTCATTCTTTGAGGAGCTAGTTCAGGAGGTCCCTAAGGAGGTTATTGAGGTTGAGGATCCTACCCACATTGATGTTTCCATTGTGATTAAGTGGGCATGCACTATAGTTTTTGAGGCAAATGCTTTCATATAGGATTTTGCACCCACTCACCATCATCATACACATTCTAAAGGTATTGAACTTTTATGTCAAGCATTCTTTCGAGATCTATAATCTTTTTCATAGGTTCATGGGATACTAGAGTGGGATGATGAAATGACAAATGAGTATTATTCTTTGATAAAGAATCATACTTGGGATTTGGTACCTCTTCTTAAAGGAGGAAAGTTGGTTAGGTACAAATGGATTTACTATACCAAGTATATAGCTGATGGGTCCATTGATAAGTATAAAACACGTCTTGTTAAAAATGGGTTCTTGAAGGTTGAAGGTATTAATTACTTTGAGACTTTTACACCCATTTTTAAGATGGATTATGTTTACCTTATAATTTCTCTTGCTACATCATAGGGTTGGCTAGTGTATTAGATGGATTTTAAGAGTGCCTTTTTGCATGGATATTTTCATGAAAAAATCAATATAGATCAGCCTGTTGGGTTTTTTCATGATTTTTCTCTTGTTTTTTGACTTAGAATGTCTCTTTATAGTCTCAAATAGGCCCCTCAAGATTTGCATGAGAAGATGTATTATTTTCTTCTCTCTACTATATTTATTCACTATAACTTCAATCCCACAATATATCTTCAACATATTGGGGAGGAATTTATTTTACTAGTCTTGTATGTTGATGATCTAATTTTCACAAGCATCTCCTCTTCTTAGATTCAAGTTATTCATTAATAAATTTTAGTGTAGTTCAATATGAAAAATCTTTGTATTTTACACTTCTTCCTTAGTTTACATATTTCACAGTCAAATATAGGGATTTATTTGAGTCAATAGAAGTGTACCCTTGATCTTATTCAGAATTTGGGCATGGTTGATTGCAAGCTAAGTCCTTCTCTTTTTTAGTCTAGAGTGACTCTCATTTACTCTTGCACTACTCCATTTTGTGATCCTACATTATATAGGCATATGATTGGGAGTCTTATATATATATATATATATATATATATATATATATATATATATATATATATATATATATATATATATATATATATATATATATATATATATATATATATATATATATATATATATATATATATATATATATATATATATATAACTCATACTTACCTCGACATTTAATTTGAAGTTGGGCTTGTATCTAGGTTTGCACATGTTGCTCATTATAGTCATTGGTAGGATATCAATATTATTTTACAATATCTACAAGGTAATACTTATTTTGGATTACACTACACCATGGGTTTTACTCAATTGGTTGGGTACACTGATTTGGTTTTGGCAGGTTCTCTTAATGACAGACATTCCACTTATGGATACATATTTTATCTTGGTTCTTCACCTATTTCTTGGTTGTGTAAGAATTAGAAGGGTATTTCACTTGCATATATAGAGGTTGAGTATCATGCAATAGTTATAGTGAGTTAACAAGTTCTTTGACTTCGTCAGTTATTAAAATATAGTTTGGCTTCACATAGGATTCACCCACTGTACTTTGGTGTGATAACCAAAATGCAATTCACATATCCCACAACCTAGTTGATCACTAAAATATCAAGCACATTAAGTTACTTATGCACTTCATTCATCAAGAGATTTGTGATGGATTTATTACCTTGGAGTACATTCTCACTTAGTATCAAGTTGTAGACATATTCACGTAGCCTTTTCCATCACCTCATTTCCTTGAGTTTCATGGCATGCTTTGGGTTTTAAAACTTATCCTTAGGGATGTTCATGAGGACATATTGTCTATTTATTTAATGGATACATATTGTACATGAGTACCTTATCAGGCCTTGTTGCTAGGACTCATACTGTGGATATGCCACTATTGATTTTTTA
>JARHVA010000211.1:730000-775000 GCA_037957365.1 Torreya grandis
GGTTCTTCAAGAGTGTAGGATCTTGGTCACAGTTGCATGGCCTATATAGGAGATCTACATGGTAAGTAAGATCGTTGATCTGCAGGTGTATGTGTGTGCAAGGTCGAGGTTCACAGGTGAATAGAACCATTGCTTGATTTGCAGGTGTGCAAGGTCATACAGACAGCAACACTACAGGGAGCAGTATCAGGCATGATCTACTTGGAGTACAGGTGTGTACTCGGATAGAGCAAGAGGAAGGCAAGGGAGTTCCTTCCATAAGTATGGTTTGTTGAATTGCAGGTTGTTGCAGATTCATGGGAGATCTACTTGAAGTACCTTGAGTACTTGTGGAGTGCGTGGAGCACTTGTGGAGTGCGTGGAGCACTTGTGGTGTGCGTGGAGCACGGGAGGTGAACACCAACTCTGTATTTGAGTTGGGTGTTGGGACCTGTGAGAGGGAGAGCTTTGGGGAGAAGAATTACTGTTCACTTGAGGTGTGGGAAGCCTCTGTAAGGTGGTGGAGAAGAAGTGGCATCTTCTTTATTGTATTCTTTTCTGTATAAAGTGTTAATACAATTTGGTATTGTCTCTCATATGCTGTGTTATTCTGAATTCTAGTTACTTGGTAAATCTGGTTAATTTCCGCATATTAAGTTGCTTGGTATTAGTAATCAAATTGTGTGCTTTCGGTGTACACCCTCCCAACAAGTGGTATCAGAGCCTTGGTTTTAGGTTCTTGAGCTTGATACCAACAGGTGGTATCTGAGCTGAGGTTGGAGGAAGCAGGTTTTGTGTTTGGTTACAGGTCACTCTCAGGGGTTTCTGATCGAGTGGGAGTAGAGCAACTGCAGATCAAAGTAAGCTAAGAATGGAGGAGTTGAAAAGCACAGATGATCACTCACGGTCCTATGGAAAGAAAGAGCAGGTAAAAGATTATTGTTGGTTGGTAACAGATCAGCATGAAGAAACTGAAGATACAGATGTAGCAGGTGTTGTTGCACAGGATGTGTTTGCAGGTTTCTTGGATAAAGTTGAATCTTGGATAAAAGATTCGGTTGCCTCTTTCCATGCAGTTCCAGGTAGAGGAGCTGGTAAGCCTTGCCAAAGGATTGGCAAAGGGGAAGTGAAGCTGAAATTGCAGGCGGCCAACACACAGGTGTTGATGAAGGTCATGCAGGTCCCAGGTTTGGAGATATGGCTAATTTCTTCAAAAAAATTGGGTGATGAGAGATGCACAAGAACTCTCACAGCGGATGCACTTGAATTAGCTGGTGGTAAGAAAACAGGTATCCTTTATCTACTTGTTTATATTACTGATTCTTCTTTTGTTGCGGAGACGTGGCTTCGTAGGCTTGGTCACATGAGCAGGAAGGAGATGCATGTTCTTAAGCGGAAGACAGATATATTTGACAGGCTTAAGAACTGGAAAGCCTTGGTGTTTATGGAGGAGATGGCGGACAGAACCCAGTGGATATGGCTGGATACTTCTGAGCAGGGCAGTTTGGACATGGATTTTGATTCAAAGGAGCTCGCGGGTAAAAAGTCATCACTCACAGGCGAACACAGGTACCGATGTCGGTCAGGAGGAACCGGCGTCGAACAGACAGATGCCGATGTCGGTCATGTGCAGACCGAAGCCGGCGATGTCGGGCAGGGTAAGACCGATGTCGGTCATGGGACCGACGTCGGCAGTATATAAGACCGATGTCGGTTAGGAGAACTGACGTCGGCAGCAGGGACACCAGCGCAGGCAGGTTGGTAGTCAGGTACAGACGCATGAAATCGACGTCGGTCGGATGCAGACTGTGGGGTGACCGAGGTCGGTCACTGTAAACGAATTTTGGGTGGACAGCAAGCTGTCAAGGAGTCTCAAACACCCATACGGAGGACTGAAGGCGTAAGTAGGCCCTCAAATTCGTTGTTCCTCTTCTTCATACTTGTTGCTGATTGTAGAGCAGGAAGGATCCAGGAAACAGGTGTGAGCTTGGCATGGATGAGGATGTGATTCCTTGAAGGAGAACCAGACAGGTGTGTTTTGGTAGAGATGCCAGCAGGTATAGAAGCACAGAGACGAATGGAGTCCTTAGTAGAAGAATGGAGAGAACGGACACATGAGACGGAAGACCAGGTATATGGTCTTGTGGAGCTGCAGGACAGTGGTACAGGTTTTGACAGGTGGAGGACGGAGCATGGCTTCAGTCAGTGTCAGGTAACTACTGTGTTTTGTCTTACCAGGGGGATGATGAGTCGCGACATCATTCTGTTGCTGTATGTGGATGGTATGTTTTGCTATAGCAGGTGTGTACATACAGGGTTTTGCTGAGCTAAGGGTAAGATTAGTTTAGTGGCATGTCATGGGGAGTTTGTAGCAGCGGAATTCTTTGGCATGGGAGGCATGGAGATCACAGGTTGATTTTGTCTCGAGTGGGAGCTGATGTGAATCAGGTGTTGACGAGGTTCGAGATACAGAACCGGAGCACACTAAGGGCTGGACAGGTACAGTGTCCAAAATCACATGAGGTCTGGTATAGACCTGAGTATTCCCATGCAGTGGGAGCTGTCAGAGAGTTAGGAGCCAATTCGTGGAAGTGGATTCTCAGGTTTTCTGAGAGGGACCGGCAGCAGGTGTTGCTATGCAGGGTCAGGACTTCACTACATGTATTTGTAGGTTCGGATGTGGCAGGTTACTCGGATGACAGGTGGTACACCACAGGTTGTGTGGTGGGTTGTCTTCAGGTGGGAGCTTGAAGAGGGATACAAACCAGGAAACAGATTAGACGGAGTACAGGTACAGGTACAGTGCAGCTGTTTATCTCCAAGTGGGAGATTGTTAGGATTGTGGAGCTAAAAGCTTCACTGATGCAAACAGGAGAGGAGGTTGCTGAAGGTTGCTGAGTTGCAGAAGAAGTTGGGGTCGGTCTGATCAGCCGACGTCGGCGGGATAGCACAGAGAAGCAACCGACGTCGGTCATATATCGGCCGACGTCGGTCACCTCCAGGCGGACAGGGACTAGCGTCGGTCGCCTGTGTGGTTCGACTGCGAGCTATTTACGGGCAGTTAGCTAACGAACCAAGAGTTTGCATGATGAGTGCTAATTTTAGACTCATAGCTGCGGATCTAATTATTGTAATTAGATGTCTAATCATTGTTTGGATGAGATCTATATAATAGACTCATGGTTGTATTGTAAAAGTGTGCTAGGGAGTAAGAGAGCATAATTATAAGCTCCTTCTGTGTGTGAGGTAGAGCTATGGTGCGTTCCTCCTAGTGCCACAGTACCAGGTGTGTTGGTGCTGGATTGGAGAGCCAGCTGGGTTCTTCAAGAGTGTAGGATCTTGGTCACAGTTGCATGGCCTATATAGGAGATCTACATGGTAAGTAAGATCGTTGATCTGCAGGTGTATGTGTGTGCAAGGTCGAGGTTCACAGGTGAATAGAACCATTGCTTGATTTGCAGGTGTGCAAGGTCATACAGACAGCAACACTACAGGGAGCAGTATCAGGCATGATCTACTTGGAGTACAGGTGTGTACTCGGATAGAGCAAGAGGAAGGCAAGGGAGTTCCTTCCATAAGTATGGTTTGTTGAATTGCAGGTTGTTGCAGATTCATGGGAGATCTACTTGAAGTACCTTGAGTACTTGTGGAGTGCGTGGAGCACTTGTGGAGTGCGTGGAGCACTTGTGGTGTGCGTGGAGCACGGGAGGTGAACACCAACTCTGTATTTGAGTTGGGTGTTGGGACCTGTGAGAGGGAGAGCTTTGGGGAGAAGAATTACTGTTCACTTGAGGTGTGGGAAGCCTCTGTAAGGTGGTGGAGAAGAAGTGGCATCTTCTTTATTGTATTCTTTTCTGTATAAAGTGTTAATACAATTTGGTATTGTCTCTCATATGCTGTGTTATTCTGAATTCTAGTTACTTGGTAAATCTGGTTAATTTCCGCATATTAAGTTGCTTGGTATTAGTAATCAAATTGTGTGCTTCCGGTGTACACCCTCCCAACAAATTGTCCCTTCAGATGGGTGCCAGATCACATTCAAAGAGGAAGAGGAAGATGTTGAAGAAAAAACACCAAAGGAATTAGAATATTTTAGAGAGAAACACAAGCTATGAATGTGAAAACTTCATGGTAAACAAGGTACAAACCCTAATCCTGATGAACCAAATGCTATAGCTAATGAGCCAATTGATGAAATTGACTATAATCAACTGAATAATGTTAAAATTGACCATAATAAAATGAATAATAATGAAATTGAAAATAATGAATTAGTTAATGTTGGAAGTTCACATTTAAAATTCCAAGTTTTTGATTTTTTTGATGATGAGTCCATGTATGATGCTTCACCCCCCATGAATGAAAAACAAATTGATGGAAAAAATAATGATGAAATTAACCATCAAGAAAATTTTATGGAAAAATTTAATGAAGAAATTAATGATGAATAAAATGTCATCCCACCTCTAAATAATGAAAGTAATAATGGTTTTGAAACACCCTCTCAACAAATTCCACCATTACCAACACCTCCAAGAGTTATGTATAGAAAAGACAAGTACTTAATTGAAGTCAATGAAAATATTTTAGAACCAATACATAACAAAATGCCTAATCACCATTCAAGAAGATTGGGTCAATAAATTTGGGATACTTTCTTTCATAATTTGGATTCTGATAGTCAAAGATGTCAATTATTTGTTTCATTGATAAAATTGATTAAGATGAGACCTATAATGTACACTAGGACTAAGAACATCTAACATGGATGATGAAAATGATGAAATTGTTGAAAATCTACATGATGCATATCATATTGTAGGCCCAAAATCATATACCAAAGATTGTAATGATGCCCAATGTATTCTTACAACTTGTGTAGTAAGTGACAAAATAAGGAAAAAAATGAAAGGTTTTAAAAACAAGCTAAACACTTAATATAAAAAAATAATAATGAAAGCAATTGAAAGACATGAAATACTTGATAAAAATAATACCAATGAGATCTAGGCATTCTCTTGTAGACTTCCATGAAAGGACAAGGCTATATTCTATACTCTCAAAGAGTTACTTGCTCAATTTTAGAAAGACAATACAAGAGTTTCACCCAATTCAATAGATGTTGTGAAAAGAAGAGTTGGTTCTCGTAATAGTGAACCGCATCTAAAACATTTATTGGATATGATTCAAACATAATTATACTCTAAATTTTTAGAAAAATATCCACAATTTTCTATTTGTCAAAGATATTTTGAGATGGTAAAACCTTTTTATGTTAAAATAAAACACTCACACACCACTTATTGTTGTAGGCAACATGTTGAATTTTCAATTCACTATGATATTTTTTGCCATATCCTTTGTACTTTGAATACTAAAAATATGTAGGAGTGTGGCATTGAATTGCCACCAAAATCATCCAAAGAATTTATTCCAACTATCTTCTACAAAATACTGGATGGATAACTATTTTAAAACAAATCATGTTTAAATTGAAATTATAACATTTATGGTGGATTACCAAATTTTAAAAATATATATCCATGAGGAGATTACAAGTGTAATTAGACAAGAATTAGTTAGTTTAAACAAATATAAATTAGTGACTTATCAAGTAAAAGATGAAAAAGAATCTAAAAGGTGTGAGCTTGTTACAAAAATAATACCTATTTTTTATTTTTTGGTCAAATTTAAGGAGAAGATTGTTTATGATTATGCAAGGCACACACACATGGCTAGATGGTTGGATGAATATTTAAAGATAATCAAGGATACATTCCCACTTGGTTCTACTTTTTTAGTAGTTTATTTTTCTAAAAATTACACATTTAAACCCCAAATGGATGTTCAATCACAATATTACAAATCATCACAAGTTTCCATATGCATGCATATAACATTCATGCATGCACCTGATAGTACAAAGAAATAACAAAAAATATTAAGGGAGTACCATTTATATATCAATGATGATAGATCACATTTTTTAGAGTATGTGCAAGGTTATTTTCATAAGTTGTATGAACAGATGAGTCAGAGGAACATTACTTTCAATCAACATTACACTTGGTCAGACTATTACACATCATAATTTAAAAATACATGGATGTTTTATTGGATAAGTAGGATGCACATTACCACTGGTGTATAATACATTTGGAGTTTGACCGAGGCTAACCATGGAAAAGGGGAGCATTTTGGTGTTGTAGCATGTGTAAAAAGAGCTATTGCAAGGGATGAGTTGAAATTTAAAGAGGGTGCTCATTTGATAGATGCAAAAACTATGGTTGAATAGTGTAATGAGAACATGTGTCATGGTGCTCAACCAAATTATACTATTCATAGACATTTCTAGTTAATGGAGGAAGAACACTTGGCAAATTATGAAGATTGTATGACTCTAACGGGTTCAAGTGACCTCCACTCATTTCATAGCTCAAATGCAAGTTCTTAGACTATTCATATAGGACACTTGGCATGTTTTTATTCTGCATGTGTTGACTCTATTTCGAATGAGTGTGAGTCACAAGAGTGGGTGGATGATTGGAGTTCTAAACCTCTAATTCCAATCAACACATATCAAGTTCCAACATCATTGCAACTTACAAATATGACATCATCAGATGACTTTGACCATGTATCTGATCTAGTATAGCAAGTAGAATATTTTTCATTGTGTATAATTTATTTTTATTAAATATATCTTCATATTATCACTAAAAATGATTTTTTATGATACAAGGCATGTTTTTATAGTTATTACATATAAGGATAATGAATAAGGCACTGATTACTACTTGTGTCAGTGTGTAGAGAGAAAAAAAAAATTAACTTCCCCAGTTAAAGATGGAGAAAACATTGACTATCACATTGGGTCAATGGTAGTCACTAGAACTTTGTTTCGATGGTATCCTATAAAAAATTTAGATTAATGGTTATTTGAAGAGTTTGAAATGCACATGGAGATAATGCACTATTCAAATTTGATTCTTTCAATGAATATTCAATTATAAAAATATCATGGGAGGCTATTAAACATGAAACTATGGAAATTTCAGGAGTTAGACCATGAATCTATTCTTGATACTATCAAGGTTAGAACAGATCCTAGTGGTCCATTAGATTAAAATATAGAGGCATGTTGAATTTTCAAATGTAGATGTAATCAATTTTACTAAATGTTTTTTATTTTCTAGGTAGTACATATATAAATTTCATTTTTTATTGCTTACTAACAGTTTTTTGTATGTTAGTGGTTCCAGATAAGGTTCCACCTTCACATGGTTGGCACTCCTAGTAAAGAATTATATATTCTTGAAGCTAAGAGAAGCTTAGGTTTTATGGGTATATTTAAAGCTTTTTTTGTATTGGGAAGGGTGTTCTTGAGGCTAGAATGGGTAGTGGGTTTGTCGATCCAGTATGATGGAAGGCCAAAAACCTATTCCTAGATGTTATCCTCCCATGGATATGTTGGAAATGTCATTTTTCACTTAGGAATCATTAGAACTAGAGTTGTGTAATCAAAACTAGAGTTGTGTAATCAAAACTAGAACTTTGATAACATTTGTTGTCAGTGTTTTTGCTCTCTAGAGAGGTAGTGAAAATGTAATTTCAAGTGGATTTAAACATTTTGGAGGTGTGATAACATTTAATTTTCTTATCTAGACATGATTAAAGAAATATATTCATAGGTGGAGGCCCTTGAAGTATAAATGCCAGTTAGAGCTCAAGAAGCTACTTGTTCACTAACAAAAACTTACATTTTTGGACCTGTCACTGTAACTTATCTAATGGATTGATATCAAAGCTTCCACCTAAGTTATATAGGGTGTAATTAAAGGGATTAAATAGGTATAATATGGATCTGATGGTTCATGGACAATATTACAGTTTTTATTTTATGCAAGTTTAAACTTAGGCTAAAAAATGTATTTTTCTTGTATTGGGAAGGGTATTCTTAAGGTTGAAATGGGTGGTGGGTTTGTTGATCAGACCTAATGGGAGGCCAAGAACCTGGTCCTAGATGTTATCTACCCCCCTAGACATTTTTTTAGTGTCATTTTTCACTCAGGAAGCATCCTAACTAGAGTTTTATAACCACAACTTGAACTTTGACAACATTTGTTGTCATTGTTTCCACTCTCCAGAATGGTAATGAAAATGCACTTTTGGGTGGATTTGAACATTGTGGTAGTGTGATAACATGAAATTTTAATATATAGATATGATCAAAGTGATATATTTTAAGGTGGATGTCTTGGAGGTATAAATTCTAGTTAGATCTCAAGAAGTTGCTTGTTCACTAATAAAAACTTACATTTTAGGACCTGTCACTGCAACTTGTCTAATAGATTGATATTGAATCTTCCACCTAAGTGCTCTAGGGTGAGATTATAGGGATTAAATAGGTATGTGAGGGATCTAATAGTTTACATAAATTACTTATAGTTTTCACTTTATGCATATTTAAATTTAGGCTAAAAATGCATTTTTTTTGTATTGGGAAGGGTGTTCTTGAGGCTAGAATGGGTGGTGAGTTTATAGATCAAGCCTGATGAGAGGCAAATAAAATATTAATAGACACTATATGCCCTCAAAATGTGTTGGTTGTGTTAGTTTTCACTCAGGAAGCATCAAAACTAGAGTTATGCAACCATAACTTGAACTTTGACAATATTTGTTGTCAGTGTTTTTGCTCTCCAAAATGGTAGTGAAAATGTACTTCAGAGTGGATTCAGACATCATGGTGTTGTGATAAAATTTAATTTTATGATTTTTATGTTATCAAAGTGATATATTTATAGGTGGAGGTCTTAGAGGTAGAAATGTCAATTGGAGCTCAAGAAGTTACTTGTTCATTGATAAAAACTTACATTTTTAGACCCATCACTACAACTTGTCTAACAGATTGATCTCAAAGATTCCACTTGGGTGATATAGGGTGTGATTATAGGGATTAAATAGGTATGATAAGGATCTATTTTTTCCTGTAAATGACTTATAGTTTTCATTTTATGCACGTTTGATCTTAAGCTAAAAAATGCATTTTTCATTTATTGGGAAGGGTATTCTTGAGGCCAAAATGAGTGGTGGGTTTATCGATCAGTCCTGAAGGGAGGCCAAAAACCTATTATAGACATTATCTGACCCCCACCTAGATGTGTTGGCAGTGTCATTTTTCACTCAGGAAGCATTGCAATCAGAGTTTTACATCCATAACTTGAACTTTGACAACATTTATTGTCAGTGTTTCCACTCTCTGGAATGATAGTGAAAATACACTTCTAGCTTGATTTAAACATCATGGCAGTGTGATAACATGTAATTTTCCTATTTTTATGTGATCAAAGTGATATATTCACATGTGGAGGTCCTGGAAGTATAAATTCTAGTTGGAGCTCAAGAAGTTGTTTACTAACAAAAACTTACAATTTTAGATTTATCACTGCAACTTATCTAACGGATTGATCTCAAAGCTTCCACTTGAGTGATATAAGGTGTGATTATAAATATTAAAGAGATATGGGAAGGATCTGATGATTTTCATTAATGAATTATAGTTTTCATTTTATGTATGTTTGAACTTAGGCTAAAAAATTACATTTTTTTTGTATTGGGAAAGGTGTTCTTGAGGTCAGAATAGGTGGTGGGTTTGTCAACTAGGCTTGAAGGGAGGCCAAGACCCTGGTCTTAGATGTTATCTACCCCCCATGGATTTTTTTATAGTGTTATTTTTCACTCAAGAAGCATCAGAACTAGAGTTATGTAACCACAACTTGAACTTTGATAATTTTGACAACTTTGACAACTTTGACAACTTTGACAATTTTGACAACTTAAAAAAATTAAACTAGAGATCTAGAAAATTAGCGAGTAATTGAAATATTGACCTATTGAAAAATTTGAAAATTTTGACAACTTTGAAAATATTGACAACTTTGACAATTTTGACAACTTTGAAAACTTTAACCTATTGAACTATTGACCTAGTAGGTGGTATAGAGTAATTAACCTATTGACCTAGAAAGTGACTTGTTATGGATTATCCATTTAGTGTATATGATTTCATTATTTTTCATTTTATCCTTGAAAGTCCTTGAGGCCATGATTATGTTGTCATTTGTGTAAGGTTATAGGTGGATGAATGATTGTAGGTGGTAACCAAGAAGTGATTTTAGGTCACAATCAAGGAAGGGATATTGGAGTGATTCCACCAGGTTGGTAAGTTGTGAGTCATCATTATATTAGTTTTAAATGTTTTGAACCTATATAGACCTACAAAGAAATGATAAGACATATGCCCTATACCCTGTTTTGCCTATGATAATACAATATGAAAGTAAATGGTTGTTTCTCATGATGGGAGTATGACTTTGGTGTAGATAATTATATATAGATTGAGAATTATCATTGAGTTAAAATGTTAATTGTTGTTCATATAAAAGATAATGATAAAGAATCAACATACAGTCCTATAGAATAAATAAACCCTGTCTATACCCTGTTTTCGGTTAACTATCACATTGAAAAGGGAAGTAAGAGTTGTTTCTTAATATTTAAAAGTATGCCATTGAATCTATGGACTTGAAATATGGTCCCATCATAAAATGAGTTTTTCCATCTCTTAGAAGATGCATGAGAGATTTGAAATTAAACTAATATTCCATGTTGCTATCACAGGCATATATGGTGCCTTGTTGTGCCCTATATGTGGAATTGAATGTTGAAGTGTGTTTGAGCACTTTAAATTGGTAAATTCAAGTGTGATTTGAACATATAAGAACATTTATGATATAATATTGACTCCTTGAGACCTATATCAAGTTTTGGTACTTGAAACCTAAGAGGATTGCCTAGTGAGTAGATAGTGAAAGAGTGAGAGGATGTTTGTGAATGTAATGCATGAAATGAGTTAGGTAATGAATGTGAGAGGTTTTTAAGAGGTCTAATGACAACAATAAGTTTCTCTAAATTTTAAAAAAATTATGTACAAAGAGAAGAAAGACATTTAGCCTAAGTGATAAGAGTGTCATTAGTCATTTCCACTACACATAATGAAATAAAAACTTTAATTTAAAAAACATGGGAGATTCAAGATTTATAGAATTGAAAAGAATAATTTTTTAATCCTCATTCGTGTGTATAACATTAAATATGAGATCTGATAGATAATAATTTGGAAGATCAAAATAACACTATATAATAACACACAATGAAATAAAAATTAAATATAAATTAGATAGATTGCCATGATAGGCACACAATATAGGCACATGTGTCTAATGTCAATAATACATAGATTTCCATGATAGCCATACAAAAATTTACATTTACCAACATAGTATCTAATGTTGGATAAATATCATATGCGAATATACATTGCCAAAAATGCATCCATTACCATATAGGCATACAAAAAAGAACATCTCATGTGTAAGGCATCCTATTCATCAAATAACCTCCCTCTATTTGCCTTCCTTGAAGAATACTCTCCCTAGGATGCCTTGCTAATAGATGGAGACTCCTCTAATGCCTTGGATTACTCTAAGTTTTGACTACAGATCCTACACTCATAGTTAGCTTGTAGTTAAGCCTGTTTCAATACAAGAATTATTATGAAATTAACATAAAATGCATTTAAACAATTTTTAAGAACTTAATTTTAAACTACAATAAAAAAATCATTTAAACATGAACTTACTGCAAGCTTGTGATCCTACTCAATCTATTTTTCATGCTCAAACATGTCAATAGCAGGCTTAACTATCCGAATAGCCATATCAAATATGGGAGGAACATGAGAAGTTTCCCTACTCATCATCTGACTGGGACTATCAGTTGTCATAGGACAAACCTACATACACAATACATTTATATAAGATATTTTTGCCACAAAGTACATGTACAAAAATTATTAAAACAAGTCTATTTTTACAATTCAAAATTGTAAGAGCTAATATATACCTCTGTCAGCCCCTGTGCAGATGACATTACAATAAAAATGCCTATGTCTATCTCAGATTGTAGAGAGGGAGGATTGCCTACTCCAGCCATCAACTTTTCATGTAAACAAGGTCTCACTTAATTTTATATAAAGTATCAAATCTTATATATGGAAACCAAAATGATCAATAGAAGCACTTGTATATAAAATATCTACCTATATAAGTACATGAATGCAATGACACATTATAGGAAAGAAAAGGACAAGCATGTACGTAAAAATACACTTAGATTTGAATTGATAACTCATCTATTGAAGTGTTAGAGCAACAACCTTGTACCAAAACCAAAATTAGAGGATCAGTGAAAGGGAATATATAATATACTAGTTTCTATTTTTTCATTGATAAATATAAATATACTTGGGTCAAGATCTTCAATTTATACTATATTACATGTTGGACTATATTGGTTGTTGATTTATTACTTGTCTAAAAATAGGTGTTTGACTTAGGTAGGACCCTCGTAACTACTTCCTTTTTGTATGGTCTTACAAGGTCATTTGATCTTATTATCACTTTTTAAGGAAGAAGAATAAAGAGTAGGCATGCTTGACAATCATCTCCCCTTTTTTGAGAAATGATTTGGGCAACTAGTGGGTGGGTTTTGAGACTCATGCTAAATCTTAGCCTAATCACAAGGATGTATGTGTTGGGCATGACATTGATGATTATAGTAGTTCCTCATTATTTATTGGAGATGGTTTTTTAAGTGGATTGGTGTGGGATATTTATTTCACATGCCTACCATTATATATATATATATATATATATATATATATATATATATATATATATATATATATATATATATATATATATATATATATATATATATATATATTGGGTACAAAAATATAGATTGGAAAGAGAGAAAAGGGATTATTTGTGTTTATCCATATCAAAGATGAGGAAGTAAATGCTACATGTGAAGTCATGTCAAGTTTGTCTCCTTGTGGTTTTAGATGCAATATGGTCATATGACTTTTAGTTTTCATTATTAGGAAAGTCTTTGGGAAAGAGGTATATGAACAAGACTCCCATTTAATAGGATATTATCACCTCCAAGCTAACTTCCACTAGGAAAATGGGTGTATATTCATAAGGAAGCTTCAAATATTTTGTGGTAAAATGTGATTCATATTTTATTCATAAATTTCCTATCCCTAGAAGCATGTAATAGATTTATTTTAAAATAGTGTATTAACCTTGAGTAACATAAAGATAAAATGTACCATATGGGTAATGGGTAGAAGATATGAATACAATGCCTACATACTCAATCAGTGACTCTGTAAGAGCATTATAGGATGTTACTCCCAAAGAAGCATGTTCCAATATATGACCATTCATGACTTGTATGTTTTTGGTTGTGTTATTTTTGCATTAATTATTGAGAAGAGAAGTAAATTAGATGCAAAGAGAAAAACATATATGTTTATTGTGTTATGTCTATTGTTAATGATGTGCATTTCTTCTCTTTTACCTTAGATTCCCTTGCTATTATCACTCATTTTCAAGGTTAACATGTGGATTTATGTATAATTGTAATGGTGACATAAGTCAAAATGAGAATATGACTATATTGAGCTTACCAACTTCATTTTCAAGATAGTGTTACCTAGAAGGACCCATAGATAAGTGTTAGATTCATTTTATATAAGTATCCTCATGGCATGTGAACTAACCTTATCTGATCTTGAATGAGATTATTCATAGAATATTTATGGGATTTGACAAAATTAGTTATATAAATACCATAGATCCCATTCTCATAGCTTGCAACTATTATAAAGAACATAACAAGGATAAAGAGAGAGAATATGAAAATAGGGTATGAAAATAGAGAAAGATAAATTTAACTTAAACTTACAAGGTAAATATATACATAGACTAAATATACAAAGAGCATAAGATTAACTCAAAATTTTACCTTTGTATAGGTAAATGGTTTCATCCTAATAGAGGCAGATGTAGTAGTGGATGGCCCAGTAGTTGCATTTGAATATGTAAACAATGGTTGTGACAAATCAAATGCTGATTGTGATGATGAAGGAACTGTCACCTCCTAGGACATAAAAAATGACATATATACTATATTAAATTTATATGTAAATTAACTATTATCTAAATTAAATTTACAAATGTAATTTAAATTTAACATGACATTTATATAAAATATACTTCCATTTGTGTGGTGACTAATATTTTCATGCCAAATGTGCATGCCAAAAACTCATCACTCATAAGAATATGATCTAATCCATTTGAACCACCAATGCCATCATCATAAGAAGGTCCTATGTACATAGCTCCACATGAATTTCAAGGGTGGGGTTAGGGTCAGGGAGGTGGTGTATATGTAGCATCACTCTGTGAAAGCCTACTTGTATGTTGAACGAGTGTATCAATGATTGAAATAAGAACATGGAGAGTGTCTATCTCTATGACCTACTAAATTATAGATGGAATCTCAGGCTCGAGAGGCTTTTGGATATGGATCTGTGTAGGTTGATTAGGTACATGACATGTACCTAATCGATCCTACATAGATCCTTTTCCTCAACCCTAAAACTCACTAAAATAAAAATAATTGGGAATTTTGTTGGAGACAAACTCACATTAGAGTTTCATCAAAAAGTATAACAAGACCTCATGGTTGTTACATGGTGGATAGTCAAATACCATCCACCATTGATCCCAAAAATTGGTCATGATTATGTACACAACGATGGATAAGAAAAAATTTAGCGATTATGGGAAATGGGGAATTGGTGGTTGGGTTGATGAATAGGGCACAAATAGAGGATTTTAAAATTTCTTTATTCTTGACTTGAAGGGCTAACAACTTGTCAGCATAATATGCCCTACAAGTATCCCTATATGAGGTCCATTAGTCAATTTGACTCATTATAGAGTTAATTTGACATAATGAGGTATGTAGGGAATTGATTAACTTGGTGTAGTGGGGGTTGGTCAAAGTGGGATCCCTCATTTTGTCAATTAACTCTTCAATTTCAAGTTTGTTTCCCATAATGTTGTCAATCAAAACCTCTTGACTGCCAGGGGGTTTTGGGGAACTGTAGGAGGGTTAGGTGGAGGGATAAGAAGAATAGGAGGGTTTTGTGGAGGGTTAGGATGAGGAGAAACTAGAGGGTTCTATGGAGGGTTGGGAGGGTTAGCAAGATAAGCTATTAAAAAAAACAAATTATAATTAAAAACTAGGGTTAAACAATGAAAATTATGAAAAATTAGGGTTAAATAAGGAAGATTTCAATCACTTAACTCTCTTACATGATGGCATCATTGATCAACAGGTCCATGGGATGAATTTGGCAGCTTCCTAGCACTCTCTAGAGTATTTTATGCAAAACACAATCACAAAAGCTATGGGAGAGCGAGGGAACTCGAATGCAAAATGAGGATTTTGAATTTGGGTTTCCCTTTTTATTTTTTCAACACAAAGGTAACGTGATCGTGTTATTAATGTGATCACATTATTGGAAATGACAATAACATGATTATGTTAATAATGTGATCACATTATTGTTCAATATAACATGATCACATTATGTCTCGATAATATCAATTCTAGATTCAAATAATGTGATCGTGTTAATTAATTAATGTGATCATGTTATCGATAATGTCCATAGAATTATCCCTCAACTCTATGCACATACCCCATAGATAATCCTTTCACCATGTGCTTCTTGTATAACAAATTTAGTCAAAAATACTTAAATGACCAAATCTAAGGTGCCATAACCATGATTGATATTCTATCATATTTAAATTCAATAGATAATTCATTTTATATTTTTACTAGAAACATCTATTCTTCATCATTGACACTTTTTCAATCAGTTTATTACTTCCATATCTACCAATAATGGTGCATACTCTATTTTAAAAATAAACTATATTTTTTTTGCACTAACTACTCAATGTTAATTAGATTGTGCATTGTATTGGTAACATAATAAATGTTAGGAATATGCTTTTTCTCACCTTGGTTCAAATTGAAAAGCTTTATTTTTCATAGCATAGGCACTTTGTTATTTCTCCCAAGCTTTACTTTTGATTGAATTAATTTGTTAAAATTTGAAAACATCTATTTATTTCCACTAATGTGATTGCTACACCCACTATCCAAATACCAAATTATTTGGTGTTTTCTTTAGCAATATTGCATGCGATAAATATAGATCTACTATTTTTATTTTTAACATCATTTTCCTTACATAATTTTGTTTTCTACTTGTTTATATCAAATTTTTACAATCTACATTCATTGACATAATGACCGAATTTATTACAATAATGACACTGGATATAATATTTATCATATATTTGACCTCCATTGCATAATTATGGTTGCTTCCTTTGCCTCTTCCACCTACTTCATAGAAGTTACAACTATATTTTCTTCCTTTATTATAATATATGGTCTTGCCTCATACAAATCCTCTTCTTCTTATACCTCGGGTTGGTTTCTCTTCCTTTTTCAAACCTTAAAGATACTTGTTAAAATATCTTATTTTTCTGATACTTGTGATTTAAATGTTTGATCTAGGGAAGAATTGACCATTTAATTTAATGTTTAATCACACATTTACAAAGATCCCATTAACTCATCATATAACTTTATAAAATCCTTTGATTCTTCAACAACAACAATAACACCAAACCTTGTCTGTAGACTCCTTAAAAATTTATCCACTATTTTTTGATATTCTAATGTTTTTTCATGAAACTTTAATTGATTAACCACACCCATTTCATAGGTGAAACAAATCATTTATTAATTCTAAATCTTTTATTTGCAGGTTTTCAAACTCTCTTCTTAAATTATTTAAATTTGTAAATTTTATTTTATTTTTTACCTTAATATGCATTATCTAGACTATCCCATGCTTGTGTAGACTTAATTATTCCTACAATTCTCAGAAAAATTAATTCATATGTTGCTTATCATATAAAATATAAGGTTTTAACATTTTTATTCCTATTTTATTTTAGAATATTCTTTTGTGTGTGTTAAGAGATTATAATTTGTCTGGGTTGTTGGATCATAAAACCTTTGTTTCACTAAGTTTCCTAGATCTTGTGAAAAAACCAATGTCTTCATTTTAATATTCTAATAATCATATTTTTTTATCATTGAATTGTAAAATTTATGGTTGGGTGATACTCCGGCTCACACTTACCATTAAAAATCAACTTTGAAATCTTTTAATCTTTTGTTTGATAACTTTTAATCCCCTAATTAATATTAATTTGTTGGAAATCTTAAATGCACACTCTATTTTTATTTTAATATAGTGTTGTGTTTTGATATAAACAATGTTATTCAGAATATTATATATATATAATAGAAACTATATTGTGAATTTTTCTTTTTAAAAGAGATTGATATATTTTTTAATACTAAAATAACAAAATATATATTTTTAATAAATTTTAAATGTTATTTCATACAATCTAGAATTCAAAAGTACAATATCCCTGTTTATTTCATTGGTTTTTAACAATTTAAAAACTATCTAAATAATTTTAAAAAATAAAATGTTTTTTTTATTAAATGGTTAGGTCATTAATTCTCTTGTATGGTATAAAAATTAAAATTGATAAGAATCAAGATTAGATATTTAATTCTAAAATATACAATTTTAGCCTCACACTTCACACCACCTTTGTGACCACCTACTGCTACTATGGGTGTGTTGAAACACTTAAAAAAAATATAAAATTATTATTTTATTTTAGCTTACATATACAACTATTATTATAAAGCTTCTCACAAACCTAAAAAATACTGGGTAAAAAATTAAAAATAATAAACTGACATCTATTAGTGTATTTTTATAACCTTTAGAGCCATTACTCAAAACATTTATAATCTGGGAAGATGTTACTACTAATTTCAATATATAGAAAATAGTTGTTTGGGTAATTATAAAAATTCATGTGTATGGATTATAAGTTGGTAATTTGATAATAGTTAATATAATTAGAAAAGTTTTGATCTGTTGATAATTTTTTTTGGTTTAAGTTGTTGTCGAAGGATTTAGTTGTTAAATTTTTGGAACGTGTATTATAGTTTTAGTATTTAAAGGACATTTTAATGACTATTGACCAAGGTTTTTAGTGTTGGTGCCTTCCTACTTCTTGCGAGTGTTTTCATGATGGTGCTTCCTTTTAGTAATTTTAGATTGATTTGAGATGTGTAGTTTCTAGACTTCAATTCTTTGGTCTTCTCTCTTATACATAGCTTGTTGGTTTTGTGGTTTTTTGCTTGTCTCCTTCTATTCTTTTAGAGACTTCTTTTCTCTCTTAGAATTATCTACTAACCAAATCCTTTTGTTCCATAAAATAAGGGCAAGAGTTTTGGGTCTCCTCCAAAAACTAAATATTGATATAGGACTACCTCCTCTTGAGTTTTCTATTAACATCTCTCAACTCATTAAACATGAATTTAACAAAGGTATCTGTGAAGAGATCAATAAGTCTCACTTGAAAATTACGTGGTTTAATCCTAAAGAGCCTTTGAAATTAAAATTTCTTTATTATTTCCAAATTTATTCTTGTTTTTATGAGGATCAAAATCAAATTCTTTGATACATGAAGAGGACATTAACATCATGTCTAAGAATCCTTTTAAATTAGTTTTGTGTTTGCTCTCATCAATTCCGAATAGAGTTTGATTGTAACATCCAACAAGTTGAGCATATATGTTAATTATGTTTTCTAGAACCTAAAAGTGAAGAGCATTTTGTATTCAAGTACCTTATCTACTATGAAATTCATGGAAGATAACATTATCTTTTTAAAAATTCTGATGAATTTTTGAGAAGCTTCATTCAATATACGAACAATTCCAAAAAAATCTCTTTTTACTTCCAAATAACAAACTTAAAAAATGTGAAAAAACCACATACCTAAACAACTTAATACAAATATATAAAACAATACATATTTTAAGAATTTGAAAATCTAAAACCCTTAAATAATAAAATTGTTATTTCTTATTAATTTTATTTCCTTTTCTTTTGAAAATACTTTTCACACTACCTAAAAATGTAATATATTATTCAATCCTCTATAACATTAAAATCTAAATTAGATTAAATTAAATTATATATATATAGTGCTTAACTAAATATATATTTTTTTCTAAAGTTTTTAACTGTTTAGACTTGACACCGCACTCCACCGACTTGCAATAAATACACGTGGACGTGTATTCATTGCAAGTCGGTGGAGTGCGGTGTCAAGTCTAAACAGTTAAAAACTTTGGAAAAAAATATGCCGCTTTTAATTCCTCTCATGCGTTTCACAGCTGTCTACCCGAGTTTATGCACGTAGATCACGCCATGTGATGGAACCGAAAAAACATCCGCTACATTCTCATCACGTGCTAAAAATAGTCGGTGAATTCATTCAGTTTAACTTGTCATTTCCGAATAAAAATAGAAAGTTGGCACGTTCTTACTGTCAACGAGGAACGTGTCAACGTGCATGCTTTTTACATGTCGATTTGGCTGCCGTCGCCCACGTTTTTATTGAACAGCCGGTAATGCCCTCGTGCTATTTCTTTTTACCTAAATACCATGCCTTCTAGCTTCATCTTCATCTTCACCCCTGCCTTGCCTGAACGAATTTTTGTATTCATTCAAATTACTATGTCTGAAACTCAGCTGCTCACAATCGACTTCTTAGGAATTGGAATCGACAATCACGATAGCAGCCCCCAATTGCCTCCTGCCATGCATTGTAAGTTACTTTCTTCCGTTTCCATATCTACATTATAACGATGCGCTTCTTAAATTTCTGAGTATTGATGGTGTCGTTGGCGATTTAATGCATACAGCAACGCAGTCATGCCTGAGGAAGATAAACCCCCCTATGGTGCAACAAGTGCTTTCTCACACAGATGTGTCTGAAAGTATTAAGACTACGATGGAATTGTTTCCGCAACACACTACAGGGTTTCAATCCAACGATAGAGAAGAGGACATTTTGCATCATCAATCGAAATTTTCAGAAGAGGCAGCTGCTGCTATACATTTACAGCCTTCCCCTCCTACCAAAACATCATCGGCCCAACTAATGATTTTCTACAATGGGGCGATGAATGTCTACGATGACGTTTCTGCGGAAAAAGTAAGTGATATTCTCAACCTCTAGACACTGTGGAGTTTAACTTGTCTTTCAACATAGAACTGATAGCGTGAATAATGAACAGGCAGAGGCTATCATTATGCTCGCTGCGGGTAATGGAAATACTGTGCGGCACACTTATCCCAGTTCCGACCAGGGCGCGTCTTCCACCTCTCTTTCGAACTTTTCAGAATGTTTATCTGTGTCGGCAGGATTAAGAACAGCAGGATCCCCACACAGCAACGGTCTTGAGATCACACAACATGCCAGTAAGTGGTTGAATCAATTCAAATTTGCAACAAGTTTGAACGTAAAATGTTTGGTACTTCTAATAACAAAGGAATGTTTTTCTACTTACGCAGAAGTTCCAACAGCGAAGAAGTTATCCCTGCAACGTTTTCTCCAGAAGCGAAAGGACAGGTAACCTGAGCTTCATTGTTCATTTTTGATGAAGAAAAATAAACTATTTTAGTGTAAAGTTAATGAATTGGATTTGTGCGGTATGTGTGTGCAGACTGAACAGACTATTCCCCTACACGATCTTGTCAAAATAAGGCTGCAGAATTGTTTATTTGTAAATCGGAAAACGGAAGGAAAGCTGCTTGGTGGTCGGTTTATACACATCAGAATCACCAAAATGCCCGGTCTGATATTTGGCTAATGAGAGGGAGGAACCTTCCATGACCCGGAGAGTAGCTGTTGTGTAAGATTCCATGACATCAGATTTCATGCCCAAGGAAAACGTTTGTAGGTCACCGCCAAGGGAGACACGATCGTAAGATTGTGATCTAGTGGGACCTGTAAACATTAAAATCATTGTATAAATTTTTGTTTTTCAATTTAAAATTGAATATTAAGATGGACGGCATCTTCGGAGAATCAGATTTATGTTTGACAAATGTCTTAACGGTTTTCTCGGTAAAAGATAGTTAAATTCATTTGAGACAATTCTTGATGCTGAGAATTTTTTTGAGATTATTCAGAAATAAAAAGGTTGTTCAGGTTATGTGATTTTGTTCTTAAAATTTTATGGTCGCATGCGTTTCTTAATGAGAATCCCTTTCTCAAGCGCCTCGCCTGTTCGTGAAATTCTATTGCTGTTGCGTGGAATACTCCATTTTTCGGATGTCAGTGCAAAGGAATTAACAAGTAGAATACATTTGGTATGGGCTGAATGCGTGGATGTGTGTAATGTCGTTTTTTCAAAAATAAAGGAATGAGAAATAAAGCAATAATAACTGACATGATGTTTTTTCGCCGATTAGAAGCCAATTAAATACAGAAGACAGAAATTATAAAATTACAAATTGACAATTATATATTGTAGACTTGGCAATGTCATTCAATCAAGGTTAAATTGAAGGAAGTGACTTTTGTTTGGAGTGGATTTTAATATTATTCAATTTTATTTAAATTTGAATAAAATTTTATTTTGTGATATTGTAAATATATGTTACAATTGAATAGTAAACATATATTACAATTTTTTATAATCTAAAAATATTAAATTTTAAAATTCTATTGAAATTTTATTTAAATTTGACTTTGTTCAACTGCTATTATAAGTAAACACATATTATATTGTTTATAACTTAAAAATCATTTTAATTTAAATTTGACTTTGTTCAACTACTATTATAAGTAAACACATATTATATTGTTTATAACTTAAAAATCATTATAATATAAAATGTGTTTGAAACAAATATAAATTATATTCACTATGAATTATTAATAAAAAACATCAAAATAAAGTGGTTGTTATTAATTCCAATACAAATGGGTTAGGTCGTAATAAGATATCTAAACACTCTTTCACATTTTCAAACATTTTACATAAAATCAAATAAATCAAAAAAAATTATTCGGAATCAAAATAACAAACATTCCGAAATATATTATTCCGAATCAAAATAACAATGCTAACAAATAAATCCATAGAAGACATTCAAGACATACAATCAATTTTGATCCAGTACAAGATCTTATCATTTTTATAAACATATTAACATGATAGATTTAAAGTAATAGTACAAGATCTTATCATTTTTATAAACATATTAACATGATAGATGATAGATTTAAAGTAATAGTACAAGATCTTATCATTTTTATAAACATATTAACATGATAGATTTAAAGTAATAAAAAGGAGAAATATATGTAAAATTGACAAAGAACAATCAATTGCTTGCCAAAATAATATATACGGGATGCAATAGTGTATTGTGAAATAGAATTATTCTAAAATTTGCAACACTTTAATATATTTAATTAAATAAAATTTTGATATATGTGTAAATACTTATAGATATTGAAAAGTGCCTTGTTTCACTATGAATTACATATCTATAAATTAGATAATTAAGATATAAAAAATTATAAATTAGATTAACAAGTGCAATTATCAATGTACCATTTAATATTGAAAAATAACTAAAAAACATTGTCACATTTATTAGAGGGAAAATCAACAATTGATATTGGATTAAAAATAAAATTAGAACACTAAAATGTATATTATAAAGGGTCCATCCAAACATTATCATGCACACTCTAAAGTTAAAGTAATTGTATCAGATGAAATTGCATCAATCTCAAAATGTTAGAATAACAAAAGATTTGAAACAACTATTACATATTAATGAAAATCAAATCAATACAATAGTGAATTATCAAAAAATAATGAAACAAGTAGTGAAAATGATGAAAATATTCCAAATTGCACCATGATACATAGATTTACAGAATCAACATGTATTCATGATTTAAAAAATAAACTAATCCAAGTTGAATCTTCAGAATGTCAACCACAACTTAAATTTTTTAAAGACAACTATGTTGAGGAAATGGATTTTCTGACACTTTTTTATGGTGAGCCTCACAATTAAAACATAACAAATACATTTTCATACACTAAAATTGCACAATAGGAATTACATGAGTATTGTGCATTTGCATATTATATTACAAATTTATTTTTCAAAGCAATAAAAATTACCATAGACTAAGTAGCTACAACAATGTGGATAAGAATTAGAAAAATGATACTAAAAGGAAGAAAGCTTTAAGCAAAATATATTAACCATAGACTAAATTCATAAAAAAAAAATTAAAATCAAATATTGGATATATCGATTTTCGAGTAAAAAACACATTTTCAATGATTCACTAATTGGGACCACTATTTTTTTTTTAAAAATTTTCAAGTGCTAAACACCATTGGAAACCACTTAAAAATGCATTAATAAAATAACATGATAGACATCAATAAAAACAGAGTATAAAAGGAACTAATATGTTTAATGAAGTTGATCATAGTTACTTGGTCACACAAGACCCTATCACATGTACTTGATACTATGTACATAAAATAAGGTCAATTATAAAAATGATATACTAAGATGATTCTTTTTTTGGACCAATACAAAATCATTTCTCCGTTACAAAATTCTAAAATTAAAGAAATCAACATGCACATTTCATGTTATGAATAAAATTTATGCTAATCTATGGGAAAAAAAAATCTAAGATTACAAGGTTTGTAGATAAATATAGCACTTGTAATACAAACACCCTCGAATCAAACATAGCCAAGATACATGAACACCACCACACAAAGAGTTGTAATAAAAGCCAAAATCATGATGTAGATACAATTTCCTAGGTCCCCCAATGAGAATAATAATTATCCTTGTGCCATATGAAAATAACAGCAAGTCACAAATACAAAATTTAATACATATTTATACTAATTTAGAAAAAAATGGTATAAAACCTCTATCACATTCAACATATTTTTGGTAGAATTAGAAAAGAATGAAAATGAATACATACAAGAAATACAAAATGCAATTAAACAACTAACAATTTTATTTAAACAAAAATGATTACAAGTATGGACTGATAATTTTTCAATAAAACTTCCACATCTATGGAAAGTAAATATAGATGTACAATTTGTACTTAATGCTTATGTTATAATATTTTATTGTACCTCTTATATGACAAAACTCGATACATCAATGACAAAGGCATTCGAAAAATGCGTAAACAACATCAATATATAAATATAGATGTTATTCAAATGATACACAACCTTGGAAGTATATTACTTAATATACAACAAACGTTTTCTCAACAAGTTATGCACATACTTTTGTCATTGACGTTGAACAGTTTTTCAAGGAAATGCATATTCATAAACACAAGTTCATCAAAATAATGCACTTTCATTCTAAAATCTCCAACACATTTGACCCAAGACCCTGATCAATCAGAGGATGCAATGTACAAATCTCTAATAGACTATTATATTCAATGACCACAACCACTACAAAACATTTTCCATGCATCTTAATCTGATTTTTTTATGAATAGTTGTTAGCTTATTGTTGAAATTGTATGTTTTAAGTTAGTTTACTTATGAAACTAACGGTTCCAACTAGTTGTTTCATGTAAAATTCAATGCCAATTTTGCATTTAAGGCTTCTGTAATATCTAATTATGCAATTTTTTGGATTTTGGATGCCCAATTTTATATCTATGGTTTTAAAAAAATCAGTAATTATTATCTTTATTTTTTCTCAAATCAAATTTCTCCATTCTCTTCTCCAAATATGTAGAACCATATAAAATGAATCTTAATAGCCCAACAATGGTTTGAAGTTTGTTAAGATACCTCAAAATTAGTTGAACAAATGATGGAAATCGGTGAATCCTTATTACACCAATATCCCTCTAAATCCTATTAATTATGACAATACCAAGTGACGATAATAACTTTCCATGTATTACCAATCATAAAGTAGTAGTGAACACCTATCATTAACGAAAAAAAATAGCGTAGATCTATACAAAATTAATCAGTCACCAATTATATTTATTATTTGCATTTTGCTGCAAAACAATGCATAGCCAAAAACATGACCAATACATGAGTACTAACACAAAAGCCAAATAAATTTTTGAAAATACATGGGGAAGAGAAGAACCAAGCCATTCAATAGAGACATCAACTCCATAACACAAAATAAGTGAAAATTGAAAACCCATTACATTTGTAAAAGGTATTCAACAGAATGGTAAACACTATTTTATTGTAATTTCTTCACATTTTAGTGTTTTTATTGAGATATATATATTACATACATTTTGTTGATGTTGTGATTGATTTCAATTTTATATATTTTTTATATCTTTGCAATCATTCAATGCAATGACTGCATGCTTAGGTGGTTAGTTTTGTCAAAGAACTACATATATAAGTTGTAGTCTTCCTGCCATGCTAAGATTTATACTCTTCTACCATGTAGATTTATTTTGAAATTGTCTACTAACATTTACCCACAATTTTTTTGCATTTTCTTGAGAACAATGAAATCTTCAAATTTTTGTTATGAAGTGGCCTCATTAAAATACTAACTCACTACCTAGGCTTTTTTGCTTCATTTAATTAAAATTTACAAACACCTTTAACTTGCCCGCATTGAGTTTTTGATTACACAATGTTGGTGAACGTTAGGCCCCTTTAGGTGTTTTTCCTCTTGTTCCTTTAGTAATGCTTTACTAAAAGCCTCGTCCATGATGAAGAAGCCTATAGGTTTGTGTCTTACCACCAAGGAAGAACGAGGAGTTCATAAAGTGAACAAATTCGTGCATCATGATGACACCATCAATCATTTGATTTCCTTCTACACTCATATTGAATTTAAATTATCAATTTCCAGACACCACTATGGACTGTTTGAAATAAAGTTTTAAGATGAAAAGGGTGTTAATGCAGGGATCCAAATTACCTTTGTTTAATTGTTATTATAGAGAAGAATGGGTCTTTAAGCATGAAATAGATGGAGAATTAATGTTACATTTTTATTGCAGTGTTGATGGAGGTTCAAAACAAAAATTGTATACTTTAGGCATGAAAGTTTCAATCAGTTGTTTAAAAATTAGAATTTATGTTCTAAAGCAGAACCCTGTGCATTTCAAATATGACCAAGAATCCATGCTCTCTAATATTGGCTAAAACCATTATAATATTTAGTTTTATTACCATGATTTCCTCTTTCACAGCTTTGATAGAATGAAGAAGTTTGTGTATCATGATGACACGATCAACAATTTGCTTTCCTTATAGAAAGATTCTTTGTTTCCAAGCTTTAACCTTTTTACCATAATTTTGGTGATCAGTTTAGAAATTATTAAATAAATTGATATTGGTCAGACACAATCCTTCACTATCCATCCCTTGAATATGTACATCCCCATTTAATATTTTTTCATATAGTTGTCTTTTATAATTTTTTCAAACTAAACTGGAGGTAGGTTACTTTAGTTTTCATAATCTTCGATGGCACCATGCAATCATATGATTGTCTCCATAGTTTTCTTTTTTTTTTTCAAGTTTTTAGTTAATTTTGTAATTTATGTTTTCTAAAATTAGTTAACACTGTTAAGCGGCTTCCAAACCTATTTAGATATTTAATAATAATTTGATGGCATAATAAATATAGTTGTATGAAGTTCAATTTTACATGCTATTGTAAATTTAAACTTGGTTCATAGTGAATTGTGTCATTACATGCACTATCAATTCAATAAATTAAAAGAAATTACAACCTACATGTAAATGTCCTTTGCTTATCACATTAACAAAAGTACATGATTGTTGATTACATGTTATTGATCTACATGACATGAATATTAATGTCAAACATGTTGATCATTTTTAGGAGAGAGAAACATAGGCATAAAAAGATCACAAAATATTTTAAGGCGTGCATTTCCTTGCACAAAATTTGAAATTGAAATTATAGGTACACATTTTATTTGTGTCTTATAGAGAGATTTCAAGATTTGAGAGAGATGAGTATTGAAGGGTGCCATTACCATCTAACTAATAAGTTAGGGGTTCTTAATTCAATTTTTAATTCCACCATCTCATATTTTTGTGTATCAAGTATTTTAGTCTCACAAATGCGCATGCTTATTTTGGTGGTTTTCCTTACTTGGCAACAATATATCTTCATGACGTGAACCCTAACAATAAGACATTTAAGCTAATGGTAGAGTCATGGTCATTTCTAGAAAATTTAATAGTTAGGGATTACTATGGGATTTAGACTTTCAAAATATGTTTAGTTAGTCTTAATTCTC
Source organism: Torreya grandis (assembly GCA_037957365.1). NCBI lineage: Eukaryota > Viridiplantae > Streptophyta > Pinopsida > Cupressales > Taxaceae > Torreya > Torreya grandis. The sequence goes on from JARHVA010000211.1 coordinate 757,300, forward strand.
CCCATCTTGATCTTTTATCCTCTCTTACAATAATGACCACAAAATGCCCACTATTGGTCGCCATTAAAACAAAGCACTACTAGGTTATAACAAAGATGGATTTAGTGCTCTCAACATGTCTATATTTTTATACAACCATATAATCTAAAGTATTAATCATGTTTAAAATTGTGAATTCATTAACAAAGATTACCCTTTCGAAAGGCATTCATGGAAGAAATGTCAGCCTTCTAGGTGAATTTTCTAACATGGAAGAATTATGCATAAACTACCGTTTGGTGAATTGTCCAAAGGCAAGTGATTTTGTAATATAAAATTTTATTTTATTGGAAAATCAATCCTTCAATGGTCATATCTATCAAGGTCAGAAGTATGCATTTCAAAATCATTGGAAGAGTGTCTCTAATGTTGTGATAATCCTCTTCTATTTTATGGTGTAAGTGTATTAGTTTTTATTTTATAAGACTTCTATATGATATTGTACATTATAGTTTGCCTTGGAGGTGACTATTATATTGGATAATCTAAAGCAAGTGCATGTTAACATTAGCTAAATCTTAGATGATTATATGCCTCTGTTTACCTTTCTTCTATGAAATACTTCAACTTTGAAAATATTGATTAATCTAGACCAATATTCAATAAATAAACATACGCATTATAATCTATTTGTACACTACCCCAATTATATATATATATATATATATATATATATATATATATATATATATATTTTCTCGAGAGTAGTGTACAATTATATATACTTAAAAATGATTATGTGTGTGTGTGTGTGTGTGTGTTTTTTTTTGTTTTAAAGACTGCAAACATCATGATTTTAACCTCCAAAATGTTTTCATCAAATACGATTCCCTAAAAACACACAACTTTAGCATAACTATTTATTCAATTAGAACACAATTTGCTTCCAAGATCTAATAAGGGGATCAAATACATACAAAAGGTGATTGTAAATTTCAAACATTTAGGGTATTGGCATACAATCAAAATCTGTGTTGATATTATGAAATAGAGAATTAGAAATGTTTTTAAAATGCTAAAATAGATAGTTATGCATTTATATATACCATCACAACTATTTATTCATTTAGAAAAAATATATTCCTTAAAAAATATTATAAGAAAAATATTTGAAACTAACATGAAAAGGAGGATTGGAAATTTTTTTACAGTTCTAAAATTAGATTCCATTGAATGCTCGCTAATTATAAGCAAATACATAGATACACATACTTTTATATACCATTGCATATCCATATTTTGAGATAGCTTACAAGGTCTAATAAGTTGGCCAAATACATAGAAAATATGATTTTAAAATTTAAACAATAAGAATACTGGATTCAAAGGTTTTTGAATAAAAATTGCATAGATACATATTGAAAAATTGCATGCAAATTTAAATAAAAAACAATTCTTAATTCTCAATAAGGTAGGGACTAGCCACTATGTGATTATTGTTAATTTTGTTTCTCTCTTTTTAAAATACTTTTGACACTTCATATTGAATATGTAATATATTCTTGAATTCTATAAGGCATTCTTCTTGGAATCTCGTGGACATTAATATTTAAATTAAATCATGTGTGTGTGTAAATTCTTACATAATTATAAAAACCCATGTGTATTGATTATAAGTCAGTGAAGTGTGGTGTCAAGTCTAAATAGTTAAGCACTGAAAATTTTTACTTTTTCCACTTTTAATTCCTCTCATGACTTTCACACCTATTTACCATCTATTTGAGTTTACGTACGTAAGTCATTATATGTGATGGATAAGGTTCACACATGATGACCCAGAACACGTTGCAAGGCACAATCATGACACAAAATGTCTTCTCATATGTGCTCTCCTTTAGGCTAAACTATAGCCCAGGCTTGTCTTGAGCTTAAAATGTTGCCTCATAGACTTGTCTCAAGGTTAAACTGTTGCCAAATATTTTCCATATAAAATAAATTACTTTAATTTTTGAAAAATACGTCAGCCAGCCACCTCCATAGGGTGGCTCATTTCACAACATTATAGGCATAAAAATTGACTAGCCCAATGATGTGGTTATTAAAGGGTCCACAACACCCAATGCAAATTGGATCCTCTATGGTGATTTCAACATGGTGGAATCGGTTGAGGATAAAAAAATACTCCTTCTAATGAGGTGGTGTGCTAGTGAGCATGAATCCTAGTTTTATATGTGAAAAAAATTGGGGTGTTTGATCCTAACCATCACCAAAGAAGAAATTTAGAATCCCCTTGGTTCACTTGGTCTAATTTTTGATAGGGAAAATATAAGGTGCTTCAGTTCTTCGATCGAGCTTTGCTGGTTGAGCAAGATCTTTTCTATTTTTCCTCGATGCATGATAGGCCAGTTTTGGTCATCCATAATACTTTTTTATTAAATCATCACCCTATTTTATTTAATATTCAGTGAACCACACCTCAATTGAAGCCTACCTACACTCAATTCTATCTCAATACTATTCACATTAAGCATGAAATAATAGCGGGGCATATTGTTAGAATTTGAAACTTAGTCCCTTGCTAAAGGGACATACTAGATAGATTTAGTAGTGGTCAGATGCTATTGGTCATACTTCCACCTCTCTTCAAATATGTGGTAGTATATCAACCTCTTTCAAATGGAATCTACATAATGCTACAAACTATGAATATATGGGTTTCACAAGAATTGAAGTAGTCACCTTTCAATGTTCACCTCCAAACTCAAGTGGCACATTGGAGACATAAGCTCCAAATTGATGAGACTCACAAGGAAAGAGGAGCTCAACTATGAGCTTGTATGCACTAGTTGAAAATTGGAGACAAAGTCTCTAAGGACTTTTTGCCCTCCTCCACTCTAGGAGAGCTACTGATAGAATCAAATCTATCAAGGAAGGAAACAATCAGCTTTCCAAACTTCCTAAAATTATAATTTTTTTTACATCATTACCATGGTATTTTATTAACACAATATTCTTCTCCAAAATGGGAGGAGGCTCTCCATCAATGCCTCTAGATTGTACTGTACAAAGTTTCCAATTCTTAAAGAGTTCCTTGTGATAGGCCCTTATCTCTAAATGACCTCCATGAGGTTGTTAAGTAGATGGAAATTGACAAATCTCCAAGAATTGATGATTTCCCATGTGAGTTCTACCAAACCCTTTGGGATATTGTTGGTCCTGATCTTCATCAAGTTTATTCTAAATTTGTTCTAACCAAATCTTTGGGATCCCTTATAAACCAAGGTAAGATCAAGTTTATTTCCAACATTAATGATCCTGAAATTATCACCAACTAGAGGCATATAAATTATATCAATGTTTCCTATAAGATTATTGCTAAATATTTAGCCCTCAAGGTCAAGCACATTATCCCTTTAATAGTTAGGAGTGAGCAAACTAGCTTCATTCAGAATAGATTCATTTTGGACAATGACATTACCATTTGAGAAGGTATGGAATGGGATACACTTTCTAATCAAAAGGCTCTATTTATCAAGATTGATTTTGAAAAAGCTTATGACTGTATTGAATGGCCTTTCATTCTGACCATGTTGTAGGCACTTGGTTTTGGTCTCAAATTTGTTTAGACTGTTATCATGCTATTTCAAGATGTTGGGGTTTGTATCATTATAAATGACATCCAATCCTATCGATTTGAACTTCATCATTCTATCTGATAAGCATGATCTTTAGCCCCTTCTTTTTATGTGTTAGTAGTAGAAGAATTTAGCTACCTCCTAGATAATAATGTTGCTAAGGGCTTGGTGAAAGGTATCTCCCTCCCTCAATTTGATAGACAACTTTTAAATGGCCACTTCATGGGTGACTATTTTCTCACCCTTTAAGAGGCAAAAGAGTCCATCATGAAAGTCATTAAATGTCTCCATATTTTTTGTTTGGCTACAGATTCATCTATCTAATGGTGGAAGACTCAGTGCTATCGTCAGTCTCTAGGCCCCAAATCTCCTTGGTTTAGGGGATATCAATGGCAGTGGCTTCTTTTAGGGGTGAAATTTAAGTTTTTTGGAATCCCTTTTGATTTTCAGGCCTCTCCCTCTAAACTATGGTCTTATGTGGTGCAACGAGTTGAAAAATAAATCTCTTTTTGGATCACCAAGCCTCTATTTCTTACTATAAAATTTCAAATTTGCTCTGAAGTCTTGGCAGCTACTCATGTGTATTATTCCTCTTGTTGGGCCCCTTCTAATGCCACTTACAACAAATTATAAAAACTTCTGAGATATTTTTTATGGGCTAACTCTAAGGGTTATAATGGTTTCCATAGAGTTGCTTAGAACATATGCTACCGACCCAAGGAAGCTGGGGGACAGGGTCTCCTAGATATTAAAATTCAGGCCTTGCCCTTGGTGTCAAATGGATTATCAGAGGTCTTACTAGGGATGAAGCTTGGAATATTCTTATATGCCACTGTATCTCTCAGGGACTCCCATGTGGTATAAAGGATTGGCAAAGCTTGAGACTTCACTCTCTATGCATAACCCCAATTTCTGTTAAAATCAAGGGTACCTTTGTAATTCAAAGTCTATGGAAAGATCATAAAAATCTTAAGCCTCACCTTAATTGGATAGGTGAGGGTTTCAGGAATGGATTCTTCATTAATTCTCTATCCCTCTGGTGGTCACCTTGCTTAAATTTTCACAATGTTCCTTGTGCCTTAGTCCCTTAGTTTAAAGGGTTAAGGCTCTTTAGGAAAGGTGTGAAGGTTATCAGTGATCTCTTTTTTAAGGAGAAAATGGCTTGACTTACTTGGAAACAACTACAAAATAATTTTTATTTGAATAATTCAAATGCAGAGGCTATTGAAAAAATTCAAGGTTCTATACCTAATGAGTATTTGCATAAAATAGAAATCAACTCTCTTGTTCCTTGGTGGAAGGATTGGCACTAGCCTATGACCACCCTGTCACCTGATACTCTCCTCGATTAGGGTATCATTTACTAGCCCCTCAGCATATTCCAGATGAAATACAAACCTCAAATGGAATTTCCATTCTAGACATGCGGTTTGGGCCTGATGCTTTAGCATTGTGTGGTCTGCTATTATTGAGCCCAAAAAATCTCATTTCTTATGGTGTCTCCTTTATCAAGGCCTTCTTGTGTGTGATAAACTCAAGCATCTAGGTGTGCCTAACCCCATTTTCTTGGCTTATCAATAACCAAATAATGTTAATCACCTTTTTAGGTTTTGCTCTCGTGCACAATCTGCGTGGTGCTAGATTCATTCCTTTTTCTACCCCTTTTGACCTAAATTCTTCACATGAAAGATGGCTTTCTTTGGGGGACTTGGCTCTGTTGCCTGCAAAATACAATAGATTTTGTTAGAGCTTTCAAGCTTATATATTATTTCAAATCTAAAAATTTATAAATTATGTTTGCTTTAATCATAAAGAACTAGGATGTATTTTTTTTTTGTTACTAACAAAATTATTGTTTTCTCTAATGATACTCTTCATATTCAAAGTCAAATAGACAAGGTTTACCTAGAACTCAACCACCTCCAATGTTTTTTGACCACTAGGGAAATTCCCCATGCATGGTTAACTATGAACCTCCTAAGTCCCCACAACATCCTATGCCTCCCTAAAGATGAGGGCTTGGGCCATGTCAGTAGTGGTTCAAAATTAGACACAGGAGTCATTCTCCTCATCGATCACCACCTCGTTGGTATTCTCCTCACCATGGTGGTTTGAGTGACTCATCCAAATGTGGAAGTGATGGTAGGGGCTGGAGATCTCCTCCCCCATCTCTGGATAGTGATATTAGAGGTTGGAGTCCTCCTCCCAAGGAAAGTTTTCATGCCTAGCTTTGGTAATTTCTCTTGAAAGAAATCAAGATGAGACATTAGAGGCTTATCAAAACACTGGTTGGGAGACCTTACTTGTGGATGAGGATCCTCTTGTGCTTAGAGGATGGGGTGGTAAGCCTCAGGGCCTACTGTCTCCACCGCCTCCCTTGATGTCCATGTTTCCTACATCAGTTCAATTGTTCTCTTTATTGTTATCTATTCCTTGCTCTCTGTGTTTCAATCAAACTATTGATGTGATGTTTATTTTGTGGGTGTGGTCATTTTTGATCACTTTTTTGACTTACCCGAAGATGTCTTTACTCTTGGTGTGATTATACTTGTGTAGTGTGACTTTTCTACCCACTTTTTTAGTATGATTAATGTTATACTATATCTTATTTAATTAATATATAGCCTAGGATCAACACACATGTGGTAGATATTAATAAAGAAAGGATGGTCAAGTCTGTATTGGCATAACACTCCCTTAAAACTTGACATCATATTTGCATAGTAGAAGCTTCGGTTCTCACTACTGAATATAATTATTTCAATCATTATCTCAAGGAATCTATCAAAATTCGCAAGAAATTTAACAAACTAAACAGAGACAGTGGTATCTATTTAAACCAGACCTGGGGACCTATCATTAACTTTCTCAAACCTCATTAATTTTTTTCCATGAACCTTTTTGGTGTGGCTCTAACCCTCCATCCCTAGGGTGGGTCCTCCTTTATATGTTCCCCTCTTGGTTTTTATTAAATCTTCCCTTCATTCCAACCCCCTTTCCCTATTTGACCCTCCCCTGCTCCCTTTCCTTCCCCCTGTTGTGTATGTTGCTTTCCCTACCCCTTGCTCCTCTTGGTTAGTTTACTTCCAATTTTATTCACCTCTTTATTATTGTTGTTGTTGTTGTTGTCGTATAATCATACTTTCTTGGGTTTTTCTACCTGGGCATTTCCTATTTTTACTTCATTTTTTCTCCCCCATTTACAATTTCTGACTTACTCGTCTTTGTATAATTTTCTCTTTTCATAACCTTTAATGAATGTTTTTAATTGATAACTCTTAATTTTGTTAAAAATTTTAATCAACAATTTAGAATTCTCTATTTGGTTTTCAAAAATATTAATAAAAATTAAAACTAATAATCTCTTTAATTAGTTGTTTTTACAATTTTTATTTATGTTTGATTTTTCAATTTATCTTATTTCCCTTTCTTTTTCTTACAATTTACAATCCTTATTAATTTTTGGATTAATTTCTCTTTTTATAACCTTTATTGAATTATTTTAAATGATAACTCTTAATTTTATTATAAAAATTCTAATTAACAATTTATAATCTCTGTTGAATTTTTTGTATCAAACATAAACATTAATAAAGAGTAAAACTTATCATTCTATTAGTATGTTGTTTTTACTTTTTTAAAATAATGTTTGATTTTGTCTTCAGTTTAATTGTATTTTTAATCTTAATTTAGTTAATTTCAATTTAATTTTTAATTTACTTTTTAAAAATAAAAATAATATAATATAAAAATTACATCACAATGACATCAATAGACTTATTTGCTATATCTATAAAAGATTTATTAACTCTGTAAAACTATTTATTCTTTCTCATATCTTAATGATGGTTCATGTAATATAAATTGAAACATCGACCTAAAAAAAGATTACACAATTTTTTCCAAAAATCTCTAACTAAAACAACATCATGTTATAATATTTAATACTGAATAAAATCATATCCTTTCATTCTAAATAAACCGTTGCCAAATATTCCTTGATTCGCTGTAATGAACATGTACCAAAATTTATATTAATTACATGATGATGTCATGAGAAGAACCTGTTATATTTGTCCATGTGCGCGAGCCATGGCTCGGAGCACTCTTACATCGTCAAATGGCAATGGCACGATGTAGAAGCGCTAAAATTGCTACATTTGCGCAGGCTAGGAACCGAAAAAATATCCCCTACATTCTCATCACGTGCTAAAAATAGTCGGGGCGTTCACTCACTTTAACTTCTTAATTTCCGAATAAAATTAGAAAGTTGGCACGTTCTTACTGTCAAAGATGGAACGTGTCCACATGCCTGCTTTTTACATGTCGATTCGGCCACCGTGGCCTACGTTTTTATTGAACAGCCGGTAATGCCCTCGTGCTATTTCTTTTTCCCTAAATACCGTACCTTCTCGCTTCATCTTCATCCTCATATTCATCTTCATCTTCCCCCCTGCCTTGCCTGAACGAATTATTGTATTCAATCAAGCTACCATTGCGAACCGAGGATGTCTGAAGCTCAGCTGTTTACAATCGACTTCTTAGGAATTGGAATTGACAAGCACGATGGCGGCCCCCATTTGCCTCCTGCCATGCATTGTACGTTACTTTCTTCCGTCTCGATATCTGCAATTTAACAATGTACTCCTTAAATTTCTGAGTATTGATGATGTCGTTGGCGATTTAATGTTTACAGCAACGCAGTCATGCCTGAGGAAGATAAAACCCCATATGCTGCAACAAGTGAATTCTCACACAGATGTGTCTGAAAGCATTAAGACTACGATGGAATTATTTCCGCAACACACAACAGGGTTTCAATCCAACGGTAGAGAGGAGGACATTTTGCATCACCAATCGAAATTTTCAGAAGAGGCAGCTGCTATACAGCTACATTTACCGCCTTCTGCTCCTACCAAACCATCATCTGCCCAACTAATGATTTTCTACAATGGGGCGATGAATGTCTTAGGTGACGTTTCTGCGGAAAAAGTAAGTGATATTCTCAACCTCTAGACATTGTGGAGTTTCACTTGTCTTTCAACATAGAACTGATAGCGTGAATGATGAACAAGCAGAGGCTATCATTATGCTTGCTGCAGGTAATGGAAATACTGTGCGGCACACTTATCCTGGTTCCGACCAGGGCGCCTCTTCCACCTCCATTTCGAACTTTTCAGAATGTTTATGCGTGTCGGCAGGGTTAAGAACAGCAGGATCCCCACACAGAAACGGTCTTGAGATCACACCACATGCCAGTAAGTCACTGACCCGACTCAAATTTGTAACAAGTTTGAATGTAAACTGTTTGGTACTTGTAATAACAAAGGAATATTTTTCTACTTACGCAGAATTTCCAATTGCCAAGAAATTATCCCTGCAAAGTTTTCTCCAGAAGCGAAAGGTCAGGTAACTTGAGCTTCATAATTCATTGTTCATTTTTTATGGAGAAAAATAAACTATTTTAGTGTAAAGGTAATGAATTGAATTTGTGCGGAATGTGTGTGCAGACTTAACAGACTATTCCCCTACACGACTCGTCAAAATAAGGAAGCAGAATTGTTTATTTGTAAATCGGAAAGCGGAAGGAAAGCTGCTTAGTGGTCGGTTTATACCCATCAGAATCACCAAAATGACCGGTCTGATATATATTTGGCTAATGAGAGGGAGGAACCTCCATGACCCGGAGAGTAGCTTTGTGTAAGATTCCACCAGTGACGACATCAGATTTCATTCCCACGTTTTTGGTCCAGGGAAAACGTTTGTAGGTCACAGCCAAGGGAGTTACGACCGTAAGATTGTGATATAGTGGGGAACCTGTAAACATTAAAATCATTGTATAAATTTTTGTTTTTCAATTTAAAATTGAATATTAAGATGGACGGCACCTTCGGAGAATCAGATTTATGTTTGACCATTGTCGTAATGGTTTTGTCGGTAATAGATAGTTAAATTTATTTGAGACAATTCTTATGCTGAGAATTTTTATTGAGATTATACAGAAATAAAGAGACTGTTCAGGCTATGTGATTTTGTTTTTAAATTTTTAAGGTCGAATGCGTTTCTTAAAGAGAATCCCCTCTTCATGCTCCTCACCTGTTCGTGAAATTCTATTGCTGTTGCGTGGAATACTTCATTTTTCTGATGTCAGTGCAAAGGAATGAACAAGTAGAATACATTTGGCATGGGCTGAACGCGTGGATGTGTGTAATGTCCGTTTTTATAATAATAAAGCAATGAGAAATAAAGCAATAATAACTGACATGATCTTCTTTTTGAGGATTAGGAGCCAATTTAATACAAAACACAAGTAAAATTACAAATTGATAATTATATATTATAAATTTGGTAATCATTCAATTAAGGTGTAATTGAAGGAAGTGACTTTTGGTTAGAGTGGATGTTAATATTATTAAAAATTAAAATTTAATTTAAATTCGATTTTGATTAGGTGTTATTATATATAAAATAAATATAGTATTGTAAATTTGGTAATGTTATTATTTAAATCGATTTTGGTAATGTTATTATTTAACAATGTCATTCAATTAAAGAGAAATTAAAAGAATTGGTTTTTGTTTGGAGTGGATATCAATATTATTAAATACAAAAATTTAACTTAAATTAGACTTTGGTCGAGTGTTATTATATATATATATATATATATATATATATATATATATATATATAATAAACACATATTATAATTGTTTACAATTAAAAATAGTTATAACATAATATTTTATGAATGTAAACACATATCACATTCACTAAGAATTATTAATAAAAAATATCAAAATGAAGTGGTTTTTACTAATTCTAATACAAAAAGATTACTTTTAAATAAGACCATTAAAAAAATATTAAAATTTGACTTTGGTTAAGTACTATTATAAATATAGTAAACACATATTATAAGTATAGTAAACACATATTATAATTGTTTAAAATTAAAAAATAGTTATAATATAATATGTTTTAAAGTAAATATAAATCAAATTCATTATGAACTATTAAAAAACAAAAACATCAAAATGAAGTGGTTGTTACTATTTCCAATATAAAATGATTAGTTATTAATAAAACACCTAATAAAAAAACATCAAAATGAAATGATTGTTAATAATTTTAATAAAATGAATTGGTTGTTATTACTTCCAATACAAAAAGATTATCTCTCAATAAAATATTTAATTAAAAACCATCAAAATGAAGTAGTTGTTACTAATTTCAATAAAATGAAGTGGTTTTTACTATTTCCAATATAAAAGGATAAGTTTTCAATAAGACCTAATAAAAAATATCAAAATGAAGTGGTGATTACTAATTTCAATATAAAAAGATTAGTTCTGAATAAGACACCTAGAACATCCAATCAGATTTTTAAATATTTTGTACAAATTCAATATAAACTATTAATAAAAAATATCAATAAAATGGTTGTTACTAATTCCAATAAAAAAATATTAGCCCTCATTAAAACACCTAGAACATCCTTTCACATTTTGAAACATATTACAAGAAATGAAACTAACAATTCAATAAAGAAATTCATAGAAAACATTCAAAACACACCAAATCAATTACACTTTTTAGTATAACATGGTAGATTTAAAGCAATAAAAAATAGAAACATAAGCAAAATTGATAAAGAAAAATCAATTGGTTGCCAAGAAAATATGCATGAGATGTAATAATGCATTGTGAAATTGAATTATTTTAAAATTTGCAACACCTTAATAGATTTGGTTAAATAAACTTTTGACATATGTGCAAATACCTATAGATATTGAAGAGAACTCAATAGATTTGGTTAAATAAAATTTTGACATATGCGCAAATACTTATAGATATTTAAGAGTAACTTGTTTCACTACAAATTATATTTGCACAATTTAGATAATTAAAATACAAAAATCATAAATTATATTAAGAGGTTTAATTATCACTATACCATTTAATATTGAAATAGTACAAAAATTATTATCACATTTATTAGAGGAAAAATCAACAATTACTATTGAACTAAAAATAAAATTAGAACACAAAAAAGTATATAAAAAGGAAGGGTCTACCCAAACATTATCATGTATGCTCTAAAGTAATTATGTCAGATAAAATTGTATCAATCTCAAAATATTATAATAAGAAAATATTGGAAACAACTATTACATACTAATGAAAAAGTGAATCAACTATTAGTAAATTATCAAAAAATAGTGAAACAAGCAACGAAGATGAATAAAATATTCCTGCATGCGCCATGGTACATGGATTTATAGAATCAAAATGTATTCATGATTTACAAGATAAACTAAGCCAATTTGCATAATCAGAATGTCAACCACCACTTGGAATTTTTAAAGACAACTATGTTGAGGAAATGAATTTTCTAACACTTTTTTATGATGATCTTCACAATGAGATCATAAAAAATACATTTTCATATACTAAAATTGCACAATGGGAATTACAACATGAGTATTGTGTATTTTCATATCATATTAAAAATCTATTTTTCAAAGAAATGAAAATTATCATAGACCAAGTAGCTACAAAAATGTGGATAAGAATTAGAAAAGCACAACTAAAATGAAGAAATATTTTAGCAAAGATGTTAAGTATAGATCACATTCAGAAAAAAAAAAACATTGAAATTAGATATTGGATAATACTAATATTGCTAGATTACTTACAATAATTAAGAAAAAACACATTTACAATGATTCACCAATTGGGACCACCAACATTTTTTGTAAAATTTTCAAGTGTTGAACACCATTGGGAACCAATTAAAAATGCATTAATGAAATAGCATGATAGACATCAATAAAAATGAAGTGCAAAAGTAACTAATATATTTAATGAAGTTAATCATAGTTACTTGGTCATACAAGACCTTGTCACATGTACTCAATACTATGTACATAGAATAAAGTCAATATTAAAAATGATATACAAATATGATTCTTTATTTAGACCAATACAAGATCATTTCTCTATTACAAAATTCTAAAATTGAAGAAATCAACATGTACATTTCATTTTATAAATAAAATTTGTATGAATCTATGTAAAGAATAATAATTCTAAGATTACAAGGTTTGTAGATAATTATATCACTTGTAACACAAGCACCCTTGAATCAAACATAGCCAAACTACATGAACACCACCACACAAAGAGTTGTAAGAAAAAGCAAAAAGCAAAATACATTAACAATGCATTAGCAAACATAGATGAAATACACAATACTTATATATTAGGGGATTTTAGCATTGACATTAAAAACCAAAATAAAAATTCAAAAATAATTGAACACCACATGAAAAATCACAATATGCATTTTTTAGTGCAAAATCAAAATGCATTATCAACACCAATTATTAATCACATATGGTCAAATATACAAATACAAGAAGATCACTTTTTTAAACTACACTGCTACTGAAGTAATCATGACATTCTTTGTTTGTCCATTTGTAATGCACATGAAGAACAATGCAATTTATAAATACAAAATTGATACGAAAAGTATTTTTACTAATAATTTACTATATTCTGCAATGCAAAACTTTTTATTTTACAGTTTATCTACTTTATTTTTAAATTAAAAAATATATTAAATGTACCTACACACTTTATTATATTTCTTTTCCTAATTTTACTACATTTTTATAGGCAACATGAAGACATCAATGCAAATCATAGAAGATGACAAAGCAATACAAAATGAATCAAAACAGTATGCACAAACAATCTTGTAATTTCTTACTTGACATTATTTCACACCTATTAAAAGTTTCCTCTTACTTATTTGTAGTAAAAAAACACTTTGCTTTAGATTGAAAACAATTGATGACCTTTGCATTCACAAAGTCGGCCACGTATTTAAAACACAATTTTTTCTTGTTTAAAAAGTAATTATACAAAAAGAACAAAAAAAAAAACTCTTATGTGCTAACTCGATAGATGCCAAGAGAGAAATGATAGTTACTATCAACATAACCACAAAGTTGAATCAAATACATGAAGAAAAAAATGTTGCAAGAAAATTAATACACATAACACACTTTCAAATTACTCCTAAAACTAGCTTTGATAATTGAGATTGTAACATCATATTATTGGTCATTGAATCAAGTACAATTGAAACTTTACCACCTATTTGCATAGATTACAAGTTCATAATAGACTCTACAATCAAACATTTTCTAAGCACCACTAATGCAAATGCGATTGGTATAATTGCTGAAATTGTAACATCTGCAAAAATGTTTGGCCTCCAACTCATTTTGGAAATTATAGATGGAATTAAAAAAATGATGTATCACAGGCAAGTTGCTATCTTTTCATATACTCTTTTATTTCAAGCATATTTTATACACTAGAAAACTAACTATTTCATTTATAACTCCACATCTTTATCTATTTGGAATGTTTGAGCCTTTATTCTCTAGCATTTCAAAAAATATATATAACAAACATTTCCCAATATTTCTTTTCGAGAATATAACAAAACAAAATGGCCCAAAAAGAGAATTCAATGCTAGTCAGGGAACATTCATCACTCCATTACAAAACAAGAAAGCATTAGAACACTTAAATGCATTTCTAAATGCAATTTCAGAGGTATGTTATTTCTCATGTTTTATTTCATTTTTAACAATAAATTTTCAAAAAAAAAATTGAAAATGTTCTTCACTTTCAGAGCATGATTTTTTATAACTAAAATGTAAAACTTAAATTTCTTTTTACATTGTATTACAATTAAATAAAATGTAATTGTAATACACAGTCCCTGATATAATTATTTCACATTAATCTTTCTTTATAAGTCATATCTATATTTTCACAAGACCAAGGAACATTATCAATTGTAAATGCATATTTTATGCCTTTTCAACCCATTTGTGAGAAATGTGGTGTCCTGATTCAAACCCTTCAACTATCACATTCTACAACTGTACATTGCATGTCTTGTCAGGAAGAAGCTTCCTATGTCTATACCCACCATCTAATTTGTAATCTCAAAACTACCACAAATAGCAATTTACAATGCTTTCTTTTAAGTCCACTACTGAAAAAATTACTACCATTATTATTAGAAATTTCACATTAAAACTAGATAAAAAACAAAGCTACTACCATCCTCATGCTATAATATTTCTCTATCAAAGCCAAATTCACAATCAACCAACATAAAGAGATCATATATGCTGACATATCCAACTATTAAAGGTATGTCAAAGCACCATTTACCCACATCAAACCCACTATTTTATTTATTTAATAGTTCAATATATCCCCCCCCACACACACTAATACTTAGAATTGTTTACATTTTGCATGATGCTTCTAAATGCCTCGTCGATGTGATACATTTCATACAATGTATATTTCCATTTCTTAGGCTATGTCATTATTTATTATTAGTCACAAATAAGTAACTGGTTTAAAACTTCTTTACCAAAAGTAGCATGCATAGACCAAACATAATCTCATTTCTAGATATAGAGATGAATTGTATTTATAATTAAGAGATGTTAAAGAAAACCAAAGAATTTGATTTCTAAGTTCAAAAGATAGGCTTGATTGCTTGTCACCTCAAAAATAATTTTCAACAAGTGGGGTCAATAGACACAAATAAAGCTCCTACATCTTGATCTGATTTGTTTTGAATAGTTGTTAGCTTCTTGATGGAATTATATGTTTTAAGTCAGTTTATTCTGAAACTTAATGGTTCCAACTAGCTATTTCATGTAGGTTTCAATGCCATTTTTTTAATTTAAGGCATTTGTAATATCTGATTATGCATTTTTTTTAGTTTTTAGATGCCTAATTTTATACCCGTGGTCTTAAAAATTTCAATAATTATTATCTTTATTTTTATATGATTAAATTTATCCATTCTTTTCTCCATATACGTATTTACATATAGATTGAATCTTAATATCCCAGCAATGGTTTGAAGTTTTTAAAGATACCTAAAAATTAGTTGAACAAATGATAGAAACTGGTGAATCCTTATTACACCAATATCCCTCTAAATCCTACTAATTATGACAATTCCAAGTGACCACAATAACTTTCCATGTATTTCCAGCCATAAAGTAGTAGTGAACACCTATCATTAAAAAAACATATAGTGTAGATATATACAAAATTAAATCAGTCACCAACTATGTATATTATCTATATTTTTCTTAAAATAATGCAGAACCAAAAAGATGACCAATATATGAGTACTAACACAACAGAAGCCAAATATTTTCTTTTAAATACATGGGGAAGAGAAGAACCAAGCCATCATATAGAGACATCAAATCTTTTAAATAAAATAAGTGAAAATTAAAAATCCCTTACAGTTGTATAAGGTATTCAATATAATAGTAAACACTATTTTACTGTAATTTCTTCACATTTTAATGTTGTTATTGAAATCTATATATTACATACATTTTACTAGTGTTGTGCTTGATTTAAATTTTAGCTTTTTTATATCGTAAAATCATTCAATGCAATGAATGCATACTTAGGTGGTCGATTTTGTCAAAGAAATACATATATAAGTTATAGTCCTCTTTCCATGCTAAGATTTCTACTCTTCTACCATGTAGATTTATTTTGAAATTATCTACTAACATCTACCCATAGACTTGTTGCATTTTCCTAAGAATAATGAAATCCTCAATATTTTTTTACGAAGTTGGCCTCATCAAAATACCCATCTCACTGCGTAGGTTTTGTTCCTTCATTTAATTAGCATTTACAAACACCTTTAACTTGCCCTAATTGAGTTTTTTATTACATAAATTTGGTGAAATTTAGGCCCCTTCAAGTGATTTTCCTATTGTGCCTTTAATAATGTTGTATTGAAAACCTTGTCCATGATGAAGCCACCTACAGGTTTGCATCTTACCACCATAGAAGATAGATGGGTTCATAAAGTGAAAAACTTCATGCATCATGATGACACCATCAAAAATTTGATTCCTTCTACACTTAGATTGAATTTAAATTATCAATTGCTAGACACCACAATGGATTATTTGAAATAAAGTTGTTAAGCTTAAAAGGGTGTTAATGCAAGGATCAAAATTACCTTTGTTTAATTGTTATTATAGAGAAGAATGGGTCTTTAAATGTCAAACATATGGAGAATGGATGTTACCTATTTATTGTGGTGTTGATGGAGGTTCAAAACAAAAATGTATACTTTAAGCTTGAAAGTTTCAATCAGTTGTTTAAAAATTAGAATTTATATTCTCAAGCAAAACCATGTGCATTTCTAAAATGACTAAGAATCCATGCTCTCCAATATTGGCTAAAACCATTATAAGCTTTAGTAATATTTAATTTTATTACCATGCTTTTCTCTTTCACAATTTTGATGGAATGAAGAAGTTCATGTATCATGATGACACCATCAGTAATTTGCTTTCCTTCTAGAAAGCCTCTTTGTTTCCAAGCTTTAACATTTTTACAATAATTTTGGTGATCAATTTAGAAATTATGAAATAAATTAATATTAGCTAGATGCACTCCTTCATTGTTCGTCCCTTGAATTTGTAGATCCCCATTTAATGTTTTTTCATGCAATTATCTTTTATAATTTTTCCAAACTAAATTGGAGTTGGGTTACTTCAATTTTCATAGTCTTCAATGGCACCATGCAACCATCTAATTGTCTCCACCATAGTTTTCTATTTTATCTTCAAGTTTTTAGTTAATTTTGTAATTTATGTTTTATGGAATTAGCTAGCACCATTGAGCAACTTTGACACCTATTCATATCTTTAATAATATTTTTTTGGCATAATAAATATAATTGTGTGAAGTTTGATTTTGCATGTCAACATAAATTTAAACCTGGTTCATAGTGAATTATGTATTTATATGCACTATCAATTCAATAACTTAAAATAAATTACACCCTGCATGTAAGGGTCCTTTGTTTATCACATTGGCAAAAGTAAAGGATTATTGATTGCATGTTATTGATCTGCATGACATGAGTATTGATGTCAAACATTTTGATCATTTTTAGGAGAGAGAAAGACAAACACAAAAAGATCATAAAATAT